>CM018087.1:34078484-34412468 GCA_008658365.1 Alca torda | reverse complement strand
CGCGCTGCCGGCCACGCTGCAGCTTGCGCCACGGAATTCTTTAGAACTAGGAAATAGTGAGGGGGGAAAAAAAAAATCTTAAAACCCAGGAATTAAAAATTCTCCATTCAGCCTTAACATTGAGAGTAGATAAATAAGTAATGACATTGAAGGGAGGAATTTACTTTCAATTTGGCAGACCTTGATCGCCACCGTTGCACATGCAGGGATGCCGCAAACACACTTAGTTTGGGTCGGCTCCAGTTTTTGGTCCTGTTTTATGGTTTTCTGCTGAGCACTGAGGGCATGGGAGGGAATTTATCCATACCATAACCGACAACAGCCAGGTCAAAGCAATGGCACGAGGCGCTCAGGGTAATTTGGAAGGGATTCTCTATACGTCCTGCTCCAAAAATTTTGTATCAGCAAGGGCAAGGAGAATTTTTTTCCAGGCACCTTCAGCGCTGAGCACATACTTATTTGTTCCCATCGCTTTCTGCCTGCTTAATGCCTAATTCATGAAGAGCTCAAAGGTTTCTTTGTATTAAAAAATTCCCGTGTTAAAAAATGTAGAGATCAGCATATTTGCCACCTCCCATAAGCTCAGTTTTCAGTCGTTCCTTTTTCAGCGTGTATTAAGCTTTCCCGTCGCTTGGTAGGGTGTAAATGTGTATCACAGGCCAATTCCCACCCTGCATCCCCCGTAACTCCTGGCTGCCAGAACCATCCCTGAGGGTTTGCTCCAATTTACGCCACCAGCCATCCCGGCAAACAGGGAAAGGCGGGAGGGACCTTCTCCTTTGCCCTCGCTCCAGGCTCGGTTCTCCCACGCGATGAACCTCCATCCCAATCCCAATCCCAATCCCAATCCCAATCCCAATCCCAATCCCAATCCCAATCCCAATCCGCCACAGAAAACAGCCCAGCTGGAAGCCCTGTTACTCGCAGCCCCTTTCATCCCCCCAGCCCCGGGGCGGCGGGACAGCAGGTAAACCTTCCCCCTCGTTAGCTGAATAAACGACACCTGTGCGGCCAGCCAGAATTAAGAGATGGGGAGGAGGAGACAGTGCGGTGCTGCTCCGGCCACCGCAGCCACAGGTATTTCCCCTTAGCTGCCGAATATGACAGTACTCATTATTCCTCCACTACCCTCTTTTTTTTTTTAATACTGCCAGATTAAAAAAAAAAATGTCTGTAATAATGATATATATTGTATCTGGTATCTAGAGGGTGAAATCTGTTCTCTCCTAATGCACATCCATCCTCCTCTTTATTATTTTTCAGCCAAACCCCAAACACAATTCGCACATTGCGCGATGCGATTTACGTGCAATAACATCAGCTTTTCCACTTATCCAAACCATTGTAGGCATGAGCGCGTAACGCCCATTAACCTCGGCGACAGCGGCTTAAATGGGAACCACGAGTGAGAATAAACCTTAAAGATGTGACTGAGCAGCAGCCGCCCCGTGTCTAGCGCTGAGAGGCAGGGCCATTGCTTCCCTCCCCTCCTCTTAGTTATATTTTTTATATGAAAATACACTTTCCTCTTCTACAGGGCAGTTAATTTAGGCTGGGAGGTGCCGCCGTTTAGATGCGCTTAACATTTTTGACGTGTCTCTTTGGGTAGAGACACTTCGCCGGACGCAGGAGATGCAGCATCCCGGGGAGCCGCGGCGTGACGGGCAGCGGCTCCCGCTTCCCGCTAATGAGCCAGTTCCTTGCAGGAATTTGGGCTCCGCAGAAGCTGCGGGAGGGAGGTCGCACGCTTCATTAGGCTGCGAAAGCTTCCAAATGGCAGAGGAACCGGTTTTTCCTCTCTCATTTAAGCGAATTGCTTAAAGCGCTGGGTTGTTCTTCCACGGATCTTCAAATTCGCTATTTTCTTCATTAACTTTGACCTTTTTACATTTATTATGATAAGGAAAAAAAAAAAATTAACTTTGGAGTAAGCTACTGCAAATTCACTCCCCCCCATGCTTTTAAAATTAGAGCTCCCGGGAGTTTGGGCCGGTGGAGCAGTGGATGGTATTTGCCACTATTTTCTGTATAAAGAGGATTTAACATTTGTTTGTCAAAAATTAAGGATTTTAAGTCCCTACGAATGATTTCTAAAGCACTTTTAGCAAGCTCGGTGCACATACCGTCCTGCCTGTACGTGCATTAGCAGCAGGAAGGCAAAGGCGGGGATGGAGGGGTCACCTTCCCGTGAGCGGCTCCCGGAGCCTCGGGGTCCAGCCGCTTTGCCGGGGCCAGGCGGGATCCCGCTTGGCTCTCGGGGAGCTGGGGCGCGGTGACAGGGTCGTTCATGGCTTTACATGGATGCGGCAGAGCAGAAGCGTCTGACCGTCCTGCCAATACCTCCCCTGCCGGCGAGACACGCAGCGGAGAAGATGCCCGAGTTTTTACAGGATGCTCGTTTTTGTCAGGGGAGTTTCGCTAAGTGTCTCGGCCTTTGTCTCGGTGCCTTGAGCACCTTTTTGCAAAAGGCCACAGCGTGAGAGAGTACATTTAAAAAAATTAATTTCCCAAAGCCAATCACCCTTAGTCACTCGTCTCCCCAGCGCAGCCGCTCCCCCGGCAGACGTCCCCCCGGCTCCTCGGGAAGCGAGGCGGCCGCGCCAGGCGAGAGGCACCGGTGAGCGCTGCTGGCCTGGCATTTCCCTCCAGAAGATTTCAGAGGCGGCACTTAGTTCTGCCGAAAATAAAACAGCGAAGGGCTTTGACCTTATATTTGAATGCAGAATTAGCACTCTGGTAAAGGTTAATGAACAGAAGAAGGGAATAGAGAGAATTTGTGACCGAAATACTTCTGAAATGGGCTGAGACGCGGGCGGGCCGGCCGCTGCAGCAGGACCCGCTCCCCTCGCCCCGGTGCCGCGGCCGCCCCGCAGACCGCGAGGCAGTGGGGAGGAGGAGGAGGAGGAAGAGGAGGGTCTGCTGGCACTTGGCGTGCAGAGCCACGGCAGCGATGAGGCATTTGGCTCAACCGGCTCCAAGGCTAAAAGCTCCAAACTGAACCAGTTCTGGTTCAACAGCCCGTGGCCGGGCTCGGTCTGTCTCTGCGGTCGCAGGGAGGGAAGGGACGGGTCTGGCGCGGTCCTCGGCCGAGCCCCCCGAGGGGAGCTCAGCGCCATCCTTTGGGTGTGCAAAGCGTGGCCATCTCTCAGGCAAACTGTGATCTTGAAATACCTTTTTTTTTTTTTTTTCCTTTGCTTCCTCACCAAGCTGCTGCTTGTGAAAAGTAATTATTTTACCATATGGAGAAATGAGCAACGGCCACTGTTAGCTCTGCATCTAAGAGTATCCTTTTGGCATGGATCCTTCGTGAGCGCTGGCAAACAGGGATTGGGCCAGTTCGGGCAAAAAAGCAAACCAGCCTTCCCCCTCCCGCCTCAACACCTTCCCAATTTCTAATTCCCCTCCCACCCCAAAATCATGACACCATTGCTGCGAATGGCAAATAATAATGGCAAGTACTGGGATGGAGTCTTTAAATGAATTGCGAGAATTAGGGCTATTATAATTTAATAATCACTTTAAATTATTGTGTTCATGACTTTTATCATTAAAGGCATTTTACCCATATTTAAATATTTAAAGCTCATGCTATTAGCAAAACCTGGGAGTTGGAAAAAGTGCTTTAATATTCCAATAAATTAAAAATATCCTGGAAAGAAATCCCTTCCCACATTCCATAGGCTAAAGGCAAAAATGAAGCACACCCCACCGGCTCCGTACCAGGCCAGCTACTTAGACACAGTGTCAGCGCCTTTGGAAGGGTTAATAGGAATAAAACAAGTACAGGGAAAAGTCCCCACCGAGTCATTTGTATTTGTTAAACGTAGAGAGACTCCATCTGAAAACAAAAGCCAAGCCTCGGGGAGGTAGCGAGCCAAATCTGTGTGTAATTATCCTTCCACTGCTCAAAATATTGTTATTAAAATAACTCTCCGCTCAAATTCCAGCGCAGCTATCACAGCCAGTGTGGAAGGCTTGTAAGGAACGTGTATTTGGTCCGTAGCGGAGCGTGTTTGCACCCTCCGTGTGACAATGACAGCTCCTCTGTCGGCTCACGCAGCTCGGCTCCTGCCCTCCACCTTGTCACCGGGGCTTCTGCCCCCTTTTTTCCCTCCTCCAGGATAAGTTCCTGGGAATAACAGGCATAACAACCTGCTATAGGGAACATCCTGTATAGGAATAACATCCCGAATAGGGAATAACATCCGAGTGCCCGTGTTTAGGGACAGGCATCCCGTGCCAGTGGAGGCTGGAAGGACACTGGATGAAGATGTGTGTCCCGCAGGGTGAGGGGCTGAAGGCCACCGGTGGCCCCTTCTGCCAGCCCAGGGCTCTGCCGCAGCGGGGTGTCCCTCAGTCGCGTCTGGCCGCGTCCCCTGCCTCCGCGGGGAGGGGGGTGGCTGCTCCCCAGGGCGCAGCCCCCAGCCCGCGGTCAGGAACATCCGCAGACGCGCTTCGCAAAGCACTCCCGCAGATGTTCTTAATTAAACCAGCCTAACCCGAGCCCACATCAAGTAATAACCCCCAGAGCTGCCTTCCCGCGCTCATGCGTTCTGGGGTATTGCTGCAGAATACTACAGGAATATTATTTCATAAGAGTGAGCCATTTGCTAAATCAGCCACCTGTTAAATAAACACTCCCACTCTCCAAATATTGTTGTTTTGTTTTCCAGACTATGCACAATCTGGATTTATTTTAGATGAAAAAAGATAATCACTGAAGCAAAAAAAAAAAAATAAACCTCAAAAACCAGTATTTTGACTATTTGAAACTATCCATCTTGTGTGCACATCTGCTCCTTTGCAAGCTGGCAGAGCTCTTAAATGAAAAGAGAATCATAGTTACTTATTCAGCCGGGAGCTAATGAATTTCCATCTTCAGACCTCGGCAGTCTTCAGGTTTTTTTAACTTTTTCTAGCCTTGAATTGTTCCTTTTTCATCTGGCTTCACTTTCTATGAGGTGTGTCTTTGCACAGGGACAAATCCCAACCCAAGATTGTTCTAGCAAAGCTGACACAGGAGCAAGAACAGAGTTTGCCTCAAGTTTCATTATACAACCCCTTTTCCCACGCTTTAAAGGCCAAGTTCCCCGCGATCCCACCCCAGCCTGGCTGTACAGCACCATCCTGCTGCACACACCTCCTGTGCCTGGTTTAGTCTTTGGGACCCGCATAGCCCCTGGAAAACACTGGATTAGTTCCGCAGGGTGTACTCCCCTCAAAAAAACACACACGGAGAGGAGAGGAGAGGAGAGGAGAGGAAAGGAAAGGAAAAGGAAAAGGAAAAGGAAAAGGAAAAGGAAAAGGAAAAGGAAAAGGAAAAGGAAAAGGAAAAGGAAAGGAGGAAAAGGGAAAGGGAAAGGGAAAGGGAAAGGGAAAGGGAAAGGGAAAGGGAAAGGGAAAGGGAAAGGGAAAGGGAAGGAAAGGAGAGGAAAGGAGAGGAAAGGAGAGGAAAGGAAAGGAAAGGAAAGAAGGAAAGGAAAGGAAAGGAAAGGAAAGGAAAGGAAAGGAAAGGAAAGGAAAGGAAAGGAAAGGAAAGGAAAGGAAAGGAAAGGAAAAGGAAAGGAAAGGAAAGGAAAGGAAAGGAAAGGAAAGGAAAGGAAAGGAAAGGAAAGGAAAGGAAAGGAAAGGAAAGGAAAGGAAAGGAAAGGAAAGGAAGGAAAGGAAAGGCAAGGAAAGGAAAGGAAAGGAAAGGAAAGGAAAGGAAAGGAAAGGAAAGGAAAGGAAAGGAAAGGAAAGGAAAGGAAAAGAAAAGAAAAGAGGAAAAGAGAAGAGAAGAGAAGAGAAGAGAAGAGAAGAGAAGAGAAGAGAAGAGAAGAGAAGAGAAGAGAAGAGAAGAGAAGAGAAGAGAAGAGAAGAGAAGAGAAGAGAAGAGAAGAGAAGAGAAGAAAATGTAATTTCAGTTGGAAGGGACCTACAGCAATCACTTAGTCCAGCTCAAGAAGGTGTTAAATAGTGGCCACTGCCATTTCAGATCCTATCTGGCATCTTTTCCCATTGCGATGCCAGGCTGCAGCCCTCCCGCAGTACCCCCCCCCTCCTGGCTGTCCCCCTCGGCAGGTCCCTGCCTGCACCACCACCGGCTCTGGGAGAAGCCGGAGCACGGGAACTATTCAGGTTAAACAGACAGAGAGAGAGAATAATTTGCTGCCAGACCTCAGCTTTCTGTTTAGAGCATGAACATCAAGCGATTAAATGAAAGGAGCAAAGCTAAGCGTGAAGGAGGGTGCTCTGAATGGGGTGAGTGGTGAAGCCGTCGGGTTAGCCCTGCTGTGCCAGGTTATCCTGGGCCGCAGCTCGTGCAGCCCCTGAATCCGTGAGTTAACGTTTGGGCTTCCCTTTTGGAGGGCCTCTCGGAAAATTTACGACCCGGAGTCTGCAAAGCTGCCACTGAAGAACATGGTTCTCCAGGCGCTTTGCTGGGTCCTCCTGCCACCCCAGACGAGCACTTTTACCCCCGAAAAGTGACTCTTTAGAGATGCTCGTGCCCCGGGAGCCAGCCTGGCAGGAGCCCAGACCTGGCACTTAGAGCACAAATCTCTACCGTGTGT
Source organism: Alca torda (assembly GCA_008658365.1). Classification (NCBI taxonomy): domain Eukaryota; kingdom Metazoa; phylum Chordata; class Aves; order Charadriiformes; family Alcidae; genus Alca; species Alca torda. Next base: position 34,405,917 of record CM018087.1, on the reverse strand, counting down.
CATTTCTGCAGCTGGGGCTGAAATAGGGTCCCCAACAACACGTGAAACACTCCCACCAAACGCTTCTCCAGGCTTCACTAGCAAATGTGCGGGCCACAGAGAACGCTTAAAACCTATTGCTAATGTCAGGGAATGCTTAAAACCTATTGCTGATGTCAGGGACCAGTTACAAGCAGGCACGTACCTCCCCTGCGCGTGTCTCTGGACATCTACCTGGGATTTGAAATAATGGCTTTAGTGATTTTGTGTCCTCATATCTGAAAATAATTATCTTGTTGTCACAAATAATTACAGAGCACAGGTGGAGGCCGGGAGGTCCGTGGTGACATCCTCACCCATGCCAGGTCCCTCTTGCAGATAAGGTCCGGTCCGCCTGGGGAGGCTGCTTGTGCCTGCCGTCACCCTGTGTGAATAACGGCACACGGTATCGGACCCGTGGAAATCTCACTGATTGGCAGTAAAAGCCGGGCAGGCGATCAGCTAAGTGCATAAAATGTAGCCCATAAAGATGCACCGGCATTATAAGTTCATACAAAATTGCAGGCACAAAACTGGACAAAACCGCTTTTCAAAATCAGCCCCATTATATCCTGTTCTCTTTCACAGAGAGCCTTTGTGATAATCATTTTGCATGCTGCTATTTTACATGTTCACACATATTTTCTTGCTCTCTGACACTCAGCGCCCAGCAGCTTGGCTCCATCACCTTTAGCTGGTATTTTTCCCGTGCCTTCTGAATAAGGCAGCAGCAAAACCCTCCATACGAGTCTCATGCTCTGTCCTTCAAAAGAACCCTTTTCTCCCCAAAACAAATTCAGATTTCACCCAGCCACAGGCTCCTTCTACCTTTTAAACACTAAACCCCATCAGCGTGTGATTTTCTTCCAAGTGCTTTTATGCATCTTGACTCTAATGTAGATTCTTAGAAAATTTCACAAACCACGTATTAGTCATTGCACTTTAGATGCAGCTCACAAATTAATAGTGTCTGGTAATTAAGCAGCTAACCATCCCCTCAATTAAAAAAAAAAAAAAAAACAAACCCAAACAACCTAAAAAAAATGTAATGCTTCTCTTTGAAGGTACTGTGCTGTAATACATGTTAAAGATATTTTAAAAACTGAGAGGGTTTAATTAGAGCTGAGATATTAACTAAGCCCTGCAACGCCCAATATATCCGCATGCATAGAACACATATGTGTATGAAGGGCTCTTTTCACAATTAGCCCGAATTCGTACAGGAATTAGCCCTGTGGATGAACAAAGACTAATGACACCGGGTGACACGGGCAGAGCCCTGGCCCCAGGCCGCCCCCGGGACCCACCACCGCTGCCCGGTGTCACACACCAGTGACCTGCGGGCATCGTGTCAGCGAACAAACCAGGCAAGGACAACACCTCCGTTCTTCACGCGCACGGCAGCCCGGTGACGCAGACTGCTGTCCCCTCCACTGCCCAGATGGCTGTGGCTTCTGTGTCCCGCGGAGCCCCAAAGGAAACACTGCCAGGGCTTCCTCGGCATCCCACGGAACGGAGAGCCGGCACCGCGCCTCGGGGACAGCACGGGGCTGGTGCTGCTCCATGGGTGAGCGTGGTGCAGAAGGCCCAAACCAGTCTGCTGCTTTGGAGAGACTGGGGTCTTCGGTAATTAGCAGGAAGGAAAGAAAAAAGAAATACTTTGCGCACCTGAGTCTGTGTTACTTCCACAAGACCGGTGCAAAAAGAAAGTGTTTATTTGGAAATATTGCAATGGCCCACACATCGATAGGGAAAAAAAGGAGAGCTGCATCCTTTCAAGACAGACCCTTTCCTCACCTCTCCATCCCAGCCTTTTCCGTAAAGAAACCCAGGACTTGTTTCATTCAAAGAATAGACTTTAAATTTCTCTAGTCATGTCAGGGTAGCATTAAATATTAAAGCAAGATATTAAAATTTCAAAGAACCTAAATTAAACCTGAGGTATTCAAAAATAAGTGTTCCTGAATATTTAATACTCAAGATTTCATAATTAACTTTAGAAATTTCTCACATTAGGAAAATGAGGAGCTGCCTAAAAAAAATGTGACCACCACAGTGACCTTCCAGAGGGCTGCGGCAGAGGCCCTCCGTCCAGAGAGAGACGCAGGTTGTCTTTGGCCCCGTCCTCTCTCAGGGCTGGCGGGGGGTGCTCCGTCCCTGGGACGGTGCCGTCCCCCTCCCATCGCCCCCCGCCACCGCCACGGGCCGGGGACGAGCATCGGTGCGAGCCGGGGCTGGAGGACCACGCTGCGTCTCCTCTGCCACGTGCCACTGGCAACCGGGGCCCTCTTGGGTAAAACTGATTCCATTTCTTTCCTCCTCAACTGTTGAAAGGAGTTTCTTGGGCTCCGTGGCATCTTTGTGGCTTCCTGCAGAAGCCTTCCCAGCCCTTCGTCTTCTCCAAGCGGGGACACCACCGCGGCGCCGCGCTGCCCTCTCCCTCCATCAGAGCACAGATGCCCGCAGGCCCAAACGGGCCGTGACTAACCAGAGCAGTGCATCGACTTGAAATTTAACAAGTGTGATCAGATGTTATTTATGGTTCTTTTAACTTGAAATGTGCTATGAAAGACACACGGATTTACTAGGGAGAAGCAGCAAAACAAAACAAAACAAAACAGAACTGGGTTTGTTTGCCTCTGTAAGCAGGTTTTCCTCCGTTATTCACGAGGACAGGCTGACTCCCGTTGGTGTCCTCCAAAGACCTTCCAGCTGGACTGCTACCAGTTCCACACCATCATAATATTGTTTGTAACTTGCCTTTCCGCTAATACTTAACAGCTGATCCTATAGGCACATAAAGACTTGGGAGAGCGGGCCATACCAGCACAGGATCCACCTCACTATTTCAGTGCAATCAGAGGGGAAAGAAAATTAAAAAACAGATGATATAACGATTCAAATGAGGATGTCTGAGCCTGGGAAACTATTTTGTACTAAAATGGTCTGAGAAGATGTAAAAAAAATAGCAATTAAGAAAGAGGTCCTCTTGATTTAGCTCTAAAATGAGCAGAGCAGCAGCCTGCCTCTCCTCCCCGAGCATCCCCCCTCCTCCGGCCAGCCCTCGCCCCCCTCCTCGCCCCTCCCAGAGGGACCCTCCGCACCCTCTCCCTTGCTCAGCAGGCCTGGTTGCGGAGAGAAGCCCCGTCCTTGGGCTCCGTGGTGAGGAGAAGCTCCCCGGGGCAGCAGGGATGGCGCCCACGCAACAGCCCGTCACCACACTGTCCCTCGGTAGTGTCCTCCCGCCGGTGGGAAGGGCAGGTCCCACACCCTCAGCCGCAGGGACCACCACTCCATGTTCTCACCCCATCCAGGTGGGGCGAGGGGCTCCTAGAGCCCAGGGTGCACAAAATGGACTGGTGATGGGGATGGTGGTTGTGATGGGGATGGTGGTTGTGATGGCCATGGCGGTGGTGATGGCCATGGCGGTGGTGATGGCAGTGGTGATGTGGTGGCAATGGTGGTGGTGATGGCGATGGCGATGGTGGTGGCAGTGGTGATGTGGTGGCAATGGTGGTGGTGATGGTGATGGCGATGGTGGGGACACAGGCAGAGCCAGTGGGATGGGGAAGGGCTCGGTCTCCTCTGCTGACCAGGAGCACCTCCTCCCTGGGGCAGCGGCTGCCCCTCACGGGTGGCTTTCAGAACAGCTCACTAATTAAGCGGAGTCAGCAGGGACCCGCGAGGGCTCGTTTGTCCAGCTGAGCTCCATGCCCGGGACAGGGCGTTAGGGCAGCTTTTTCCTCCCTTCCCGAGTTCTCCGGGCTGTGAAGCAGCTCTAGTTGTAATGTGCTTCGTAGAGATTTAAAGCGTTATATAAGCATGAGAATTTGTTATTCTAATGACTCCATCCCACGTGCTTTTTTATAAACGGAAAGTCGCTTTAAATCGACAGTGTGCCAAATTTCTAGCGCTCTCGGACAATTTGAGCGCAGCAAATAAGGCCAGTGATGTAGAGCACAGCCTGGGCACAGCCTGGGCACCGTCACCGGCAGCGGCGGATAGTCTGGGTGCGTTCAGGCTGTGGACTAAGCCTCAGCTCCTGGTTAAAACTGCGTAACTAATTGTACACAATTAGCACTACCCCTGGAGGAGACTGCTCCCTGGCTTATGGGCACCGTGTGCTGCCTCTGCTCAGCCTCCACGGACGGATGAGGGCGGTCCTACAATTGAAGCCTCTTATGTCTGTGGGAATCAAATAGAGATCGATGTAAATAGAATACAGAAAGTTGGTTATTGCCTTCCATCACTAGGAAGAGCTTTAAATGCCTTCCCAAAGTAGGATTTTGGTCTACAACAAGGGGCAGAAGGAAAATTGCAGAGTCAATGGTACAGACTGTAATTTAACATTCACAATTTGTCTAATCAAAGTAAACATGCCTTTTTACGTGCACGTACAAAAGTCACTGAATTAATACGGCAAAGGGAGAGAAAGTCGTCAACTTTGTCAACGGTGACACAAAATAATTACCAGCCTTCAGGAGTTAACAAGTATAACGCTGCAAATTCCCACGGCTTGAGCGACGGTGCTGCAGCTGAGGGGGTGCCCGGGAGCGCCCCGAGACCCCGGGGGAGGCGAGCATCCCTGCCCGCCCCTGTGCCACCGCTCTAACAGTGCCTGAGGGCACGGCTGCGATTCCAGATCCCGCTCCCTGGCCTTCTCCGACACGCGGGTTCTCGCACAGCCCGTCCTGGCTCCCACAGACAAGGCTGAGCCAAAAGCAGGATGGGCAGTGCCAGACCCGGGGAAAAGCAGCGGGCTCGTACGGCCAGGGCGTGCCGTGCCTCGCAGGCTGTGATTTTTTATGATGCCTGCTAATTTGCAGGACTCATTTCTAGCGCTTCGCTCAGTAACGTACAATAGACGCCGCAACATTCACTTCAGCAAAATGCCAGCTTAGGGATGGAGGGGAAGAGAAGGGGGCTGAAGACATAAAACCATATAGTGACAAAACAGTAAAAGAAAAATCAATCTTTATGACAGATGAGCGAGCGAGATTTACAGTGTAATCAGAAAGCACAAAGAGATTCATGGTTTGCCAGGAAGAGTATCCAGGCAGCATTATTCTATAGATGGAAACGCCATCGCGCTTGCGGGGTCTGTTTGCTTATTTCTGAGCAAATCTTCCAGCGCGTTTTGTCGAGGTGGACAGCCAACACGCACGCATCTCGGCGCTCCGTCTGGACTGCTGCGCCTCTCCTTTCACCGAGCACCTGAGCTTCTCAGTCCTTTGGCCTTTTTGATGCGATCAGCCGGCACAGAACACGCACTCAGAAAATTGCTGGCGATAAGACGCAGCCCCAGAGAAAGAGGCAGTGCCAGGCAGCCCCCGCTTACGCAGTCGTAGCCGCAATTAGAATAACAATCTAGGCAGATCCGCTCTGGAAACGCGCTTCTGGCTATCAAGTCATTGTGTTAATTTCTGTTCAGTTTTACATAATGGCCTTTATATATGGTCAAAATGACCAGCCAGCTAGAGCTTAAAGAAATACTGATCTGTGAAGTGATGTAAAGCCCAGTTCGTACTTCAGCCTGAACCAGTTTAGATTGCTTGGCGTTTTTTATCTGAAAAGCAAGAATCACACAGCAAGACCCGTGGGTGATTTAATCCTCCATTTACTACAATGGAAAAACAAACTCTTTCTCTTTTTTTTGTTTGTTTTTTTTTGAAAGTCTTTTCTGTCCTGTGATAGCTATCCATTCCTTGTCCTCAACAAAATCCATGGCGATCATTTACAAGGGGTAAATCTAATCGTCTCTGCGTATCCCAGCCCATGGAAAGGGGCCGCAGCACTGCGAAAGCCTGGGCTCAGACAGCCCAAGTTCACAAGATCCATTACTGGGTTGGACAAGATACTGTAGGAAATGTGATCAGATCTTTCCCCGGGGCATTGCTTAGGGGTTTTTTGATGTCTTTTATTTCGCTTTGTTTTAAACCGAAGCCAAGCAAGGCAGAACGGCGTCTCCCGTTGGCTTCACTTTGGGGAGGTACAGCAGCCTGGGCAGGGCTGTTTTCTTAATGACGCAACAAATGTTGATTAAATGGAGCAATTAGTTCAGACTCGTACTCAGAACAATTCCCGAAGAGACCCTTTCAGGATGTAAGGTTTCTCGGGGAGATGCAGCTATCCCCCTCATTACTTAGGGACCACGGCACTCTCGCAGCTGAGCATCTCGGTGGAGCAGGGCCATGAAAGCTTTGCTTGGTGACAGTTGTGTCCCCCCGAGACGTGGTCTCTTTCCCAGCGGTAGCATCCTGTGCGCTGTCGCTCACAGCTCCTTGCTCCACCTGTAGCGTTGAACAGGCAGCGCAGATGCTGCTGATCAACACCGGGACAGGACCAGAGCAGAGCAACCCAGCTCTGACCCGGGGAAGGGAGACTCGTCCTCCTCTGCCTCTCCTCTGCTCTGTCTTCAGATTTCCTCAGCACCTACTGCTACACCTTCAAATCAAATCCATTCCACACACCTCCCCCTCGCTACCGACCCTTAAATCAGGGTCAGCAGGAGAAGATGACAGTGGAGAACATGAACCAGCTCAAGCTGGGAGTTCTCCGTAGTGGAGCAGATCCCCCACGAACCGGCAGCCGCTCTGCATCCTCCCACAAGCTGCCAGGGCACGGCCAGCATGGGACTCGGTACCGTCCCCAGGCTCCACAGCTTGCTTTGTCTCCTCAGTCACACAGAAAACGTTGGCATTACAGCCCCAAGACCACTTTTGCCCACCATACTGAACTATTCTTTATGGCTTTTCTTTGTTGTTGCTGCCATGCCGCCTAGGCGAAACTCACAGTCAGCTCAGGATTTGTGGCAAAACCAACAAGATGAGGATTAGCAGCGAGGTCTGCGAAGACCAGCGCAGGCTCAGCCAGGAGAAAACATGATGCAGAAGTTTTTTTTTCCCCAACATCTCTTAAAAGGTCTCAGAGACAGGTTTCAGGAGCAGACCTGTAGGGAGTTTGCAAACTCAGCCACGAGTCCCCTGGCAACACCCAACTGCAAACCAAGGTGTGCACAAGGGTAGAACACATGGACCAGTCTGTGGGTTTGCACAACCTACAGGCACTACCACCCAGTCGATAATTTAAAGAGTAATTGCTGTAGAGCACCGCAGAAGATCAAAGTAAACCAGGGCCCCAGCAGGCTGGTGGCGAATCTTCCAGACCATTCCCAGTTTGCCACCAATACCACCACCACAGAGCCTTGGCTCTAATACAATGACACAAATTCTACGAATGCTAACAAAACAGTTTGTGTAGCGCCATGACAATGCACAGCGCTGCACATGGGACAGAAGTGACCGTGATATCCAATAGAATCATAGAATCATTTAGGTTGCAAGGGACCTTTAAGACCATCGAGTCCAACCGTCAACCTAACTTGGACAATCCCACCACTACCCCACGTCCCTCGGCACCGCGTCTGCCCGGCTTTTAAATCCCTCCGGGGATGGCGACTCCACCACTGCCCTGGGCAGCCTGGGCCAGTGCTTGACAACCCTTTTGGGGAAGAAATTTCTCCTGATATCCATCCTAAACCTCCCCTGGATATGCTGTTTACATACTGTGGGGAGTTAATTCATCATTCAGGCAGATCTGCACTAGGACAGCAATAAATCAGTTGTCCGAAAAAGGCAGCGGTGCTAAAAAATTACCTGATCTTTTGCCCTGCTGACTCAGCCCAGAGAGTGACCCGGGCCGGGAAAGGCACCGCGGGCTCTCGCTCCGTCTCCCCGCGCTCCACCAAAGCCGTGGCCGGTGCCTGCAGCGCTGCCTTCAGAAAGGGGCAGGGGCAGCAATCACAGCGGAGCGAAACCTTGAAGGCATCGCGTTTATGCCATGCTGCAAGTAACAGATGAGTGAATATAATCCTTTATTTTCCTAAGATAGCTTCAAAACAATGAGTTTATCACTTGCGAGCTAAGCCCTTTGTTTATGCCCTTTTCTCCTTCATTCTCAGATGGTGGGCAACTATGGTTTTATTTTGCAGAAAGTTCTTTCGCTAATAGTCATCCATAATCATCAACAAAATAACTTAATATATGTAGGCGACTATAATGACAGTAAATGCCGTGTAGGAGGCATAATATATGCTCCATTGTCAATGCTTGCATGCTGAATTAAATACCCTATTCTGGTCAAATGCTAATACGTTCTATGAGCACTTTTCCATAAACAGATTTTTAAAATGCAGTAGAATAAAAAGGTGATATGAATAATATGCTGAAATAATCGGATAGGTGTGAGTCTAAGAACCAGTGTTTTTCTGAAGCATCTCGCTTGCTATTGGCACTGAAATGACCTGCATGAAAAGCACAGTCAGGGTGGCAGCACCGCTGCGCCACATCTGGCACAGCTGTAGGCCTAAAGCAGCGTCAAACCTCATTTGTAAACAATAAGTTGTTTTTCAAATGGACTTCACCCCAGCTGGCTGCCCCGGTGGAGCCAGGCTCGCGTTAACACATCACACTTGGACTTCCGATGAAAAATTAGGGGAAGTACAAAACCGATAGGATCTATACGGATCCCCGGCATTTAAAGCAGCTTAGGGTTCAGCAGCCTCAAAAACGGCATTAAAATCAAGAGCAGGCTCCGTGCCTAACTGCATTGCGTGTGGCTGGTGCTATACTGGTGTTCAGCGTCGGAGCATGGCACACAAAAATGTGACTACAATAACGCGGTTCATATGGCAGAGAAAAAACACAGCAGCTGTAAAGACTTTGGATTTGAGCCTTTCACTGGCTTCAGCAGCAGCAGCGAGGGGTGACGCCGGGGAAAGGCTGACATGGAGCATCCAGAGCCTCCTGCTTGCAGCCTGGAATTGTGCTCCTGCCTGCCCAGGCACCGCAGCAGAGGTGGGGTGGTCTCCACAAACTGTATGCAGTGGCCAACCGCTTTGAAAGCGCTTGCCCCCGTGAGGGACAACCCTTGCGGCAGGACCTGGAGGACGGGGCAGGGGCCTTGGAGCAGTCTCCTGCGCAGCCAGGCACACACACCAGGGACTGGGCTGCCCTGGTCCCTCTGGCTCTCCTTGGGATGTGTTTCCCATCTTCCCGAGACATAGGCTGATGCTTGAGAAGCAAACAGGAAAGAAAAAACTAAGGCAGAGCGCAGAACAACCCCATGATGGGGCACAGAGGCAAAGGGACCACTCTGTGTTAATTCCCGAGCTGTCTGGTACCCACGAAAGATGTACCGGCAGACCGGCCAGAGCACGGCGGAGGCCAGGGGGACATGGGTTGCCCTGAAGCAGCGCTAGTGAAGACCCCACCAGACACGCTTCACACCTTTTTCTGGCTGCAGGAGCGACGGGTGCCTCTCACCTGGCACCAGTCCCCTGGCCACCATTGCTTCAGAAGGATGCCGAGCATCCCAGCCACACGCGGGCTGCGCTGGCTTCAGCCATCAGTGTCTTAGCCAGGGTTGAGGGCGACCTTTAGCAAAGCTCATCGTAGATCTTCCAGCGCTATCGTCTTCTCTCCAGCCAGAAGAATGCTGGGTGCGGGACGGGCTGCCATGAAAGCCATGCCACAGACCGATCAGTTTGGTTATTTATTCAGCTCTTTTACATCAGTGGTTGCAAGATAGATTGCTTCTCGTTATAGATTCAGGCTTCTCAATTAAAATGCACAAAGCACCGAATTGGGAGTATAGGTATTTGGTACAGCCGACCTCGGTTCCCCTGCAAGGGACGGTTAGCGGGGTCGGATTGTTCAGCCAAAGGCTCCCGTACGGCACGGCGCTGCCCGGCGCATCCACGCGCTGCAGCCGCCGCGGGGCTGAGCCTGCCCCTCGCCTCCCATAGCTCCTGCCTTGCCGCTTGGAACTACTGACTGCTCCTCATTCCCTGAGAGACTTCGGGTCGTTCTCTCCTGTTTTACATCGCAGTAATTGGGCAGCCTCCAGATCATATCGAGCCCCGAGCAAAAACGCCCCAGGTACTAGTGCGTCTAAGCTTGTTTTAATTACTCTGCTAATATGGGGAGGACTTTAAAGAGCGGTAAGCAGCAGAGCCCTGAATAACGCCTTGGTTCAGCGCCATCTGTTCTTCATTCCACAAATATATTTTCCTTGGTGATCCAGAGCAAAAGGCTTAGTACATTATCATATGATAAGACAATTTAAAAGAATAAATAAGTCCTGCAACACAAAACTCAGTATTAAAAAGCCAACATGACAATAATGCCTGAATGATACTATATATATTAAAGCTAAAAATAGTTTAGAAAAACAAAAATACTTCCAGGCAAGTAATGAAAGCATGTTTTAGGAACTATGAAGCAGTCCTGGCTTTGTGCTGAGCTGCGAACAGTGAAACTGGAATAAATAAAATAATATTGCTGCGTTAATAACTTGCTGTAAAACCACACCTATGTATAATATCCTCACTGCTTGGTTGCCAAGTGAGGGCCATGATTTAAAGGACAGATTATTTTTCTTAAATCTTTATCAATCTAGAAAAAGAAAGGCATCAGGATGCAGACCCTGACGCTGGGAGCATGCAGGGAGAGGAGGGGGTCTGCTCCGGGCACGGGGCACGAGGGGGAATCGGAGGCGGTGATATTGCTGGGGGTACAACGGCAGCGTCAGGGAAGACACTTCTGCAGGGCAAAATTATACGTCAGAACTTTCTACCACGTGAAACAGGTGATATCTGCACAACTGAGGGAATACAGCTCCATTTTTCACCCTTCTCTTTTCCAGTGGCTCCCTGCCTGGAAGAGCGAGAGAGCCAAAGTGTGGATCAGCCTCCAGCCTCAGCAGCTCTCGCTGCAGCTGCTTGGGGCAGTAGAAGGACCTGGCTCCCTGGTTCGAAGTACAACAATAAAATAAGTAAAATAATATTAAATACAATGAAATTGAATTAAATTAAGTAAGCTAAAAGCCCTCTCTGCCCAAGATCAGTTTTAATGCGCTGGTGGATTTCCACAGGTGACACGGCTAATGCCAAATAACGCTCTGGAGTATTTCAAAGGCGCTTACTCTTAATGATAACCTTTTGCTTCACTTGCAAAGTATGCCAGGCTTAATGACATGTCTTTCTAGTGTCTCTTGGTCAGAGAAATGAACCAAATGCTCCTCTGCTGGACCTAAAACTTGCTGTTTCGCTAGTGGAGGCTGGACACAGAAGGCAGGTACAGCGGAGGGCTGCTTCTGGGCCGAGGAGCTGGGGCCACCGCAGCCCGGAGACTCCGCCGGGCACAGGATCCGAGGGAGTAATGGGAACTGGGGACGGCCCTGAATTCCCTCACTTGTTTCCGAATCAGCTCTCCTTTCAGCCTAATGTCAATACCCCGTGTTTGAACTCCGACGGGCTGGTTTGCCAATTATCGGTGTCTTCTGTGAAGCAGCTCACCCAGGCTTTTAATGCTCAATTAGAAGCGTGTTTCAGCAGACAGGATGCCTGCTACATTTTTATATGCTGAACATAAATACATAAAATATGACAAAGTAAGACTTTTATTAGTAACATACTTTTAGGGAAGAGTATAAAACATCCATTAGAAATCCTGTTAACAGCATTGGTCATTACAACAAGAGGGAAAACAGCTTTCCTAGGGATTTGATTTCCTTTTTTTCTTCTTAATGGGTACTGATCTTTCACCATCACCAGCAGACAATGTTGTCTATTAACATTTACTCAGCAGTTATCATTTTTATATTTCTCCATAACCATAGCGATTCAAATAATGTTGTTGCTCCGCTCTTGTATCTTTCCTTTGATAAATACGGATAATGACCTAGCGCTGAAGAAGCCCCTGCTCTCAGCGACGCCGCAAAAGTTGCCAGGTAGGGCAATTTGGCTAATTCGGTCCTGTACCATACTCAACAAAAACTATGTTTAAGCATCATCAAAGAGGGTTTTGCAAAATAGTTTGCTTCGCAATTTTTCTTCAACAACAGAATCGGGTATTTTGAGGACCTCGTGTAGACGGGCCCCCACTGTGTGTGCACAGCGCGGCCCCTCCGCAGGAGCAAGGCAGCCGTGCCCAGGGCAGCCCCGCCAAGCACGGCTGGTTAGAGCAGGGTTTATGCCGTAAGGACGGGGCCGAAAGACAAAAGCTGCAGTAACAGGAGGCTCAAGTATACCCATTTAATACCTACATGCGGTATTTAATTTACCCGCTGTGCGCAGTGCAAAATCAATTACAGGGAAACACCAGACTCAAATACGATGTCAATCCAGCTCTGCCGCTGCGGCCTGAGTTGGCCCCTGAGAACCAGGGTCAAACGGAGTTAGAAGGGGATGAAGCAAGAACCAGCCTAGACGTTTCCAATTAAAACTGGGCTAGTAAATTATTAAAAAGGGTCTGAATTATATTTACCCGTGCAAAACAAACAGCAGACAGGATGAGTTCCGTAAGAGACAGACTAGAGCTCATTTGCAAGACAAGAGGAATGAATTATGAACATCCATGGATATGGTAAAGCTACTATAACCCACTTATTCTTTCTTCTCACAGCGCAGGTCTAATATATAATAATATGGTGTATTTTGTATTAGACCCAGGGGGCAGAGTGTTGTCATATCTGTTAAACGTATTTGCATGAGGGGTTAGGATATGAAGCCCATATTCAAAACCTAATGTCTCTGTTAGCTTCTAAAAGCTTAAAAAAGCTTGACAGATAAAATCCAGTCTTCGCTATCAAGCACCAGCTCTTGATTACATGGCTCAAAAAATGAGATCAAAGCAAATATAAAGGCAAAGTTACTGTGTTCTTAATGCCTCTCTTGCAAAAAATTCATGCAGCCGACAGCAGAACTGACGCGGGTTACAAAGCTGAAGCCCGTTTTGAGCCACGTGCACGAGCTCCGTCACCGCAGCACATTCTCATGCAGTACATCTACAGTGAATAACTTGTTTACCACGGCAAGTCCTAATTTCTGAGCTAATGAATGAATATCTTAGACATGCTGACTTTGGTCTTCAGTCTCCCGAGTCCCGCACACATGCGGCCTTTGTTTTGGCAGGTTTGATAAGTTTGACCTTGATACACGGCATGAGTTTGCGATTTCATTATAAGACGGTACTGGCGGGACTGCAGCATGGAAGCGCTCGGTAGCAACCCCGGCGTGTAACGTAACGCCGCGCGCGGCCAGGTCTGGCGAGCGGCACGCAGTAGGACTCCTCTGGCTTTTGGGAGATCACTCAGCAGAATTGCAGCTTCTGATGGCAAAGCTACTTACAGGCAAATAAGGTCGAAAAAGCATTAAGAAGCATGAAGGGAAAGCCTAGCATTATTCAGCGGTTCAGAACGTAAAGCTTCCATGTCAACTGCTAGCGGTTGAAGTAAACATTTGCACAATGCGTCACCTCGGTAAATCCAAGCAAGGCTAGAGGATTATCGCCGGCTGGCAACGCGCTGGCTCCTCTGCACGCACCCACAGAGGACAGGCCGGGTGGGATGCAGCGCCCGCCCGGGGACACCTTCCCTGGGTGGCAAAACAAGTGGTATCGCCACTTCACCGTCCCGGATGCCCATTCTCGCCATCCGACCCCGCGCAGGCAAAGGGAGGAGTTTTCTGGTGTGACTATTTGATAGAGCGCAGGGACGGTCCCCGGCACCGACGGGGGGAGTCTGAACCTCTCTGTCCAGGCAGCGCAGCCTGTGACCTTCCCAGGTGGAAGGATCTGAGTAAATGCGAATTGAAATAGTGATTATTAAAACGAGCCTTGAGAAAACACATGGAAAGAATTCAGTATGGGGATAGTTGGAGTCTGACCCCTTTGTTTCTTCATGGGACCCCATTACATCGTGCTGCCTTTGAAAATCGGAGAGGGGGGTCCATTTTACATACAGTTGATGAATGTTTTTCCATTCATCTCAATATTTTAAATTAAAAAAAAAAAAACCTTTTGCAAAAGATCAGTATCTGTTGCAGAATAAATTACTGCAGAGAATCCTCAGTGTTATTAAGCAAGCATAAAACTATTCTTCCAGAAAGAATATTTTAAATGGAACTTTCCAGATTTGGCACGTATGATGTAACAACTAATGACCCATAATAACAAAATGCTCTTATTAGAATAAATACAAAATCAAAAAGCTTTACTGACAGTACAAACCCCTTTATCCTAAGACTAAAAGGAAGGAATATGCAACTTTGGGGATCTTACATGTGAAATCATGATCCATATGGCAGAGGGGTTCATGTTACTTTCTTAGCACAGCTCTTCTTCCCTAGATCTGTATGCAACGCCCATAGTCCCCGGATTTTCCGTAAGAAAGCAAATTTTGCCTTTATCGTGTCAATGCTGACTTCCCCATGACAAATTCTGTCACCTGTGAGCTGGGTCCGTGTTTTCGTGCGGCAGCCTCTTTACCCGGCAGCGTAGCCCCGGTAGCCAGCGGGCACCCTGCAGAGCTGCCCCGCCGGCCCTGCCTGCCCGGAGGGGCGACGGGCAGCGGATTTACACCACGGGCCACGCTCTGCCACGGCTTCGGCTTCGCAGGCAAGTCACCTCAGTGGCGTGAGTGAAGTAAGCCAGGCTGAGACGGGTAGAGCAGAGAGGGAAGGCTGGCCCGGCGTATTTACTTATGAATCTGCAGAGTGGCATTCATGGTAAATGTTGGACTTCCCTTCTCATTTCCACTCGACAGAAAGTGAGGTAGAACCATTACATTAAAACAAGTAAAGGAACAAAAACCAACCTACAGACGGAGGTGTTTGACTCTCATTCAGGGGCACAGTGAAATCGGGGAGTTAATACGAAGCAATTATAAAACGTTTCCGGCAGTGGAGCTTACCGAATGAGACACACTAGTAATCCAAAGAAAGCAAGCACGCACCGCGTGCCCATAGACCCGGACACGAGACGTTAATATAAAAAATTGCAGACATGATTATATGTATAAAGGATATCCCATACGCATACCTTAACTATAAAAGAAATCATCATTTTTATATAGTGCCCCAAACCTCAGTTTAATTTAGAATAAGTGAATTTTTTCCTGATTTTTATTAGTGGTCAGACTGAACAAAAAGCAGCCACGACAACCTGCTTCTAATGAATTTCAGAACTGTAAACATTTTGCTGAGGTACCGGCAAATGCCAGCGAATAATGCTGCATTTTATTTCAGGACAAATGAGGTAGCATATAGATAAAAGAAAAGCCAACTTCTGCCCTTATTTGTGCATGGGCAGCTTCCTCACAAACAAATTGTTGCCTAAATTACATAGTAAATCTAAGAATAGCGCCGAGCGCAGCTTGGAAGTGCTTCTATATAATGTGCCATTCACATAATTTCAGAGCCAGATCTCACATTATGGATGATAATCACCACACCTTTATCTGTCTTCTGATGATGAAATTCCTGCTTTGAGCCCAACGTACGGTATCTGTATCAAAAGATCAGATATTGTATTTGTTTGTTTTCTAGCTCGCTTCTAGCTGGTAACAGTATAAGCCAAGCGAAGCCAAGGAAATACCATTCATCACAGTACACTGGTCACCCTTGCACTGCTGCAAAAATATATTCCCATGACTAGTGTGAATCCAACTGCATCAGATTCTGCTTAAACTCCATCAATCCGTGGCACAGAGCGCCCTTTCCCAGAGCTCCTTCCCAGCGGAGGGAGTGGGACCGGCGCGCCCTGGCTCCAGCAGTTTCCCAGCGCCACCAGCGCGCTCCTCTCGCACCCATCCATCCCTTGTCCCGACAGGCACCGCGCGGCCTCGCGCTCGCAGGGAGGGTTCCGTCCTGCAGCAGCCTGCGCAGCACCGCGGTGCGAGGCCGCGGGTCGCCCAAAAACGCGGCGGTTCCTCTCTCTGAGTGACCATTAGACCATTAGCCACAGAGAAGATAAAGCCATCTCAATACGGTAAATGCATGAATAACGGGAGGTGATTGAATTACTTTTCCCTGCGTTCACGTTGCTTCTGTTAAGGATTGTATTTTATTCCAGAATCAGGTTGCAGATTGTACATTGTGTTACGATTAGAAAAGGATACTTATATATATATATATTACTCTTTTTTATTCATTTCTAAATAAATCATCTCAAGATGACAGGATACGGTGAGGATTTTAGTTTTTAAAAAGTGGTTTACAGTAACTAAATTAAACGGATGCCTTATTTTTGAGGATTGAAGGATTTTTTTGAAGAGAAACAATCCCCTCTCCAAAGGTACCTGAAGAAACGCGGGCAGGGGAGGTTCTCCCCAGGGATGAGCTAAGGTAGGAAGGGTGTTTCTGTGCAGAGCCGGCCCGGCAGCAGGACAGAACCCACCTGTGCAAAAAGAGAAGCTGATGTCTGAAAGGCGCCTTGAGATACCCGGCTTGGGTGGACGTTTCCCGTGTTTCAGCGCTAGCCTGACTCCTCCGAAACCTCGGGCACCTCCACCTCCCGCCGCAGCCGCGGGCTCGGCACTGGGAAGCGGCACCGGTGCCTTGCGGGAGGGACTCAAGCCAAGAAAGAACACGACAAGAACAATGCTACAGTACACAGAGTCTCTGCCTCCGTAGCTGGGCAGATCTTCCTATTCGCAATTAAAGAAAAAGCCTCTTAAAAATATTTGGAAAATTTTTTTCCAAAGCCACTCGGTAACTTCCTTGTAACCTTACTGTGTACAATGGGTAGGGAGAAAATCGCTTTTCCATAACTCGTTTGTTAGGTTAACAACAGAACTTCTCCCAGGATTAAAATATAGCGACATTTTCTTTTTCTATGTTTTTTTAATTAGTTTAACCTGAAGTTAACAGAGTCCCTAATTCTTTCCAAATCTCAGCAACAGCCTGTAGGGATGAACATATTTATTTCCCGCATCTGTTCTCCAAATTAAATCAGAAAATGATTATGAAAGAGCGGTTCTTGGTAGTCCCCGGGGAAGCTCTTATGGAAACCTTACATCACAGCGATGCTCGCCGCCAGTGGTCTCTGTATCGCAGCATGGCTGGAGTCTTTCTTCACAGAATTTTTTTTCCCCCCTCCTTTTGTATTGTACTAATTGTAAGGGAAATATAACACCACTGCGGGGTTAAAATCTGCTTCCACTGAAGTCAATGGCAAGACTTCCATTTGTTTCAATGGATCAAGGATTTCATTCGGGATGTTTACGATGCTGTCAGCAGCCGGCGCAGACTGCGTGTCTGCGAGGCACGCGGGGCGTCGAGCGATCAGCCGTGGTGGTATATTGCAAAATCGTTTGCGTTTGCTCTGGCATTAGGAACATCGTCGGAGGGGTTTTTAATTGCAGATGCGAACACAAAGGAAGAGTCCGTGTGCCATTAATACAAAGTCGATGTTTAACGCTCACTGCAAAGTACCGCGTGGAACTAGGATCAAATCTGACAAGTCCAAACTTTAAACGATGTACAGCATTTTGCGATGCATGTAGTATTTTTAGTAGCAACAGACTATGACATTTGAGGGCTGCAGCCTAGTAGGATATACCAGTGTTTCTCGCTTCTATGTAATATTTTGTATGGGTTTAGAGAAGATGGCCTCTGTTGTGCATTGTTTGTGAAATGTTTCTTATCCCAGAGAGGTGTATGATGTAAAATACGTCAGTGAAAAGTGTATATTTTATGTGAGAGGAAAATACATTTTAATAAAGGTAAAGCTTTGTTAGCTGTAAAAATGGCAACTGTTCAAGTGTACAGTAACTTCTTACTAATGTATGAAAATCTGTGATATTTTTGATTTGATTGTATTTGTATTGCCCAAATAAAACATTTTGGCTGTATTGTTCCTAACTGTTACTTTTTCTTTTTTTAAGGGGGAAAGTGCATTTATTTCCAAAGAATGTACTTTATTAAAAAAAAAAAAAAAAAAGGAATTACCGAATTTCCTAGATGGCACCTGTCGTGAATTAACCAGGTGCCCTGAGTGAACGTCCGTCTTGTATTGTAACATGAAACATTAATTTCTAGATGTATTTTTCTGCACATTGGTATTTAACGCTAAGAAAGACTTAATTCTTCAGCACAGGCTTTCAACAGAGAACTAGAGGTAGAATGAGGCTAAGAGTCCTCAGAGGACTCTGCAAAGGGACCCCTGCAGAGGCAGAACTTGAGCTGAGATGCAATATATATGGTGATGGTGGCATTTAAGCCATCGTGGCCTTTTCCCTTACTTTTTTTTTTTCTTTAAGGGAAGATATAAATTAAAAAGATTCAACTAGAAGTCCAGACAGCACCACTCAGCTGTATCGAAACCTAAAACCGTGAAAATGTCGACACCAGGAAAAAAAAAAAAAAGAGAGAAAGGAGGAGCTATTGTCTTATTAGCATGTACGAGAACTAAGCTCCTTTCAAAAACACAAACGAAAATCTGATGTGTCGCCTGTCTAGCACGTCTATTTGGGTGCAGGCTTGATGCTGAGGTTTCACTTGTCTGGCTTGCAAACGTGAGCAGGGCGAGGCGAAGGAACAAAACGAGCTGTATCAGTTAAACGCTCTTGTTGTACGTCGGGATGCACAGCAATAAAACTGTGCTACATTTTTCAGCATCCTCGAGAAAGCACCCTGTGAAGTGAACCTGTGGAACGGGTGCTGGCGAGGGTAACGGTACCCCGGCGAAGGGAACCGCTCGGCAGCGCACAGGAGTGCCAGCACTGTCCAGAGCAGAGAGGGGCGGCTCGAAAGAGCGTAAAGAGCTGCTGCTGCTGAGCCAGCCAGACCCCAGCGCTGGCGGCTGGGTCAGCCAGCAAACGCAACTCCACAAATGTTCAGAAGGAAACAAGTTACCCTGGGGTTGCCTGGTTATCAGTAAATCGTAAGAAGTCAGTTGCGGGCGGCGGTGGGGAGATGGAGGCAGAAGAGGCAGCAAGCTGAGGAGGATGGGACCCCGTAAGAAAGCAGCTGCTTTCCGCATCAGACGGAGCTGATGAACTGTCTCCTCCGGTAACCTACCAACAGCCACCTGCAACCGGTAACGCAAAGATACTTTTTTTAAAGCATCAACTACATCAACCATGTTTCCTAGCCTGCCCAGCCAAGACAACGCTCATGCTTTACATGTTTCTGTGGAAGCAGAATAATACATAATAATAGGTCTTATAAAGCCGCTTTCACTTCAGAAGGGTCTAAAAACATTCTAGAAACATCTGCAGACTCAAGAATTGTTTCAGCTGACACTGAACTGCAGGTGCCTGTAGGGCGAAGCACTGTGAGCAGGGACGAGCACAGAACGCAGGGTGGCGGTTCAGAGGATGAGATGAAGAACACGACAATAACTGTGCGCTGCTTCAGTAGGAGCTTATGGCAGGGACGCGGGAACGAGGTTGCACGCTGAGATCTGTAAGACCCCAGGAGATGCAGAGCAGCTGCATCCCAAATGAGTCTGGCTTGATAAATTGATAGTTCAGAGGGAATTGAGGCAGACAATGTAAAAATCTCCTAGGAATTAGCACAGGATCTGAAGACCCTGATGTTACACTTTCCCAAGCAGTTGTACCTTTGATAGGCTGCACAATAGATCATAGCATTAATTATGTCCAGAAAATGCTACACAGAAATTATGAGCATTACTTTCTGCAGCATCTTTTGTCTTCCCGTAGAAGGCCGTGGGGTTCCTGCACCAAGTCTGGCGGCAGCACAGCTCTGAACACGATGACTCTCCCACTGCCTTAAAGAGATGTATCAGAAGCTGAGTGAGATATTAATCATGGTGATGCCAGTAGGCATTTCCTTAAAATTTTCTTGATCTACTGAAAAGATTCTTCTCTGTATCAAATTGCGTGGTTTCTGCCTGGACAAAGTTACCAAGTTAGAGGCGCGTGTATGAGCTTAGGTTATGTGTAACAGCCAAGGGCTGATATTAGCAGCCAATTTCAGTACCCGCCGGACTCTCGCTTACCTGCCCTGAACTCCCGCTGAAGACAGCAGGAGTTGATTCAGCCCCTGATGAATGTGGTCACTACCAAAAGGAAAATTAAGCTTTAGAAGAGGATTAAAAAAAAAAAAAAAGGCCAGGGATATATTTTCAAAGCAGCCGCGTAGCCCCTTAAGAGCAGAGCTGCTAATGGCACTGCAGAGGACGCGGCTTGGAAAGTCTCTCCTGGACACACGCCTACCCCCACCGCCCCGCCGGTCCCCTGCGCAGCCCCGGGGGCCTGTCCTGCTGCCAGCCCCGGGGTCCCTCGGAGCCGCCCCGCACCGCCAGCCCGCACCGGGACACCTTCCTCACGGCACAAACCTGTGCTCGCCCCCGCAGCACCGCTCTCTGCGTGCTGTGAGATCCACCTGAGCAGGATTGCTCAGTGCTGGGGAAGCGGATCGCACTGAGTACCGAACCCTGAAGTACTCCTGGTAATGACATTACAGCATTCCCAAGAATTAATTTCTTTCTGTCTTCAAGTTAATGAGTTGAAAACAAAAATATATGGTCTCAGGCAACAACAACAACAAAAATATTTATCTAAAACACACAATCTTTCCAATTGTCGGATTTATTTTACTCTTTTTACGATGCTAATGTGTAATGGCAGGCTGCTTATTTCAGGGAGAAGCACAAGGTTTATTTTTCCGGATCTGAGTCGGATGATGTCCTCATTTAATTCTGTTTGTTTTTCCCAGAGTGCATTCACCCTTACCTGCTGAATGGAGCCTTCTCAAGTATGGAAGGGGAAAACAAATTGAATTTTAATCAGAGGGTTTCTATTCTGATCACTGCTTGTCTACTTTCACTTTATAGTTACCAATAAAATGTTAAAGAGAGTATCACTGATGGATTTATTTTGATTGATTGCATCTGCCCACTCTCTTGCATTTTAAGGTACCTCATTACTGTACGTGCAAGAATTTCATTTCTTAGCATGGGTAATAAGCCTTAAACTTTAGAGAGCTAATTGGTTCAGCTGGCGTTTCTGCGCCTTAGCTGAAAAGCCAATAAAAAGAAGCACAAAAAAGAAGAATATTAATAGTTCCTACTTCGTAAAGATAAGCTTAGCAGCCGGTTTATGCTTTAATTAATACATGGAAAGGAAAGAATGCTGCCTTAAAAATAGAGATTACCATCAGATTAAAGACTAGCTTGCAGTCATTTTTGGTTTTTTTGTATTCCACACTCATTTAGTTATTCATGTCCCTTAAATATTCTTTACCTCTGAGCTTGCACATTGTCAGGAAAAGACAACTTGTACGTTAAATTCTGTAGGAGTGAAAAATGCATAAGAACACTTTAATCGTCATCTTTTACTAGAGGATCCTCTCTAACAATTATCCTTACTAAAAGTAAAATCTATTGTTCAATTTCTCTCGCCAAAGATCTTTGCCAATGGAAAAAAAATGAGGCAGAATGGGTATTGATGTTCCCAGGATTTTAATGGCGGTAATTAAAATATAGTAGTTTGAATAACTGGGTCTACGGTGAGTTAAATGTTGATATTATGCCACCAAAATATAATAGAGAATTTTGCTGTAAGACACCTTTTGCTTCTTGTAGGTTCAAACGAGCACCCGGCCTGAAGTCAGCAGCTCTTCCTGCTGCTTCTCCCCACCCCAGGAGTTTTGGCCTGGGTGCGTGCTCTGCAGTCGGAATGCTACTGCACCCGCTCAGGCTCCTGGGAATCCAAACGGCGCTGCGTAGGGAGAGAGCGCGTGTGGGTGGGCAGAAACCCGACTCCTGGTATTCACGGACCATCTTACACGAGAGACCAAGGGACAGACACAGACCTGCCAGTCTCACACAGTACACGTACGAATTGTGTCTCTGCCCCCTCTCTGCTGCTGCCCTGTCGTGCCACAGGCAACTTACACATTCCCAAACCCATGTTTTCTCTTTTCCTCCCCGGACACTGCCAGTTAGAGATGATACAGCCCGCTGACAACTTTTATCCAGCATGTGGCCTCAGAAAGCAGGAGCCATTAGCTGCGCGCCATTCCCTCCCCGCAGCTGCAGCCACACATCTCGTAGCCCAGGTGAAAGGAAATACAGACAGACCCTCCTGCACGACCAGACATGGAGCAGGACGCTCTCCCAAAACACGACCCATGTCAGATTTGTGCTAAAATAAAATTCCCACCTCCGTGCCCCCGGACGATTCCTGTCCTGGCCACAGGAGCCACACGTGCGGCACTCCAAAGGCACTGTGCCTCAGGTGTGCCACCGCCTGCCGACAGCCAGGACCGCTTCCCACCAAGAAGCCCGCCCAGAGCACCTCCAAGGAGCTGAGATTTTGGGTAGTAAAGCATTCAGTTTTTCTTTTCCTATTAGAGGTAAGAAAACATTATTATCTGGATTGAAGTGGTACAATGACCCACACTAACCTACGACCACCACGCATATGAGGCAATCAGCGGCGGGAGCCTGCTGGCCACGGAAAAGCTTCTGTTAGATTCATTTCTAACAAACAGCCTCTCTGGAAAATGTATTTTCTTGCTTTTCCTACCTGGAAATGCCAACTAGGATTTTTAATGGGATATTTGACTTGCTTGAACAAACGCAGGCTTCATTAGTTGTTATTTTTTCCCAGTGATAGGCAGTGGTAAATCCCACACTAGACTTTTGTGAGTGTCTGATAAATGTTGCCTAGAGCCCTAGCGCTATCTTTTAATAAGCACAAATCTTGCTGCTACCCTGTTTTCTTGTTCTTTCTTCCAAAAAAGAAATATCTGCTGATGTCTTATGCTTCCCCCGATCTTTCCTTTGTTGGTAGAAAGGCTCATTTTTCTAAGATACCTGAGCTGAACAGATATTATTTTCTATGCTTTAAAAAAAAGGAAGCAAAACAACACAAAACAAACTTTGTCTTTATTAGCTGACTCGTTTCTTAAGACACCATAATGACAGTAACTGTTTGTAATACTGGTGTAGCCCAGAAACCCTGCTATCAACACAACAGGCGTAAAATGTTGCTTTGCGGTGTCTGTGGATCATTATACCTTCTTACATGCTGCAGGGTGGAAGTTACTGATGACTCCTGTCTACCACCTAACGTCAGAGATCACCTCTTGAAAGCATATTTCTTTCTCTAGCACTCTATAGTTTTATAGACTCATACACACCGGGAAGGTTCCAGAGGGCAAATCCACAATATTGTACCACTTCACAACTGAACAAAAATGTGCCTTTTCCCCCTTCCTGCTACGGAAGTGTTAGAGAACTGTCTTTTAAAAATGCGAGCTCTCCAGAGTACATTTATAGGACAAAGATGAGAAGGATGAAAGTTCTCATTTACTGCAAATAGTCTTCTGGGCCTGGTTTGCAAAGGACATAATTTTTTTTGTACATCTACGTCATCCCTCAGAGCACAAGACAGAAATAAAACTTTGGAGGAAAGTGGCGAGTCCCATCCCCGGAGGCAGCGTTAGTGAGACAGTAAACTGGCCGCGCTCCTTGCCTTTCACCAGCCCTTTCACTTTGGCTTCTCAGTGGCACTCCGTTATCCTCAGCGGTGGCGCAAGGCTCACAGGTTCAGCTTTTCCTTGGCTGGGAGAAAAAGCAGGCGAGCGTGACTCCAAATATCGCTTACTTGTGGCACTAAAAGGAAGCATCTGCCAAATTAGACAACACAAGGACAGCCCTTGCTACAATTTGAATTATCACCACCTGGCATTGGAGCCAGGACCTGCTCGGGAGGCGAGGGGAGGTTGTGGTGACAAGCACAGACAGAGCTTCTGGTATACAGCTACCAGCCATCTGGGAACAAGCACAGACAGAGCTTCTTCACCTTACGGGTTAGCATTGACCAAACGGAAAAGCAAACAATCCAGCTATCTGGGAATATCTAAGGAATATCACTTTAGAAATGGGATGGGTTAGCTTTCGTACCTCAAATATCAACATTTTGTGCTTCGTACCGGCACTGCCAGCTGTCAGCAGGTATTTCGGTGAAGCGAGGTGCCAGGCGATGACGCACGGCCCCGCATCCCACAAAGCGGGTAAATACGCCCCGAGGAGGTGAATGTTAACTCACCGTGCTAACTAACATTTGCATCTCATTTGCAGCCGGCTTAGGGATCGCTGCACAACCCTGTACTAGGCTATGCAGACACGGGCCGGATCTTCTGCAAGGCTCCTGTTGCAGCTCCTGGGGTTTATGCTAGCAGAGACAGCAGGAACCCTTCGCCATTGAACTTCACCAGGAACCAGTGCCTCGGCATCGAATTTTAACTCTGGTTGCACAATTTTTACCACCTTATTTCTTAACGAAGGCTAGTTTTTGTCATCAGAGGCGGGGTGCGTGCATGTCTTCATGCAACAAGTGAGTATCTGACTGCTTTCAGCGAGCTACAGCAGAAGATGGAGCCTCCAACCGTGGCCACCACGGCCAGCCAACGTGGCGGACCCGCTCCCCTCAGCCGGTCAGTGCGCCACGAGCAGTCACCCTTGACCAATCCCAGCCACCCAATCCGAACGGACAGCACGGACACCCAATCCCAACACGCGCAGGGTGCTGCGGCCACCCAATCAGAGCAGGTGGTGCTGCCCAGGAGGCGGTGCAGGGGCAGCAGGCGGCTCCCTCAGCAGGCTGAGGCGGGAGGAAAATCCCCTTGGCCTCAGCCGTAGGTGGGTTTGTAGGTTGGGATTTTACAGCAGTGCCGTTTGAGTCTTATGGGAGTTTTTGGCGTCTGCTGTGACCACTACTGCCATTTCATCTTTGCTTCCCAGCCTATAGAGAACCTCAGAGGGCAGCAGATCCAACATGGCTGCGATAAACAGCGAGTCACACCATCGTGATTCACGCAACAGGGTAGTTTTATAACAGTTTTTAATTCGTTACCATCATATTTAAAATTAAAACAAGACTACCACTGAGTAATCTGACTATTACTCATTGTTGACAGTCCTGGAGAAATCTTTTTCACTTGGTAGATTGAGGAACCCAAAAGACACAGTGAGCTGAGGTAAAAGCCCGCTGCTGAGCACCTCTGGGAGAAACCAAAGTAAGTCCGGCTCTAGCACCCTCTGAGCAGCTGCCTGACTCCCCCGAAGGGCAGGTCTTGGCCTCGTGCTCACCTGCACTGCTTCACATAAGCAATTGCTAAGCACTTAGTAATTATTCATAACAACTGCTATTTGTTCATAATTATTGATAACAACCGCTCAGCTGAAGTTGGTAGGACTACAAAAGCTGTCGGTGTTCACCACGTGTCTTAAAGGAAGTAACATTCGCAAGAAAGAAACGCATCCTTGTAATGGCTTCAGTTGTCTCATATCCGCCGTGAACCCACTTTATGGTCTTTCTTGCTTTTTAGAAAACCTTTTCTGGGAAAAAAATCCCACAGTTCAAACACAAGGTCACCCGAGCAGCTGCCTCTTTGTGCACGTGCTCTCTGGATGCACTGTAGCAAAAGCTATCTCCAGTGAAATCTAATTGAATACATTAATGTGGATCCATAAAACCAAGTTGTACATCATGCAAGCAAAGTTATTTATGGCACTGGAATCTTACTGATTACAGCAATAAATAATACAGTATGTATCACTGGGAAATAATATAAAAACAGTTAATCAGCAGGAGCAGTGAAGAGAATTGGAACAATTCTGCTATTACTCTGATGCAGTAATTTCATAAGGGCAGCCTTCACAGTTTCACTTCTCAAAGCACTAAGTCTCTACTCATTTGATAATGATTTGGGGAAGATTCCCTTCTGCTGCTTATCATGCGCGTGAAGCTGCCCCTTGCCAGCTCAAACCAATGGGATTATAACCCTTCAATAGTCCCACCACGGCACTAGCAAGATTTCAGCTTAATCCCGGGCCACGGCTCAGTCAGTACCGACTGCTTCAATCCTTATTGCGTTTCCTGAGGCTTAACCGGGGCAAAGTGCTGCCGCTCACTGCCTGAACGCGATTACACGGCTTTCACTGCATTCCACGGAAAGGAAAATCCACAGCTCTCCCTTACGCGACTGTTTTACATAACACAGGCACAAATCCGGAGGGACAAAATTGTTATTACTTGAGAAAAAAATATAAAAAACCCTCTCAGAGTGCTCGCT
This sequence comes from Alca torda, assembly GCA_008658365.1. Classification (NCBI taxonomy): domain Eukaryota; kingdom Metazoa; phylum Chordata; class Aves; order Charadriiformes; family Alcidae; genus Alca; species Alca torda. The sequence goes on along the minus strand of CM018087.1, from coordinate 34,380,005 downwards.
GGCCAGCTGATTTATCTCCACTGCAGCTACAGACATTTTCCTAAATGGGAGAGGAAAAAGTCTCAAAAACCACATTTATATCATTTCTGGCCCCAGGCATAACTGGACCAGGTCCTCCACCTCTCCCCACCTCTTGTCTACAGGATCCAGGCCCTTTTCCCCTAATTCAGGGCTGGATTATGACACTGATGTGCAGGCAGGTTTGGGATTATCAGTATCCCGGAAAAAAGCTGCAAAACATTATGCTTAATGTGCTAATTACTTTCCCAGGATGTGCAATGCGCAGGTGAACAGTTCCCCCTGCTGCACTGAGCTATGCCTGTGTCTCCTCGAACCAAACACTTCTCCAGTTTGATAGGCTGTCCGGTAGAAGTACTGGTCTGGGAATGTCTCCGCGTTAATTTATGGCAGTCCACTCGGAAGCTACAGCTGCACCTAGTGACATTTAGATAGTCAAGGGGACAGTTTCATTGCATTTATTCCCTTCAGTCCTGCATTGCCAGGCTAAGACCAAACATGATCTAGAAGATAATATATAGTGTGCCAGCATTCAGTGTACCTTGCCAGGAAACCATCACATTTTAAAATATTCTCCCATGTTTTAGGAATCCAGATACTAAATTCAGAGTTTCTAGAGGCAGCTTTTGTGCTCACACCGAGAGGTGAACTTCACAACGTGAAAAGATGTGGCTGCAGCTGTTCTTTTCAGGTTCTGCAGTATCTGCCTCAAACTCAAATCAGTTTAGGAGCTCGAATGTGCAGCATTTGAATTTGGAATATTTTCCCCATTGTCAAGCTCAGAATAACAGGACAACTGTTTCTAGTGGCAGGCACCGCGTTACTTTGAAATATTCTGTGTATCCACAGTGAACTGTGTGATTGCAGCGAGAGCTCTGGGAGTTCAGTTACAAGCGAGCTGTAGGTGTGAATATCAGGTTTGCTCTCCAGGTAGAGCTGTGCTACAGCTGGTGCAGCCCCGTACGCGCCCAGCGCCCCTCGCTCCGCAGGCGCCCCCCGGCTGCACTACGGCCAAGCTTTTGGGCAACATGCTGAAGGGCACTGAGGAAATAAAGGCAGACTGTCCTCATCTCCCGGTACTTCTAATGCTCTTCTAACACTCTACTGACTCTTCTTTTGTTCCTCTCTAATTTCAATGACCATCTCCCACTTATATCCCCTTGTGGGGGCAAAGTGCCAAACAGAATGATGTTTTGGGGTGGGCTCATGCACTTATTTCTTTTTTTAATGTCTGAACACAAATTTAGTGGAGATATTAAGCAGATGTATAAGCAACGCCACCCATTTTACACAGATGTGTCAGTTTTGGCACTCTGTTTTATTGGAGCAGTTCGCATTTGTAGTGATAAAAAACAGAGAGCTCTATTTGCATTTGACGATAGCTTGTATTTCCTCTTTAAACAGTAAGGCTACGTAAGAGCTTTTCTAATGACAGCTTTTCTTAGTAAATCATATTTCCTTTTGTTTTCACTCTGAAGGCCGCTCTCATTAGGTGCTCCATGAACACAACTTGCTTTAGACATCCTGATAAAGCTCCACAGAGTATTAAACGCATTTCTTGCAAATAACCAACCAACATAGAAGCAAAAGTCTTCATGAACTGGAAGCATACAACCCAGAGCATCCACCAACATTTGTTAGTAGAATAATCAAGCACTTACCAGTAGTGTCAGAAAACTGACTGTTGCTGCCTCAGGTTCTCCTCCTTTTGACCCTCAGAACTCCCAGTGTCAAAGCCAATCACTATTATCAGCCTTTTTCTGTTTACCTGGATCATTTGCAGCTGCCTGGACCTTCTAATTGTCTAATTGCCCTCAGCTGGGAGAAAAAAAAAATTATATGTACTACAACCCCCTTTTGATCCCAGCCTGCCTGTTCATCTCTCAGAGGTTTTTAGGCATCTTCTCAAATAACTGTGTTGCGCTTAAGGAGCATTCAGAGAGGAGAGCTTAGGGCCATTGAGAGACAAATAGGCACCCATAGGAGCACATTCATTTGATTTTCTTCTTTCAAGGAGCTAGAACAGGTACAGGTAAGTGAAAAGGCTCCCCCCTTGGATCAAGCAGAGGATTCACCCTGTTGAGAAGACCTCACTTAGATCAGATCCTTGTGCTTTCACCGTATTTCCTGCCCTTTGGCGTTTCTGTGGTCTGTGCGTTCCCTCGGCTTTAACAGCTAGCTGCCAGTATGGCATACAGCCGCTCTGCCACAGCAGAAATATGCAGAGAGCACGTTTGATCTAAAAAAGTTTAACTTCCATTATCCAAATAAAAGTGCGCTGTTTAGAAAAAGCTTTAAGAGCTTCAGGGAGAAAAATAACTGAAATTTTGTTCCTTCTCTCTCCTGCTGTGGATTAAGTTTTATACTCTATAAATCGTCTAAGAATCAGCCGAAATAAAAATGCAGCTATTTCTGTTTGTACAGAACTGAAGATAAGGGGAATGCGTGGAAAGCAGAAGGGATTGTACACTGTGTTACGAGAGCTACCTACACTTAAAAGAGGAAAGTACATTAGTCAAACGTTGTCCGTGGAGTAAGGGACGTGGGGTTTGTCGGACGCAGACTCCCAGACAGCGTGAGAACGCGTGTGCCTGCCGCACGCCCGGTGTGCTTCCCAGCCCGCAGACGCACAGGCGTAATGTGTTCCTGTGGTTTGCCCCCGACTTCAAGCGAGCTACACTAGCTGCTACCCCCCAGTCATGTCAAACCAGCATTGCCACCGAAAGAAACCGTCCTGCCTTTCTCCCAGCACCGGATATTTGTCTGTGCTCTGTTTCTTACTTGCGGGGGTATAACCATTTCCCTGGCTATCTAGGGAATTAACCTGGGGAACTAATCCTGGTTAAAACTAACCCTTTTTTTCCCTTGGTAATTTTAATCAGTTCCATTTTCTCAATCCAGTTCAGTATTACCAAAATACTGGTCTGCATTTGCATGATCAGAATTAGCCTTTTGCAGCACAAAGTAATGGAAATGCTTCAATGATTATCAGTAACATCTATTGCGAGATGTTCTTCAGGGAGTGAAATTTCAAAGGTGGAGGGATACGACAGATTCATCTCTCATTCTCAGGCCTCATCAGAGGGTTTCAGGTGGGGCTGCCATCATTAAGGAACCTACAAACTCTATAATCCTTCTGAAAACGCAGAGTAAACTTTGCTTTCCTAGTAAGTAAATTGAAATGCACATTTACATGATTAAATGTTGGCAGTGGAGTCAAAAAGAAAGTTCGTTATCACTAGAAAGAATTTTAGACGGAGACAAAAGCTGGATTCAGAGTTCATGCACACATTTGTAACCCCACCGCCATTGATTAAAAACCATCTCAAAGCTGTTTCTCGGAATCGTAAAGATTAATGTGATCAGAGCGCTGGTTCCTGCAACTCAAGCTGAGAGCAGCAAGAAGCAGTCTCAGACTGATAAAGACTATGCCTGCCTCTCGTCGGCATAAGAATGCACACTTTACGCCTGGTTCATAATTTTGGAGGATTGTTTTAATGCATAGGTATATGCTTTTCCTCCAATTATTTTTTTCTTCCTTTTTTTATCAATATATATTGCTTTAGCAGTCTGCAATTCTTATTTTTATCTTTTAAAAACAGCCTTGCAGAGGATCCTGAGTGAAACTGATAAAACCACAGAAATTCAGAGATAATGGTAAAATTTGCCTTATGTATTTTTATTCTTCTCCCTCTGCCAAGTTTGAAATGCAAATGATGGGAACCTGCACAGTGTAGCGCTTGAAGATAAACAAATGCAGTTTCAAGTCAAAAATCTCCTAAGAGACAAAACACGCTACAAGGAATCCCGGGCTCAGTCCGTGTGTCTCAAGCTCTGAAATGCCGCAGAAGGCACGGCTCTTACATTCTGTTGTCCTGAGTGTGACACGTCAGAACAATCTGTGCAGCAAATTAATGCATGTACTCGCTATGTGACATTTATCTAAAGAGCCCGGTCGCTAACTGGCACTTTCTCCCCCTTGTTATTTTCTATATTCAGCATTAATAAAATTCCTGACGTTTTTGATATTATGCATCGCATTTTATTTCAGCCGCCAGTCTAGGAATTTCCATTAGCGATTTTATTTTATTTTTTTTTGTCAGGATTCCATATGCCAAAAGGTTAAAGGTGAAATGAGAGCCATCACCTTGCTTCTCAAACCACTGCTTCATGAGAGGCGAGAGGAATTGCCTGCCTCGCCTGGGCCTACCTCTTCCGGCAGACTGTTGAGAAAGGTTGACACTTTCCTCATTCCACACCTTGGAAGAGTTTTATTCAGAGGAGGATTTCAAACGTTTTTATCTGTTGCTGAGTCCTCTGAACACTTTGCTGAAGTGCAGTGCAAGGGAATTGAAGTTCAGGAAATTGCTGCAACAGGTAGGTCCCACCTTGCGGAGTTGGGATTGCAAGGTGTAGATCATTTTGTGCCTCTTCTGTCCTAAGACTGTGACGATCTTGAGCATGGCCAAGGATCACATGGAAGTTCTGGCCTCACCGCACCTACTCTGGCAACCCCTCCGTCACAGAGGTACTGCTCTCACCAGGGAAACGAGCCGAGGATTTGTATGGCTCCATCCATCTTCTCTCTGCTCAGACATCGTGTGCTCTGTCAGAGTCCCAAGCAGAGTTTAAGCTTTTCTCTACAGTGAAAGTCCCTGGCATTGCCTGCCCTGCCCTCTCTCACATCAGCTGCCCAGAAAGCTGCTCCCGTGGCTCTGAACTGGAGAGCATAACCCAGACCTTCTCCCAGCGCTGCGCTCAGGAGGGGGGATCGCAGTGCAGGCAGAGACAGCCACAAAGCTGGGGCAGCCAAGGCTTGTCCTGGTGCTTGGTGGATGAAGTCTGTGCTGCCTGTCACTTCGCTGGTGGCAGCAGGCGAGTGAGCTAACTGCGAGAGCAGATGCCTCCTGTGTTTGCATTTCAGGGGATGGGCATACGTGGCAGCTTGGTGCCTTGGAGAGCGGTTATATATCCGTCCTGATTTATTTTCTTTCTAGTGGCTGCTGTGAAAGGAATGTCAATAATGCATATTGTTTTAGTTGTTGCTGGGCAATGTTTATACTTCTCAAGGACTCTTTTTAGCTTCCCATAGAAGCTGAGAAGAAGCACAGACAGAACAAGGGAATGGCCAATGCAATATTCCATACCATAGACATTGTGCTCAGTATAGAAATGGGGGCTGGATGGGGCAGGGGAATCCATGATCACTGCTCGGAACGGTGCCAATTCACCGAGTGGTGAGAGTGACCCATGTCATTATCATTATTATTATTGTTAGTTATTGTTATTTTCCTTTTCTGTTATTGTTCTGTTCAGCTGTCTTTATCTCAGCCCATGAGGTGGTTTGGTTTTTTTTCTTTCCCTTTCCCCACCTTTTCTCCCCCTTCTCCCTGCCCCTCTGGGGGAACGGGGAGACCTGCGCGAGTGGCTGCGTGGTCCCGGCTGGGGTTAAACCACAACAGTATCTTGAGCTGTGAATACTGAGTGTGGTAGTGGGCGACATGCAAAGGGAGTCTTTGGTTCAGGTATTGCTGCAATAAAGGGCGTAAGGTCAATAATCTTGACAATGGACGTTAGCCTTGCTTCTGTCTTCTTTCTCCCGGGTGGTTGTATTGCCCGAAGGGCACCTTTGTCTGGGGGGGGAGGTTTGCAAATACACAGGCTCTAAGTGTATGTTTGCATTTTCAGAATGTTAATAGAACAGGTCAGGGACAATTGGTTTCATTAGATTGCTGTGCCTGAACAGCTACTTGACACCTATTGGACTTGCTTCCTTTTTTTATGTATTATATTTAGCTGTGACCTTGGATTTCGTTTTCTTTTGTTCGTTTGTTCCAGAAAAGGATTTTCTCTCTCTCTGCCTATCTTGACAACGACTAGAAATGGCATTTTTTTTTCAAGCTCACACATGAGCATAGTACATTTCCTAACAAATCGTTATGAGCGTACAGCACTGGGCTGCCCAGCAGAGAACATTATCCTCTTCCTCATACTGGCTCCCCAATATTCACTTCTTCCTTTAGAGGGACTGGTCCTTGAGCATGATTTTGTGTTAAACAGGGCTGCTCTAAAAAGCCACGACCAAGAAAGCATAAAGAGTTCCCTCTTCCTTTACAGACTTTTCTTTGTATCTTGCACTCTTTTTGTTAAGGACTCGGTAGTGCAGGAAGAAGGCAGACTCGTGGAGTCCCAGCCTCAGCCCTGAGACTGGCTCCACATCTGCCCAGCGACGTCGGGAAATGGGACTCTGCCGAGGACTTGAAAGAGACTATTTCCAGTAGCGTGGGGTGGGCAGCAGCTGCCACTGCACCCGTGTTCCACCTGCCAGGAGGCTAAAACCATCGAATCATAGAATTGTCTCGGTTGGAAGGGACCTTTAAGATCATCCAGTCCAACCATTAACCAAAATGCTTCTTGACGCTGTAGTGGCATCTTCAGATAGCAGCTATGACATGGACAATGTTTGCTCGCTGCCCGCCTTTGCTCCTCAGGCTTGCCCTGACAGGTGACTTCTTCTGGAAGAAGAACCCTCCAGGGGTTCTCTATAAACCCCAGGGCATCTGTCACCATCTAAACCCTCCAATGGTTCTCTATAAAGCCCAGGGCATCTGTCACCATCTAAACCCTCCAAGGTTGGCATCTGCTGAGGTCCCGCCAGGCTGAGCGGGCTGCGAGGGTTTTCTGCTCCCACCTGCTGTATATTGGGTCAGAATTTAGACTTTCGGTCTCCAAAGACAGAGGAGCTCAGAGACGGTGGTTGGGGCCCAGAGCTCTTGCTGCGCTGCATCCCAGCTCCCCACCAGGAGGGAGCAGTTTTCCCCCTCGCTCCCGGCTCACCTTCCCCGCTGGCACTGCAGGGAGATGGTTCCAGAGCTCCGCACAGCCCTCCTGACCCAGGGGCATAAATCAAGTCTGTGTATTTTCTTCATTGAATAAACTCCAGAATTTTTATTTGAGTGAATGGGCTTAGTGCTTGCATCAATGATTACGATGGTCTATAAAATTAACTTCCAGTATTTTATTTCCACTAATGTAAATAAGAAATCCTGTCAGACATCCCAGAAGACGCAGTGAGAGCTCAGCTGTGATCTGCCTGCCCAGTCTGCCTGGGAAAACACAGAGCAGCCCCCAGATGTGACTGTGTAGGACAGCGGTTGTCCCCCTGTGCTCCACGGAGAAGCCAGCATGTTGACCTGCTGCGGGGCCGTCCTCAGCAGCGCGGCGGCTAACAGCCAGCCTGCTGCTGGAACAAGCACAGCCAGGTACTGGGAACAATCTGTGGAGGCCAAAGCTCCATACAGGTTACATTTCCCTGCTCATTTTCTTGCTGTCAGGCAGGCGGACGCCTGTAGCTCAGGTATCTTGGCACTGCCTTGCTGTGTACCGTGAAACACATCCTGAACAAGCAGCCTGAAATTTCTAATAAAAATCACTATCGTAGTATATTTATAAATACATACAGTAATAGTCTCTGTTTCTTGATATTCTAAAGTTTGAGGTTTTGATAACCAGCTATATGCTCCAGGGGAAACCTCAGTAATTTCCATCGCTGACTGCAAACCTTTTTTGTCACTGAATTTCTTATTTACCTTAAAAGCTCTTACACCTTTTTCACTTGCTGGTAGACTAAGCCTGCCGTGACCATATACATAAAGGCAAAGGATTTTTCAGTCGTCTTTCCCTTCCAAGCGTAGTGGAATAGGTATTGGGGATGTGCTTCAAAATCCCTGTAAATCCCAAGGCCTCTGCCACCGTCCAAGCTGAAGCGAGGAACCTCCTTTGCTCCGGGGGTTCAAACGCTCAGGAAGAGATGCGGATACCTTGCAGTCTCCATGGATAAACCCACAGGGAGCGCGGGTGGAGGCGGGACGGATAAAACCGCTCTCCTGAGGCCGGGGAGAGCAGCACACGCTGCGGGAGCGGGGTCCTGGGACACGCAGACCCGGACCGTGGCTCCAGCCCGGAGCTGCCGACGCTTTCCTCGGAGGGGAAAATGTTTAACCTGCTGCTGCCAGGAAAGGGCACAGAACGTCAGGCTAAATGACAGGCTTTGAGCGAAAATTTACCTCTGACTTCTAATCCTGGGTTCTGTTTCAAAACCGTGATGACATAAAGGTCAAAAGACGCAGCTGTGATTTCCAGCAGACTGCTCTTTTCCTTTAGAGATGTAATAGTTCAACCTTTAAGCTTTCCCCACACCTGTATGATTCCACCTCCTTTTATAACGTGCATACACTTATGTTCAATAAAAGCAAATCCGATTTCTCTTAGTGAGCCTGAAAGGTACTGCTATTTAGAAATACTTAAGAAGAAAGGAATCATAAAATGTTGAATATCACAGAAAAACTGTGTTTAGGACTCCAATCACTCTGAAGTACACTTACTTTCTTCCTCTCAAACAGAAACTCGTAGTAAGCAATAAGAACATAAAAGGAGCAGCGATAGATAGCACAGAGATGAAAAATTGTTTCTCTGAATATTACAAGAAAGTACTTATGAGAAATGATCCTTCCCTGGTATTGTCTGACCAGAAAAATGGTACCAAAGGCAGTGAAGTTACAGCTAAGATTTTTCTTATCCAGACCTTTTCTATAAACCAGAGCTCTGTGAAGATGCCCCCGGTCGTGTCTCTGCGTACTGTTTATACTGCGCGATCTGGATACTTCGGTGGTGCCTGCTGTTTAAGATTCTTCAATAAAAAAGCATCATGGAAATGTAACGTCGATAGCTGCTGGGGCGACGCTTGTGTGAGGTGAGGAACCGCCGCGATGCCGCGCTTCAGCCCCTCTGCCGGCGTCAGGCACCGTGTTGGCCCTGGCACCTGAGCACATCAGAAGGGATGAGAGGTGTCTCACGGGAGGGCGACAGTCACACGTGCCCAGACCAGCGGCACCGCTTTGCCAGCTCAGGGATGTTCTGCAACCCCTTCAGTCCAGCAGTGGACCATCAACCACGTCAATGTCTGCCAGAGCAGCCACCGAGGTGCTGTGCGCTCCCGCTGCGCCCGGGCGAAGGCTCACAGCTGAGAGCTGGTGACAGGGATCGCATTATTTTATCTCCGAGTATCTTTGGCTCAGTTGTAACTGAAGAGCGCTGGAGGCAGACCCTGACGAAGAATTCCCGCAGCCCCGTGGCACCTGATTATCTGACACGGCGCCACCGATGAATCTGCAAAAAGCATCGTTTGCCTTCCATCGCCATAGCAACCAATAACTGTGATTCATGTGCATCCGTGTGTGTGTGTGTGTTCGGGCCCCGTGTTTCCATGGCGAGACTCCTGCCCCCGGCTCCGATCCCGCTCCCCCGCCGGACTGCAGGTTTCTGAGAAACACGGCGCTGTCAGGCTCGCGAGAGCTCTCCAAGTCTCCGGCTTTATCTCACCCAAAACTGAGGAGAAATGTGACATTTTACTAATCTTCCGGGCATGGTGCAAAAGATACCGAGCAGAGGTCACCAGGAAGTTGAGATTCTTCTTCCGTACAAACACAAGCGCAGGAGAAAAAAAAAAGTGCATAAATCTCAGGATAAAGAAAAAATAATTCCAAAAAGATCAGACAATGCTTCCTTCTTCTTTCTTTCCTTTTCTTACTCCATCAATCACTTTATTTATGTAATGGAGAACAAGAAAGCCAGCCAGATTTAGAAAACATTTTTTCTGTCAAAGAGTAGAATGATTGATGCTGTGCAAAACCTGTATCTAAGTAAAAAAAAAAAAAAGGTTTCAGGGATGATTTACTGAAATCCACTGAAAGATTAGATTTGGACGCTGAAAGAAAACAACTATTCAGACTAAATTTATTAATTAAATATTTAGGAATGGCCTTGAATAGTCAGAACTGAACAGTAGGAAAAAAAATAGCATAAGATTGTCTTCAGTTTAGACCCACTCTCCAAATTATAAACAGAAACGATTTCAGAATAACAACGTAGCCCAAATATCTCAAGACAGAACAGAAGCCTTCAACTTAAACAGTGGAACTCTTATCAGGCTGCCTCGGCATTTGTATGACAATGTATTAGCACGGCGCCAGAATAATAATTCTTTGCTGATTGTAAGCAAACCATTTTTCTAAGTCTTGCGTTCCATTCTCTTTTTAAGATAAAGCCCTGGTGAAGTACCGTACAATGAACATGTATTGCATGAAGTGTCTAATAGAATTTGGATGTATGCAGTGCCTTCGGTATGCAGGCTGTCCCCAAGTACACGGCTTTAATGCAGTAAGTCAGGAACCGACGGGGCTGCGAGCGTGTAGGCAAGCGCCAGCTGTCAGCGTGTACCAGCCGCGGCGCGCACGCGGGACTGAGTATCTTTTTAACAGTGAAAATGAATAAATAAACACCAGCTTTGGAGCTGGCGCTGGGAAGGTGCTTGTGACTGCGTATTTCCATATCAAGAACCAATTCGGTGGACAGTTGCTCCCCCAAGTCAGCGGTACCTGCGTGGGCACGACCAGGCAGCGTCGGCTCCGGGGCTGGCACGTCCCGCCTGCGGAAGGACAGAGCCGGGCTCTGAGTCCTCATCCGCTGCGGGACGGAAATGTAAAGCTCAGTTTTCCCTTTAAACAATCTGTTCAACTACCTCCATGTCAGCTTCTGCTGCACCAGGTTAGGGTCTCCCTGCAGAGCCGGGGTGACCCGGTCTGGCTCCAGAGCCAGCAGTAGCCTGAGCTCCACCGAAACCCTCCGCTTGAGGCCAGGCCTCCTTCCATCAGGGTGCAAAGGGTGGAGGAGGGGGTGGGTAGAGCCGTCAGCTACGGAACGAGGGACGAACCTGTGAAATGCCTTTTGCTGGCTCCTCTCTTCATCGGGAATTTCTAAGTATATTTGTCACATCCTTCACCTGCCACCCCAGCAAGTCACACCATATTGCTTTAAATGGGATAAATTAAATCCTCAACCTGTCTAGATGGACTGGCGCTACTGTGAAGGCGTGGAGGCTTTCCTGAAAAACAAAAAGGGAATGGTATTTTTATTTTAAATGCCAATCACTGTGCTCAAAGGTGTGTGACCCTGGCACTCCGGCAGCACGGCAGGAGGCGCAGGGGCATGGAGATGGAGATGGAGATGATGGAGATGGAGATGAGATGGAGATGGAGATGGAGATGATGAAGATGGAGATGGAGATGATGGAGATGGAGATGGAGATGATGGAGATGAGATGGAGACGGAGATGATAGATGGAGATGAAATGGAGATGATGGAGATGGAGATGGAGATGAGATGGCGATGAGATGGAGATGGAGATGATAGATGGAGATGGAGATGGAGATGGAGATGGACGGGTGCCGTGTGCCTCCTGGCGGGGCCAGGGCTGTCCCCTCAAGGAGAGAGGCCGTTCTGCCTTTCCTGGCAGGAATGCTTAGTAAGTTGAGATATTTGCCCTTGGCCAGCTGAAGTATAGATGAGGAACGCATGCCTTGCCACTTTGCTGTGAATATTTTGGGAGTTGCCTTGCCAGAAATGTTTTTTTTTTTCTTTTTCTTGCTCAGATTTGAAGCCTTGGCAACACAAAAACGCTGCATTTTTTCAAAGTCTTTCCCATAGATCTTGCTGAGTCGAAAATACCTTTCCGAGATTAAAACATAAACGAATTCAAAGTTGGCAGCTCTCTGTTTGTTGTGACCCGTATCACTCTGCGCTGCTCCTGCTGCTGGAGCTCCCCAGCCCAGCACCCTGCCCGCGGCAGCACTGCCGGCCGCACGCTCTTCCACGTGCAGCCCATCCCACCACACTTCCAATTGTCCGTCTGTGATCTTCCCACGTTCCCGGCCTCCAGCCCGGCTTCAGAGGTGCCGGCAGCTCTGTCGTGCACACGCAGCACGCGGCAGAGTGATTTCAGAAAAGTCTGGGGTGAGTTGCGGGGTGGTGAAGTAGAACAATGTAAACGTGTTTTCCATTTGCCTCTGCTGCGAGTCATCACGTTGGGTTGTATTTCTATTTGGAGTGAGGCATTCCTGCTCTTCAAGACACCCAGCTATGCCTCATGCTAGTGAGAAAAGCCGCACGAGATGCCATCAAATCCGCTGCTGCGGGTGAGGAACACCAGCAAGCGCTCCCAAAACCCCGGGAGCAGAAACATGGTGGCTAAGCTTCGGTGCAGAGAAAGGTAAGGTAAGGGATGTACAGAGGAAAACCCTGGACACGGTGACAGGATGGTGCTGAGCTCAGAGCTGGCAATCAGGAATGAACCCCTATGAACACCTCTGCAGTTCTCTGAAATCACGGCCTGACTATATCATACAAAAGAAGCCAAAAAATTGTTGAATGTCACCAGAAGGGCTGTGGCGTATGAGGCAAGTGCACCCTTTGCCACCACATGCCTCCTCGGTGCGCCCACTTCTCAGAATCACAGAATCACAGAATCTTCATGGTTGGAAGGGACCTTTGAGATCATCGAGTCCAACCATACACACACAAAAAAAAAAAAAAAGAAACAAACCACCCCCTAGAACCTCTGCCCCTAGAGCATGCCCTGAAGTGCCAAATCCAGACGCCCCTTAAACACCTCTAGGGATGGCGACTCCACCACCTCCCTGGGCAGGCTGTTCCAGGGCCTGACCACTCTTTCAGTAAAGTAATTCTTCCTAATATCCAATCTAAACCTCCCCTGCCGCAGCTTCAGGCCATTTCCTCTGGTCCTGTCATTATTCACCTGGGAGAAGAGGCCAACACCCTCCTCTCTGCACCCTCCTTTCAGGGAGTTGTGGAGGGCCATGAGGTCTCCCCTCAGCCTCCTCCTCTCCAAACTAACCATGCCCAGCTCCCTCAGCCTCTCCTCATACCACTTGGTCTCCAGACCCCTCACCAGCTCGGTCGCTCTCCTCTGGACCCGCTCCAGCACCTCAATGTCCCTCTTGGACAGAGGGGCCCAGAACTGAACACAGCGCTCGAGGTGAGGCCTCACCAGGGCCGAGCACAGAGGCACCATCACTTCCCTGCTCCTGCTGGCCACGCTGTTCCTGATACAAGCCATGTGGAGTACGTGGAGTGCTGGGCTCTGCACTCTGAGGATGGAGTGGCCTTTGGGGAGGCACAAAGAGGGGCAGGAGGAAACACCAGCGAGAAGAAGAGCTGCCTCACGCGAGGAGTAAAAGGCTGGGGCTCAGCCTGCCTCAGGAGAAGGCGGAAGGATGATGGAGCTGAGGTTTGCAAACACGGGCAGGCAGTGAATAAACTGAATGTGGAGCTGTTGTTGGGTCACACACAACCAGGACTCGGAAGCAGCCAGTGGGACTAGGAGGAGGTTCCTTTAAAATAGATAAAAGAACATTTTTCTTCACGCGACAGATCATGAACCTCTGGAACCTGGTGCTACAAGAGGCTCTGGAGGCAAACAGGACCAGTGGACTCAGAAAAGGGTTAGACAAACTCCTGAACAGCGGGTCAATGGCTACTAAAATATTGGGAAGGGATTTAACTTCTGACATCCCTAACAGAACTCTTCTATATGCTGGGGGAAATGGGCAAATGGGCAGCAAAAACTGGTAAGACTCAGATGTTCTCTTGAGCAGCACTGCCCATTGCCACCGCAACAGACAAGACACCGGGCCGGGCAGACCAGTGCTCGCACGCGGTAAGGCGTTTCGAACCGTGTTACCTGCTTGTGTGGTTGCTTAAGGATTGGCTGAACTTCAACGTGAAGTGTGGGTCCATCCTACCCAGCGCCAGACACTGACCTCGGGTAAGGATGCACCACCTGCCACAAGCACCTATTTCTCTTCGCTGACCACAATGCTAGTGTGGAACAGTCAACTAGATTTCAGACGGGTAAAGTTAAATGAGATAAATCCTACTAATTACACCAGTTCCGATGCATATGAACCCATGAATCAATCCCATAGGATCATTAGATTAGTTCCCATGCTTTTCCCAGCCATATACCTCCACCTCTTCCCATCACCCAACGGGCTGTATCTCCCGTGCCAGGTTTTTTGGTGTCTCTCACATCAGCTGAGGTCACTCGCGGGAGCGAGGTGAGACATGTCCGTGCCTCATTGCCTACAGCTTCCTGCCCCTCTACCGGGACGCCATCCCGCAGCACCGCCCCTCACATTCCAGCCCAGCCAACCTGCAAATTGTCGGTGGGCTTAAATTATTCATAGGAAGCTCCACACCTTGACGAGAGGAATTTTAGGTATCTGCAAACTGAGGAAGTTTGAAAAGTTACTCTCGGTCGTTGGTTGGGTGAAAAGGGATGGGGCAGCAGGAGCACCGCACTGCAGGATTTTACCTCAGCTGTTGACGTTGAGCTTTGGGGGATGTATATACTGTCCTCGCGGAAGGGCTGCGGAAGGGAAGGTGACGTGTTCCATACAGCGAGAGAGGAGGAGGATTTTGAGTTGTTCCCCGTTTGGTGTAGAAGGTCACAACATCAGTAAAATTACGAGCTGCTGTTCCAAAGTGCTCACGGCAGTGGAACACGATAACCTTATTAGAAAAATCCAGTAGTCTCCTATTAAAAGGTGAACTAAAGGAGGGTACTCGCTGTTAAATGCCATGTATTTTTAAGGTCTTTATTGATTTTTTGCAGGAGTTTCTAAAAGCTATAGGAACTATAGCTTATATTCCCTTAAAGGGAATGAGGCATTTACTGGCATAATCAAAACTAATTTTCTGAGTGTCCGTCCCTGCTTATGTTCACTTGATGTAATTCAGAGAGTTCTGCTGGAGAGAAGGGGAAGGCGGGAGGGAGCAGCTGAAGCTGATACGGGACTGAATGCAGATTATTACTCTGCATTTCTATATGCAAAATGCACACTACAAACTGCTGCTAATGACAGCTAATGAACCAGGTTGAGAGACGTAATGCAAACAGTAAACAATGTTGTTACAGCAATTTATAAATACCTTTTATTAAAGATTAAAAGCAGCTGTTTAATGATAACATTATTATGAAGTGAGTTGGATGATGAACTCACAGCTTAGTTCGTTTCGGGCTAAGTAAGGTATCTTCTGAGGACCCTCCTGGGCGTTCCAAAAAGCATAGGAGTGTGGATTTTCTTCAGAAAAACTCTTTTCTCCCCCTACATTAGCCTTAGAATCACCGAATCACAGAATGGTTTGGGTTGGAAGGGACCTTTCCAGATCATCTAGTCCAACCCTCCTGCCCCGGGCAGGGACATTTTTCACTAGAGCATCTTCTACTGTTTGTCCTGGGCAGCTGTAAATACACAAACTGAAATTCCGTTGTAATTTGTGCTCCACGGGATTGTACCAACCACCGCTCAGACCGCGTGACACAAACCCGAAACTGCTGAGCAGTGACTCTGGCTTCTCTGTAGCACGGTGTTGGCAACCAACAGCCCTGGAAGCCACCGCCTCGAGGGCGAGTGAAGAGACGCCCGTGCTCCAGCGCGCACCGTCTGGGCACGGTGGTCCCCTCCTGCTGCCGCGAGCGGCGTCCCCGCGCCGTGCGGGCCCGCAGACGCTCCCTCACTCCCGGTACCTCGGTGGCAGCCGCGGGGCCCCGGGACCAGCGTTGGCCCGTATTGTGCCGGTGCAGCAGCGCTGGGGTCCCGGCCCTGTAGGGCTGGCCGTGGGCTCCAGGCAGGGCCGGCCCGGAGAGGTCCCACCTCTAGGCACCCTCGTGTCGCGGTTCACCTCGGACTGCAAGGCTTCTTTTTTCCAGCTTAGCGTGTGTTTTGGAAAAGGATTATGTATGTGCTGTTTTTCCACAAGGTTTATACACAACCCCTATCTCTTCCGGGTAAGAAGAAATGGCTTCACTTTACCTACATTAGTCTGATGTGGATATTAATCTCGAGAAGTATCCACGCAGAGTCTGTCACCCCCAGGTATCTACCCTTAATATACAGAGCACTGAATCACAAGCAGCTAAAATCAAACCACAGTGAA
Source organism: Alca torda (assembly GCA_008658365.1). Classification (NCBI taxonomy): domain Eukaryota; kingdom Metazoa; phylum Chordata; class Aves; order Charadriiformes; family Alcidae; genus Alca; species Alca torda. Next base: position 34,364,132 of record CM018087.1, on the reverse strand, counting down.
AATAACCCTTTTTTCCCTTCTCATTCATTCCTTTTCGCCCCAAGCTCAGAACTTTGTAGGGCGTGATGTGTCGTGCCTTTGAGGAGGACTGTTTTGTTTCTTACGCGTCTCCAACTTTCACATTTGTATCTTCCAACCTCTGTGAGAATGAAGCTTAAAATATAAAGATTCCTTAAAGGCAGGATTTTTTTTTTTTTTTTTTTAACTAAGACCCAAAGAATAATATCTACAGTTTCTTGGGGATAAATGACCTTCAACTTAAATAATTTGCCAGGCTGCATTTGAAGAACATGCAAACATTTTCCGGAAAACCATTCTTACGGATAACCGCCACCCCTCGCAGAAGACTTTGGGTTTCGCTGAAACCCGTTCATATTTCATTGCCACAGATGCCCAAACCCATCGGTGGTCGAAGCTGTTGAAACATAACTGACGATCAGTCTGCTGGGAAAATAAAATAAAAAGAGCTAATTCTGGAAGAAAGGATATGCAGGTGACTTTCATTTTAATGAAAAAAAAAAAAACCCCACAGCTAAAATGAAACAAAAAAAATATAATACATAGCAAAGAAAATTAATAAATGTTTCCAGAAGTCGAAAGGAGCGGATTTAGTCTAGGAAATGGATTTATGACTTGCTACTTACTACTTCAGAGGTGTTTTATCTGTCGAGATGAGAAGTTCTCTCTCGGCATGACGGGACAGAAGTTTTCATTCTCCAGCACTCACAGGGATCGGCCACCGGTATTGCCTTGGCCGGAAAGGAAAACTTCCAAACATTCCCTCTTCAGCTGCAATGATACCCATGGGTAGCCAGAAGGAAACAGAGGTTGGGTTTAAAATAGTGTCTAAGTCCCAAAGATCCAGGTTGGAGTCATCTGCTCGTAGACAAATCGATCGCCGATTGGGAATATTCACGTTGGAGGTTTGTTCATGACAGTTCTGCCTGGGTTTGCTCGCAGCAGCCTGAGCGGGGCAGCGGCCTGGCGGGTGGGATGCACCACACCGTGCATCTCCCGGGGCGGACGCGGAGCCGCGGGAGGGCGGGGGTGGGCAGGGACCCCCGGGGATGGCCCCGTCCCAGCACTGCCCCAGTGGGCTCGGGCCGAGGGGGCTGCCCAGCGCCGGGCTCGAGCATCTCTGGAGATGCTCTGGAGACATTCCAACCCCGCCTGGACGCGTTCCTGTGCCACCTGCTCTGGGTGACCCTGCTCGGGTAGAGAGGTTGGTGCTGGTCTCTTCTCACAGGTAACGAGCGATAGAACAAGAGGGAATGGCTTCAAGCTGCAGCAGGGGAGGTTTAGGCTGGACATCAGGAAAAAATTCTTCCCAGAAAGAGTGGTCAGACCCTGGAACAGGCTGCCCAGGGAGGTGGTGGAGTCACCATCCCTGAATGTGTTTCAGACTCGTTTAGATGTGGTGTTGGGGGATGTGGTGTAGGGGAGAACTTTGTAGAGTGGGGTTGATGGTTGGACTTGATGATCCCAAGGGTCTTTTCCAACCTAAATGATTCTGTGATTCTATGATGGTCTCCAGAGGTCCCTTCCCACCCCTGCCAGGCTAGGATTCCGTGATCTCCAATGATGGAGACCCTCAGCTCATTCAGGTGACCCTTTCCGTCACCCTCACAGTAAAAATGCTTTTTCTTATGTTTAACTCTCCCATTTAAGCCACACGCACAGCGCCATACGACAGAACAATCTTTTACATGCTGAAAAATACAGGTTTTCTTCATGTATTTCTCATTCCTATATTTGAATGCTCTCAGTTTAGGATAAATTTCAATGCATTATTTAAAGATAGATTCATTATTTAACTCCTTTCAACACATCCTGGGACTTTTGTAATTAATTGCTAAACCCTTTCCCTGTACAATTGAAATGTACTGGTATTTGAAGCTCACCCATAACACACAGCAGATTTTTTGCCAGCAGCTTATACAAAGAAAAAGGCTTTTCTGCTGTTGCATTTGAGGTGGGACTGAGAATAATAAACTCGCCTCGGCTGGGAAGGGAGCGGCGCGGTTCTGTTACGCGCGTTCACACGCCCACGCTACCGAAGCTCATACAACAGCCTTTTTCAGACAAACACTTCATAAACTTGACAATTTAGTTATCAGCCTTCACTCTTTCATTTATGCTTAGGATCCTCTGGAAAAACAAAACAAAACAAAACAAAACATTTCTTTTCATTTTTTATTAATTTCTAGGCAATATAATCTTTCCCCAAAGTTAACACCAGCCGCAGCAGCTGCAAATGCCGATGCGCAGTCAAAGTTCAACCCATCTGATTTTAGTGCACTGAATATATTTTCCTGTTCTCAATCACGGTTCAGCCCATCGCCGTCTTGACCATAATCAAGTAGCTAACGGATTAGCAATGCGGGAACAGCCAATTACTGGAACATCAATATTTTCATGCTTTGAAACATCAGAGGTCACAGAGAAAACACGGAGGAATATATGTGCTTTTAAATCACGGCTTTGATTGTTATCTCATTTGAAAGAGTAATTAATTGCCAGTATGTACTAGTATACATCATAACAGTTAATGACGGTGTATATATCTGTAAAACTTCTGTTATATCAAGACAGTTCACTTTAACCACGCAGCACTTTGCTATTGCAATCAACTGATCTTTGTGAACACTTGTAGGTAACACCGTGCCACGATTTATTGCTTCTACAGCAGCTACTCTACAATTTTCTGTATTTCCTTCTTAGTAAGATAAATATTTCTGGGAGTTCTGCTCTAGCCAAGCCGGAGTCGTTTCTGAGACGCACTCCATTTGCACGATGTCTTACGTCTGACAGCCCACAACAGAAATTTCTTCTGCACAAACACGGGGAAGCCCGTGGCAATTATTGCTGCCTTTATCCATACTCACCAGATCGTTTCCTCAAACACGCCAGAAAATACAAAGCTTTTCGTGGGGGAGAAGAGGGACATATTTTCATTATTGATGGAAAGTGACTGTAATACAACAGGAATGTAAGTCAGCCTCCAAAAAAAGTACCTAAATAATAGGTAAGCTTATCCATAAATCATGACCCTGCTCTTTGCCCACACCAGTATACCGAGCCACTGTACCCCAGGTTTACCCCCCAAAAACCTGTATGGGATAAAGTCAGTTTACAGAGCAAAATATAAAAAATAAAAAATAAAATTTACACCGCAAAAAGGCTGAGTACGTAGGACATTTCTAGCTGAAAATATTTTACTTAGACTAGAGTTATTCTGAAAATAACTCTCTGCAAACTTATATGTGCATTTCAATGGCATTGAAGAAATTTGTGTATAAAGTTCGTGATGATTTGAGTTTTAAAGTGCCAGTTATTGTTGTTTGAGATCGAGTATGCAGCGTTTGGTGGTTTGGGGAAATACAGCAGCTTCTGTCGGAGAGACGTCAGGGTCAGCTCTGAAGTTCCTCCCAAACGCCAATAGCCAAAGGGAGTATATTGAGGGGGAACGGTTTAAACTGGAAGAGGGGAGATTTGGATGAGATGTGAGGCAGAAATTCTTGGCTGTGAGGGGGGTGAGCCCCTGGCCCAGGTTGCCCAGAGAAGCTGTGGCTGCCCCATCCCTGGAGGGGTTCGAGGCCAGGTTGGACGGGGCTTGGAGCAACCTGGGCTGGTGGGAGGTGTCCCTGCCCAGGGCGGGGGGGTGGAATGAGATGCTCTTTAAGGTCCCTTCAACCCAAACCATTCTGTGATTCTGTGAGTCTCTGATTTCTCTGTCATTCCCAGTTCTTTGCCTCACTCAAGTCAGATTTTCCATCTTCCCTTGATCATTTCACAGAACTTCTCATTGAATCTCTGCCCTACGTTTTAGAGGGAGTCACCTTCTGCCTTGGCTACCCTCTGAAACCCTCAGTCCTCAGAGGAACTCCCATAGAGCACGCTACTTTCTCTAGTGTCACCACATAAACCAGAAGCTCTTCCCAGAGTCTCTTCAGCAGCATGGTCACCTCCAGAAGGCTGATGTCCTCCTATAGACCACTGACCTCAAGTTAAAATTTTCAGAGAGCTCTGAAATCCCCACCTAAATATGTCTTTCTCTACCTTCACTTCAGACTGTCAGACTCTCCAGAAGACCCTGCTTTGCCCACAGCACTCATGGCACCTTTATAATAAAATGTATTTGTGACTATTTCTGTGACGCATCTGTTGCACATAGCCATTAATGACTTCTTCAAAAAAAACCTCTTGTGAGAGCATCTCACCTGGGGTACCGGCAGGCAGCATCTTCACAGACAGGGTCCGGGATGTGGCACCGTGTCCCCATCCTCGCTCTGATTAAGCAGTTCAGTGCCTTCCAGTCAAATCAGAGTGTTGGCGTGAGAGCACACGAGAAGATTTTTCTCTTTAAGCTTTGTAATTAGCTTCTGTTAACTTCACTCTGAGAACAAGGCTCAATCAACTGCACCGCTGCTTTGTGTGGCTCTTCGTAAGTGTGACTGATTGACTGATCCACCCTCTTCTCTACCCATCTGACAAATAAATGCAATGGGGACAGCCCGCAATGAGAGACGGAGGATCATCCCACAGGACCAACCAAAGCTGTTGGGTAGGGTTGACCATTTATGTGGAATAAACCTCCAGATCCCACAGTCCTCCTCTTCCAGGCCCCCATCCTCTGGCTGGGCAGGAGGCGGTGTGGCTCCCACGGAGCTGCTCTGCAGGACTCCGCTGTCTAAAGAACAGATGTCCATGTTCCACTGGCCAGCAGAGACCGAGCTCCCGCCGGGTCCCATTCCGTACTCGTGGTTTACAACAGATCTCTCGTTGATCTCAGTGGAACTGGGGCAGCCTCAAGATAAAGGGGGTAAATTCATCTTTGCTTCCCAGTACGTTTTGCCTACTTCTACTAGCTTTGAACTGGGACCGCTGCATTAGCTACAGGTGCAATTATTTCAGAGAGGAGCCAATTAAATTACCTTTATTAAGTAGCTTTTGATCAAAGTATGTCTGTTTATAAAATCCCAGCCAGTACAAATGTGAAGGAGCGGATGATCTGGTCAGTGTGAAAGTTTCTGGTAGACGTCAAGACGTCCATTGATTTCACTGGTAACTGAGTCAGATCTGTACAGCATAAATTGATCGAAATATTGGAATTCTACTGTATAAATGTCAAGATTCCTACAGACGGTAGCCAATGAAAGCAAAGATAAGCCCGGGAGGGTGTTGTAAAGGTATTATGGGGAAATAAATGGAAATCCTTGGCATTGCTTTCCAGTGAACTATGCTGAGGGAAGCTGATGAGGTACTCGGCGACGTGGCAGCATTTCCTATTAAAGTGAAGAGCTGCTCTTGAAGCACAAGGAGCTACAGGAGCAAGGGGAAAAGAGAGGGGGAAACGGAAACAAAGGAAGAGTATGCCAAAAGAAAAAGCGTAATTGCCAGTCAGAATCTTGCCATAGGGAATGGAACATGAAGAACTGCACAGGACAAGCTTTTTTGTTCTGAACGTACTCAGATGAAACATAAAATTATTCAAATATTTACATTTTTATCAATGGCTTTAATCCATTTTGCCATTTAATTGCACAAAGCCTTCTTCCACAACAAGAGTATCTGTACTTTTTTAAATAAATTGTGGTTTTAAATTAAAAAAAAACTTCAACATCACATAAAAAGCTACAGATGGAGTTCTTATATACAGTTGTTAGCTCAGTAGACAGAATATTGAATCCTTCACCCATTAAACGTACCCTCATACAGATTTGCTGCACCTGCTATTTTACATCTCAGTGTATCCGGTACTGAATATTTATGGTCCATCCCCAGGGAAGTACAGGCAGGGCTGGAGGGGACCGTCACAGCACGGCGATGACACCTGCTGGAAGTGGTCACCAGCGCCTGGCCTCAACCGCGTCCCCTCCAGCACCAACCACTCCATCCCACCTGCACGTGCACGGGGGAGAACAGACCTCAGGAATGGCGGTGAGGGTGGTGAGACACTGGAACGAGTTGACCAGAGAAGCTGTGGCTGCCCCATCCCTGGAAACATCCGAGGCCAGGCTGGATGGGGCTTGGAGCAACCTGGTCTGGTGGGAGGTGTCCCTGCCCAGGGCAGGGGGTTGGACTCCATGGCCTGTAAAGGTCCCTTCCAACCCAAACCATCCTGTGATTCTGTTTCTATGACATACAGCAAGACATGCTGCAGGTACTTACAACCATTTCAATAGGTCTTTCTTTATTCGCAACCCAAGTAACCAAAGGCACTTTGACATTGTACCAAGGAGACACAAAGTCCTCCCATGGAACCACGGGAACACTGAGCTTTCCCCTGATCTTCCCAGGCTGGAAGCTGGGACAGCAGTGCCAACTTGGGTTGTCCATGAGCTTGAACTGCTTAAAAGCTGCAACAGAGAGGAATTTCTGGTGCCCACGCAGACATCGGTTGGCAGGGGACTGTCCCTCTGGGAGGCTGCTGAAGTCACCGCCCCTGCCCAGCTGGGTCCACGGGGACCGTATCACACAAGCTGCAGCCGTACGTTCACCCTTGTCCCTCGCTGCTGGGATCAAGACCTGACTCCAGGACCCACGCTTTCCCTCGCCGTGAGCCACTGTGTCTTCCTGCTTGAGGAGCAAACTGGAAAAGGACAATACTGGCATTTTTCTGGTTGTTTGCCCAAAGACAGTTCCAAATAGTAAGCACAGATGAGTCATGGTTCTTACGCCTGGCAGTCGGCAGTGTCTCGGGCACTGGAGCCCTCTGTAGCACCAAAATCACCTCACGTTTGTGTCAGGGGCCATTTTTCCTGTTTCCCTCCTGCAGCACACGCTGCGGCAACAACCCGGCTTTCTTCTGAGACCTGGGTGGGCCTCAGCGGCGTCTGCGAGCCCAGGCCAGCGCTCTGAGAGTCCCGCTCCGCAGGAACGAGTGCAGGAATTGTTTTTCACCAATTAGAACAATTTGGAATACAAAAAGAAGTTTTAAAAAAACTCAAAGAGTTGGGAAGCAGAGCTTAAAAAAGGAATTTATCGAGATTGGTCAAAGCTGAGGAGGAACTGGTGAAGTGCCGAGCAGAGCCGGTGAAGAGCGGTGGGAATGAGAGCGCATGATCTACACATGGGAATCCTTGAAAAATTCAAAACTTGGTAACTCTTTCCAGTGTCAGTGGACTTACTCATTTTATTCAGGAGACTAAGAACAGTCTCCTAACAGAACAACTCCTAACAGAGACTAAGACCTTAAACAAAGAAAAAAACCTATTTTACCTCAGAAATAAATCAGTTTCAAAGCCATATGGGCATTTTATTTTTGTCTTGAGCGTGTTGCCATGCAACCTAGAGAGGCATCAGCTCCCTCGCAATGATTGCCATGAAACTTCCATCCAATTCCCCTCATTGTGTTACTTGATATGAGTTTTGAGTGACCTCGCATCCATCTGCCTATATTCTATTTAGTTCTCTACTTTTAAACAAGCAAACCACAACATCTTGACCTTTCTTTTATAGTCACTTCTCCTCGCGGTGCTATTGAAGACAGTGGAGTTAGACTAGTACTTACTTACGGTGGCTATTAAATCGCAAGAGTACTCTTCATTCTTCATTTATTGACATTTCAGCTCCCTGCCGCATGAACCAAAGAGACCCACGGGGTCTTTGGGTATAAAAATCGGTTTTCCGAGATATTTGGATCCAACAGGCAAAGAACAAAGACCCAATAACTAAAAAACATATATGACAGTATGCACCTCTTGAAAAAAGATAGCCATTGAAACAGGTCAGCAGGGGATGCGTCGTTCTCCATCCTCAGAGGCCTGTTAAGTCAAAACTGGGTATCTTTTTACAAACTGCACCCCTGAAGAAAGCGTTTGGATGGGATGCAGAAAAGTGTGGGCGTCTGTTTGAACCCTGTGGGTCAGGGGTAAGGCTGGAGAGCAGAGTGGTAGAGCAAGAGGGGTGAGTAGCCATTAATAAAAATCGAATTATATGCAGCATCCAGGCAAAGACAGACTCTTAAAGCTTACATGAGAAAAATATTTGCAGGGAAAATATTCTTCAAAGTTAAAAATATAGGAGAAAAGGGAAGGTAATTCTCTGGTGAAGCCTTTCTGCGGTGATCTGGGATCAAAGGGGCACCGGCATTAAGCCCTGCTGTTGGCTGCCGTCATGCTCCCGCACGGGAGCGGCACCCCGGCGCCCAGCACGGGGACCTGCTACAGCAGTCTGTGCTCGCGGTGCCACGCAGAACGCAGCTCTCCTGCACGAAGCCGACCCATGCAAACAGGCGCAACCAACGCCTTTCTCCCCGCGTTTAAGGGGCAGAAGGCAAAGCCGTAGTTCTGCTGGAGGTAGGAAGCAGCTCCACAGTACCCCAACCACCCCGCTGTCCTTCCAGTACTTGAAAAATGGCTGGAATTGGGCAGGACCTTTGAATTTGGGGGAAAAAAGGGCTCGCAAAGTAAGGTGCGTGAAGGAAAAGGAACCCTTTGCCTTGTAGCAAAGGGATTTACTAAAATTAATAGCAGGTTTTTGCTCACGTCTCTGACGTCTTGGCTTTTGGGATACGGTACGAGATGCAGAACAAAGGGAGCGTGGGCCCTGGGGGGGGGGGGGGCGGCAGAGCCCTGCAGCCCAGGCCACGCGATGGTCGGTGGATATCGCGGGGGTGCCCCTGTTCCGTCTCACGAATCAAGCGTAACGGAAGGCAGCAAACAGGCCACGCATCAGCTCTTGGCACCGCCACCGCTCACGCTGCGTCTCTCAGGTCTGCCTGAGCACCCAGTAGATCTGTGAGAGCATCACTAGGTCTGCTTCAGCGGCACCTTGGAGCGGGGTGGTGTTGTGCTCAGTAATCAAACACTCCCGAGTTACCCAAAGCACGTCGTGAATACACAGAGCGTGGTTTGTAACTACAACGACTGGGCGATGATGCTCCTCAGCGGAGAGGTCGTGGTGATACCACTGCTTCTGTCTTCTTCCAGGGAAGAAGGCACATGCACAATGCCACCTCCTGGAGCCTTTACTTGTCCTTCTTCTATCTCAGTATTTTTCTAAGACGAGATAAAAGTCAGACTTAACTGTCTCCGTAAAACGCCTGTATGGGAGCAACATCGCAGGGTAGTTTTAGGGATGGTGGGCAGCCAAGTGGAGCCTGTAGACAAGTGTGGTGCATCTGCAGAAAGGTCAGGCGTACAAGAGAATAAATCTCCCGCTTGTCATTTATTATAAATTCTAATGAAAATATAGAGAGGAATTTTTATTTCTTCCTTCTGAGCATATGTAGAATTTTAACACGAGCATTTTATTAAAAAGCAGCCTGAGCTATGAATCATTCATAGCCAACGCCTGACTCCCACACGTTGGCAGGATGACCCGTGGTTAGCTTATTCCCTGGCAACAAATAAAGCGGTTCTTAATGAACCCAGACAGGTTATTCTGAAGGCACCAAAGAAGCAAAATCAGGTGCATTTTTAGGATTCAAAAAAAAAAAGTTATATATTTTGCCAGGATCTCAGTGGGGTTTTTTTTTTTCTTTTCTTGAATAATGAATGAAGTTGTTTTAACGTAGTGTTAATGCTGGGAGTGCTGGGTGAAGAAATTCAATTGAAAGCCTGTCACAGGCCTCTCCTGTTTCCCTGACAAGAGTTGTCATGTTCCCGTGACACCTGATGTGCCGAGCACCAACTGATAAACAGCTTAAAGATGAAATTGTCAGTCTCCATTACCTGGCGGCAGCGCTGGGCTGGGGGGCCAGGCCCAGACCCATGGGTCCTTCGGATGGAGAGGGAGGGTGGGAGCACCCGGGTGGGTGCAGCATCCCGAGGGACCGGAGGAGCATCTCAGAGCCGGCTGTGGAGGGGCTCTGCGCGGCTTCATTGGTGACGAAGGTGAGGGGTCTGGAGCACAAGCCTTGTGAGGAGCGGCTGAGGGAGCTGGGGGTGTTCGGCCTGGAGAAGAGGGGGCTGAGGGGAGACCTTCTCGCTCTCTACAGCTCCCTGAAAGGAGGGGGCAGCCGGGGGGGTCGGGCTCTTCTCCCAAGGAACAGGCCATGGGACAAGAGGAAACGGCCTCAAGTTGCACCAGGGGAGGTTTAGGATGGATATTAGGAGAAATTTCTTCACCGAAAGGTTGTCAAGCGTTGGCCCAGGCTGCCCAGGGCAGTGGTGGAGTCGCCATCCCTGGAGGGATTTAAAAGCCGGGCAGACGCGGTGCCGAGGGACACGAGGTAGTGGGGGTTTGGGCAGCGCTGGGTCTATGGTTGGACTCGATGATCTGAAAGGTCCCTTCCAACCTGGGCAATTCTGTGATTCTGGGGATCACTCTTTCTGCTGGGCTCACAGCAGAGAAAGAGCCAGCGAAGGCTGTGAACGTGCAGGGTGAAGCCAGTGAAGGAGAGATGGGCGATGAGAGAACAGATGGATACCTTCAGCTTTGGCGGGGGACAACAAACCTGCACGCGCCTGTAGAAATTAGCCCCAAAGTTTTAAGTTGGAAACCTCCTGGGAGGTAATTTAAATTGAAAAGTTTCCAGCCGTAAATGAATTTTAGATTACTCAGAACGAAGACGATGGCACTAACCTAGTTTGCCACCTTCATTCCCCCACTGACAGCAGGGGAACATCTGAAAACCCCGTGCTACCGGGAATTACTTTCACAGCGTCCCTTGGATTTTTCTCGTTTCTGGCCACTCTGGGGAGACTCTGGGAATGGCTGTGCTATAACCATAGCAACCTAGAGATTTTGCACAGCGCTCAAAATTTCTGTCGTTAACAAAAAAGCCTAGTTGCTAACACAATAAGGACAAAATTAGTTTCTACTTGCATTAAAAGGAGCTGGGTGTGCTGAAGCAGCAGCAGTATTCTGCTTTTGGCCGAGGTGGGGCTAGGAGATGAGGCTGGGTGAGATGATGGGAGCCCCGGAATGCAGCTCATGCCCTGTGGAGCAAACACGCTAAGGATGTAGGGCAAGGCTGGGGGTCTGTGTGAGGAGGTTCCACCGTCCCCAGGGTCCCCGGCAGGGACCGGTGGGTTTTATTTCTTCTGGGAGGAAGGGGACGGGCTGGGATCCGCTGCAGGGTTGGGCTGAAGTCAGACAAAGCCTTGGCAGGCCCGATCCCACACTGGTGATGGACCTGCTCCAGGTGGGACACCTCAGGAAGCCCTTCTGCGTGTTTCTATAAACGCACCCCTCTGCCTCACGCAGCACTTGGATTGTCCACCTGCCAGGAGTTTGCATCGAATTTTATCTGACGCAATTTATTTTTTACCACAGAAAGAGTGGTCAGACCCTGGAACGGGCTGCCCAGGGAGGTGGTGGAGTCACCATCCCTGAGTGTGTTTCAGACTCGTTTAGATGTGGTGTTGGGGGATATGGTGTAAGGGAGAACTTTGTAGAGTGGGGTTGATGGTCGGACTCGATGATCCCAAGGGTCTCTTCCAACCTAAATGATTCTATGATTCTATGATTCTATGAATTCAGGATCTGAGCCAGCCTGATGGAGAAGTGTCATTAATGCATCTCCAAAAGCTTTTGGGGGGAAAAAAAGCTCTGTCTCGCGGAGATGCTCATCCTCTGCTGAGATGTCAGCCCACCGAAATCTCTCCAGCTTCTGTCCAGGAGACCCAGCACCCTTCTGGAGTGGGCTCTGAGTCGGGATTCACTTGACTTGGTTTGGTTTGGTGTGTCACATTGGTTTGAAGCACGATGTGAACCGAAATTGCACTTTGAATTCCTTAGTCTATTTGTAATTGCAACTTAAGGGAACACAAAGTTTACTCAAGAGTTTTCTTCTACGGTAAAAGAAAGAGGAGGAGGAAAAAAAAGAATTCTCCTGTGTGGCCATTCATTTCTCTGTAAATAGGACACTTGTCAAAATGACTTTGTGTGTCTGATGTTACTGTAATTGAGTGTTCTGGAAAAAGAGAGACTGTCTTCACTGAAATGTGCAAATTTGTAGCAGAATTGGCTGTAAAAATGAGGACACGAAATTGCTTTTGCATTCTGGCTGGTAGCAGCGATGTATGAGAATTCACAAATTCTCTGGCAGTGAAGGAACACTCGTGGTTCTCCTTGGGCGTCCTGAGAACCAGGTCACAGGGATGCGCCTCTGGGAAATGGCACAGCAAACCATGGAGGACCCTCCTGACTACCCACTCTCTGGGGCTGTTCAGTTGCTTATCTGAACCAAATTATTAAAATCTATTTTATTTTATTTTGCCAAAACAGAATTTGGAGTAGCGGCGCAATATTTCATGCCAGTAAGATGCAAAAAAGCAAAGCAGCAGCAATGACCTGCAGGTGTAAGGACACCATTCCGAAACCGAAGGAGACGTCAGCAGCCTGATTCTGACTTCAGTGGCCTGGATCAGAACAGTGTTCATTAACAAAAGCTCAAAATAGCAATATTGCAGATAAAGTTAGTACAAAAACTTTTAGGTACGGTTTCTTTTGGAATTGTTCCTTACCCTTTAAATGTATGACTGGCACATCTCCATCAACTGGGAGACGTGTGGACGGATGGTATCACTTGATTTAGAGACAGAACACCAAAGTAAGTGATACTTTGCCAAATACATTTTGTTTACACGTACATGGTAGAAAACAATGATTAAAATTGACTTGGGGTTGATTATTTCTGTGACCAAGTTACACTTTTGTCTACTTCACACCGAATTTCTCAGGGTGAACTCTGATCTGCAAAATCTTCCACGCAGTGCTGTTGACTTCAACGAGGGTGGAAAAGACAAATGCGAGATTTTGATGAAGCAAAGAAACATCCCCACGAGGAGCTGGAAACCTCTTAAGCCCTCCAGGTAGGTAGGTCTGAGCGAAACGTCCCTGCGGCGGTGCGCAGATGCCGTGGTGACGGATGCTCCTCCAGAGGGTGAGCAGCAGAAATCCAACAGATCCTCGTCACGCCGACTCCCGCCGCACGCTAATTAGTGGTGATACCACGCAGGGTAAGAAGAGCAGGGGAGGACGAGCGTGGGAAAGGTTAATCACATCTTGTTTTGCTTGACAATGACTCCTTAAATAACAATCCCTCTCCAGCCTGGCTTTTCAAAAATATACATTAGATCTTATTTTTACATGCCTCACCTTTATTTCTACTGCACTTGCCCATTAAATGCTTTTGCTCAAAGAAATTTGTATTTAAAATAAGCTGCTTTGAACCACGGTAATTACAGCTGTCAATTGGGGCGTTATTTGTTCTGCATCTCACCTACGTGGTGTTCAAATACACCCTTTGAAAATGATAAATATTGGCTTATTTATGTATATTTTTCTTAAAGACATCACCTTCCTTTAAGCAGCAGGTCTAGAGAGTATGTCTTTTGCTTTTCCTGCTGGAAAAAGCATTATTCCTTCAGTGACACGGGAGCACAGAGCCCATCAGACGTCACCCTTCTCAAGCATCAGACACGGGGCATCATTATAAGCAGTGCCCCGCTCGCCTGCGCCGCCGGGGCTCGGCACTGGAAATGCCTTTTGTGTTTTCCAGAGACACTGAGATCCCAGAGGAAGGAGGCGCCGGTGTCCTCACATAATGATCTGCAGAGATCACGGTGCACCCGCAGCCCGCTGAAAAAGGAACAAATGACAAGTCTTCGGGGTTGTTCTTCTCTGACAGACTCCTCTGATTCCCGAGAGGAATCCTTCAGTCCTTGCCTGACGGACACCGGAGTGGGTCAGAAAAAAGAGGAAGGGAACAGGAGAGAAAGCGAGAGAAATCCAGCATCTGGCAATCGCAGAGTGGTTTCTTGGGTAACCATGGGGTAAACCAACCTCGTGAGAAGCTGCTCCTCTGCACAGCTTCCCAACAGAGGGAAGCCCAGCAGGACGTGTTCAGTGGTGGACTTTCAGGTGCATTAACTAAAGCTTTCCTAATTACTCAAGATTTATAAGTATATATGCAAAATATGTGCTATGAAATATAAAGTTTGGAAGTTGTAAGAATTTTTGCCATTGATCCAAAGCCAAAAAACACAGGGTGGAAGACAGAGATGCTGGCCATCAACCATGTCTGCTCCACTGCAAGAGCAAGCAAAGCAACCCTCCAAAGCCGAAAGTGAATCAAGCAGCTTTTCCTCCTGACTCCAGATCCCGTCATCGTCAGTTAGTTCTTCAGAGAAAGCTGGGAGAAGCAGCAGCCTTGAAGCCTCCTGCTGAGGAGGAAATAAATACTCCAGGACCTCACAGGTGACTAAGGGGAACCCTGGGCATGGCGCTGCTGCAGCACAATGTAGTGAGAACACTGATCCGGCCACCCTTCCAGTTCCTGGGGTAAGCTGTGGTGGTGCTCAGGAGCTCCCATACCACAGACATCCCTTCCCCTCTCCAGTGAGTCCTCTGATCATAGAATCATTGTCTACGTTGGAAGGGACCTTTCAGATCATCAAGTCCAACCATCAACCTAACTCTGACAGAAACCACCACTAAACCATATTGCTAAGCACTACATCTACCCATCTTTTAAATATAAATACGATAAATCAAATGTCCCTCTCCATACGTTTACCAAGCTCCATCTTATTTAGAATCCTTCTTCCCTGATTTTATTTGGAAAACCATCACAGACCTTCACTCCTGGACGGCTAGACTCTGTTTTCTAATTGCTATCTAAATGTATTCATGATCAATTCGTAACTATTTGATGTTGTCACTTCTCCTCCAACTCAGAGAGTCCTTATCCTTCATTGACATTCACCATCTCTGAATGTGTTAACGAGGAATCGTCACCGCTCCTCTCAGTCTTACTTGGCTGGGGCATGGCAACTGCTGCTCTTCCAAACTGGCTCCTTTTTCAAAGAAAATCTTGGAAAAAAATATATCAATTTTAAATTTAAAGAGCATTTACCTCAGTTGCTCTTAGAAAGCCCCTCGATATGTGTGGATTATACCAGCCAGGACATCCACTTGTCAGATCTAGCTAGCCACAGAGCATTTAGTTGCTGCATTGAAAAGTCATTTTTCAAATGTTATGGAGATACAGTGTCAGTTCTTGGATGGTGTCACTTTTAACTGTACCCTTTCACGTACCCAGAAATACGGCTTTGCTGGATAGGTGACTTCTCCCAAATGATGAGGAAAGCATTATTTTAAGTTACATCTGCTTGGAGATTAAGTTTGAAAATCTGAACCACATCTCCTGTGGCTCTAAAAGACAATCCCAACCTGTATTGCAAATGTCAACTAAATTGTGGGCAACTACATGTTTGGATTTTCCTGTCAAAAGAGTGAAGTGTATCATGAGTCCTTATTTATTGCTGAGAAGGAGCACTAGAACTAAAACAACTGTCTGACAGGTAAAATTTGCTGGAGAAAATAATGCTTCTATATCACAGTTCTGATTGCAGGAAAGGCTGTTGTCAGCAACACCGAGGGCTCAGTTAGAGAATATATTGTTATTGTTATTTTTTTGGAGTAAAAATGTAATGATGAAATAGGATCCACATTTGGCTATTGAAACTCCATGTTATTTCTAAATTACATGTTGATGGGGCACGTGGAGGGTCAGATGCAAAGCACGTGGGCAAGGTGCCAAGGCAATGGACACGCACGCGTTTCCTTTTAGAGCTGAGCTGGCTTCACACACTGTTTAGGCAACGTATTTCCCATTACTGGCTTACTAATGACAAAAGTAATTAATATATGGCACAACAGCAAATAACGTACCTAGTACCAAAAAGGCGACAAGGTTTATGTGAAAACAAAACTTGCCTGTGTCCTGTTAAACCACCCAGCGTCTCCACCAAGCAGGAGGGAAATACCCGGGTCTGATCCACCTTTAGCCCCAGGTTTAAACGACGTAGTGAATATCTGCCAACTCTGCTCTTACTAAAACAATCTTATCTAAACTATTATTGATAGCATCTATTTTGGGTACTCCCAGCAGGCTTGAATCAGTCTTTAATTATTAAATTGTTAAATGACAAGCGGTGTCCAACCTTCTGTAAAGGTCACATGTCGAAGAAAATTCTTTCCTCCAAAAGCATGTCAGCTGGAGTGACACGCCAGTGCCCGTCACTTGCTCAAAAAACTCTAGTACCAAACGTCTGTCACACTTGGAAGGTGAAACAAACTTTGGAAGAGCAGCTCCAAAAGAGCTTTCCAGCACAGCAGTCCTCGCATCTCAGAGGAAACCACAAACCGCTGTGTGTCCTGAACGGTTCGCAGCACTTGCACTTTCTAGCGCGAGCACCGCACTCCCGCTACTTCTTGTTTAAACAAGTATCTGTCAAGTCGTGATGTGCCCTGAAAAACAAACAGTCAAGCACTATTTCGCAGGGTAATTTAGCGCACGTTCAACTACATCAATACAAATAGGTTTTCATAACAGATTTCACCTGATGGAAGCGCACTGCGCTCTTAACTCATAGATGTGAAATTATTGTTATTGTAATGTCTTGGAAAGCATCAACAATGCATTAAGTGCTTTAAAGTGATGCTTAAAGACCTGGGTGCCCCAGGTTCCCTAATAAAGAGCATGGCATGCAGCGGCGTAGCAGGGAGGGCCGTGAAAACCAGCCCAAGCGAGCCACGAAGCACCAGCCACCTTCCCTTCATTACCCGGCTTTGATCTCCACTTAGTTTTTCCTCAGGAAACTGATTTTCAGGGCTGGTTGGTAGGAATTGGCTGTCTAGAGACAGGCCAATTAAATAGTTTTCTGTACATTTTTTCATTCTCAACTGTTCGGTTTCATTATGTTAAAATGATGGGTGATGTATTTCTCATTTACTTGGTGATTATAAATTCCTTACCCACATTTGAAGCCAAAATGTATTGTGATAGAAACAGGAATTCAATAAAATTGTTCATAAGCTATTGTGAAATGGGGAGTAGACATTTAAATGAAACTTTGTGTAAGAAATGCAGGAAAAGAAGATCAGCATATCAAACCCCTTTAATTAAACCTAACTGGTTTATTAAATAAAGGGAACATCCTATATAGTCACTGAGTTGAACACCCGATTGTGTCTGGTCCCAGCATCCTTCCAGACCGTAGAAGATCTTGTCCTCTTGGGCCTTGTTTTTATTCATAGATTAAAATGTAAGTATTTTTTTTTTTCAGTCCCCAGTTGGCTTTTCAGCCTTTAATATGCCCATTTTTGAAGTATATTGCACAAAGGGAAGTTACAGAAACACTCCCTCTGCACACACAGGGAAGGGTCCTGCTTCCAAAATGTGGCTGATCCCTTCAGACCTCTGGCGGCAGGTGCCTGGCCAGAGGCTCCTCGGGGAAGTTTCCTTTAGCAGACAACAAATGCCACTTAAATATCCTTCTCATTGTATTTTAGTAACTTTTAAAATATTTAAGCCTGAAATTATTATCAGGTGAATTGCAGTTTTGCCCGTGCCTATTTTTAAAATGGTGCATATTCTCTTCCATTTCTTAACGTAAAAAGCAAGTTTTGCACGCCTTGATTGCCCTCCAGGGATTATGAACAAATTCCTGTCCTTGAAATCATCGATAACAGGTTTTTTTCTGACCTGAACAGCATGAGGATTTTATTATTGAAGACAAAGAGAAGTATCCTCCAAGCTCATTTCAAATTTTGTTGTGTAGAAGTCAAGCCTTGCATCTGCGCAGAGGCCATGATACCTCCTGCCCCTTCTGCAGTGCTCCTGCAAGCCCCCACGGGAGAGAGCCCCAAGTTCTGTGGGTGTTGTCAAGAATTCACAACGATTTCAGTAGGAAACTGGGATTTCGGAACAATGCCTCTCCTAAGCACGCTCAAGTTCAATCCAATTCTTACTGAAGTCAAGAGATACCGATTTTCTTCTAACATGCTAGCTTTGGACAGTATTTTTTAATAAGCAGAAGGATATTACACATGAAGACAACCTTCCATCACACATTAATTTATTCTGTAGGTCTGGAGGTTTTTTTATCTCCTTGATATTACACTTTATGATTGACATTCCGGTTACTTATGAAAGGGTCTTTCCCGAAGGTCCGGGGGAATTAATTAACTTCTTGGGACAGCTCCTGGTTTTGGTTGTTCCCTGGAATCCTACTGTCGTAAGCAAAGCCTCCCCTAGGCAGCAAGAGGGGAGCAGCCGGTGGTGCCTGTTCCGCAGGAAAAGGCAGGTGACAGTGGAGAAGTCCTGCTTGTAGGAGGTCTGAACGGAGACTACATGATCTTGATGCACCTTGCCAGCTTTATGTTCTCTATCGCGTGTAACTCAAAAATAATCTCGCGTTCAATTTCCAGTGCCAATCATGCATGGTGACAGTGACACTTTTTTTTTTTTTCTAAAATAGAGTTATCGATACGTTGATATTTAAAATATCTCCCTTGAATTCCATAAAAAAGCAGGCTTTTTAATCTGCAATAACAACAGTGCCTGAAAAAAATGTATGTTACTAAAGTGCCACCTGCTGTACTGAGTAACACATGGGAGGATGGCAGGAGTGAATCCTCCCGTGAGTGGGCAGCCACTGCATTCTCCAGCTCTTATACTTTGATTTCAAAGACCCGTGCTGACAAAGTGACCAAAGAAGATTTGTTGCCATCTCCTACAGCGTTAAGACTCTGATATCTCATTTAAGATGAGATTGATTATTCAGTGCCATGAAGGAGTGGCGTCTGGAGAAAAAATTGCTAAGGGTGGTTTTTAATTCTGCAGGCTGTGCTGCCCGCCTGTGCAGCACCACTTCTTACCCAGGCACAAACCCAAGCGCAGCAGCCGCACAGCAACCACCTCCTCTTCATCAGGTGCTTTCCCCTGGTTCTTCTCATTCTGGAGAAAAACGAGATTTTTCACAGCCCTCGTTCCAAATTCCAGCACAGCCCTTCACCTGGGACCTTCTCCGCCTGCAGGAAAATGGAGGTTTACTCCTTTCTGATTATTTCGTAACTGGGGATTTGTACACAGCCCTCTGCGGCAGACAAACCAGACGCCCCAACATATTCTTCCAGCGCGCTCACGCTTTTTCATACTTTTATAAATAAATAGCAATAACACTGTCACCTTGCCTCATGAGCTGGAGAGTGGATGTGATAAAAACCAGTCCCATAACCAGATTCCAGATGATTTTTCCACAGGATGTGGGAGGGAAAGGGAATAAAAACTGCCAGGAAAGTAACATTTGCTATAAATAAGTACATTGCATGTACTTAATTAGGTCATGCTGGTCTACCCAAGTGCAGCAGATCTTGCCAGATCGTTACCAGTCCCAAACGAAAGAGGTCGGAAGGGGTTTGGAAGCGGAGCCGCCGGCCTCAGGCACTAGCCACAGGCGGGGAATGGCGGCTGGCGGCCCACTGCCGGAGCTGGCCCAGCAGCAAACCCCCAGAGGGGGTTTAATCATAAAATAGTAATTTTTTTAAAATAATGGATTTACTTTAACACTCTTAATGTTAACATTTATACCGATGCCCTGCCTTGTTCATATTTAAAACCCTCTGTATGTTTTTAAGGCCATTTCTTTAGGGCCATCACACTGAGAAACCAGGCTGAACCCTGTGTGCTCTCTTGTCTGTGAAAATGAAGCCTTATTTAATTTCTTTTTCATTATGTATCATGGTTTCTGTTTTATTGAACGTGACACGCTGGAATTTGCCGTCAGGCTTTCCTTGCGAGAAGCTCGGCCAGTTCTGTCCCTGCAATGTTGAGGTGACAGACCCACAGCGACAACTGGAGGAGAATAAGCTGCCATGACCAAACGGGCTCCTGTACGAGCGACTGTCACACTCCCAACGCTGCCACCGCCCCCGCGCCCGCCCTTTCCCCTCAGGCACAGAGAGCTCAAGGCGGCCGCCGCCGGAGATCACTGCGCATGCGCCACGCCCCCGGCCCTCCGGCCCGCTGGGGGGCGCGCTTCCTTGTCGCCCTCTCCCCGCGGCCGGGCTGAGGCGTCCGAGCCGCTGCCTGACCAAAATCCGGCCCGGCGGCGGCGCCGCTCGCTGCTGCAGCGGGGCGCAGGCGCGACGGGCAGCCCGTCCGGCGCAGGGCCCCGGTCCTCTCCCGCGGCGGCGGCGCTCGGCTCGGTGGGGCCCAAGATGTCGACCAAGAATTTCCGCGTGAGCGACGGGGACTGGATCTGCCCCGACAAGAAGTGAGCGTGGGCCCGGCCGCCGCGGGGCCCGGGCTGCGGTCCCGCGGGGCAGCGCCAGGGACGGGCGGCCCCGGCGAGCAGCCGCCGCAGGGTCCTGGGGGGCGGCCGCCCTCCCGCCGGGCCGGGCCGGGCCGTGCTTCCCTGCAGGGTCTCACAGCGCCCGGCCCCCGTCGTGCTGCCCGCCCGGCACGGCCCGAGAAACTTCGTGTTGTAATTCGGAACAAATTCCGTTTGAAATAGGCGTTTTTCTTCAAATCTCACGTTTGCCAGCGTTCAACTAACGAGCGTCTGCGTTCTCTTTCTATTCTTATTTTCAGATGTGGGAATGTTAACTTTGCTAGGAGAACCAGCTGTAACAGATGCGGAAGAGGTGAGTATCTGAGATGATAATGTCTTTTTCTCCTCATCCGTTTCTGCCTTTTTAAAAGAATAGTAAACCTTCTTAATCATAAAGCAAAATGCTTGAGAACTGTTTGTTTTGTTTTCTTTTACAGAAAAAACAACAGAAGCCAAAATGATGAAAGCCGGAGGGACTGAAATAGGAAAGACGCTCGCTGAAAAGAGTCGTGGCCTCTTCAGTGCTAACGATTGGCAGTGTAAAACGTACGGCCTTTTAAAAAATACGGTGTTCTCTTAGAGCCACACAACGCCACTACAGCATGACACTCAGTTTCGTCAGTATAAATTTCCTTGGACTGATGAGAGAAGAGTGATCAAAACTCACAGCTGTTCCACTAGTAGTCATTTGCTGTGAGGGCAGCCTTCGTTTTTGTTTGCTGGACAGCAGTTACTTAATTATGTGCCTGGGAAAAGATTAAAAAGTTACAGGGTAGAAAGGTTCATGTTTTTCTCTGATAAGCTGAGACACTTCTCAAGCTTGGAAAAAGCATGTAGAAGGGAGTAACACCTTCATTGCAGTATGGTGTTTTATTGTTAATTTTAATGAGTAAACTTTAGCACGTAGTTAGGTGTTTCTCCAAGCCATCAGTTGAGAATATTGAGTCCTAAATTAGAAAAGGACTGCTTTAATAAAATGCTCTGATATTTGAAAGGTGCTCTCAGGTTTTCTGGAGCACTTTTAAGGATTTCAGTCTTTGCGGATGGAGTAAGATGTCTGACCAGTGAAACCTGGATTATTTTTATTTTTCCTGTTGGAACTTGGCTGTGTTCAGCCTGTTGGGTTGCTGTTTGCGCTGTCCTGCAGCGTGAGGCGGGCGGGTGTCCCAGGCAGCGCCGTGGGTCCCGGGGAGGGAATCCTCTTGATGGCAGGCTTCAGGATTGGTGTGTCTTTCCAAGTTCGTGGCTAGGCTGTGTCTTAACGGGCTTCCTCCTCCTCTCCGGGCCTGAGCAGCGCCCTGATGATAGTGTTATGGAGGGATGAAGTATGAGTGGCCTTTAGGACGCTGTAAAATAGAAATGCAGTAACAGAAGTGTAAAAACTGTAGCTGTGCGTTGGTGGATGATGGTCACAGCTCATAAGCATTATTCCCGTGGTAGCTTCTTCGCGAACTCCTCTGAACTGTGGATGGCACTAGTGGAGAGTAATGAGGAGTTTTAGCACTCTTCGTGTAGTCTTGCTCTGTTAACTTGCCTGCCTGCCCTGGGTTTGTCCGGCGTGGTCATCTTCCCGTCATCCCCTGCTGAAACACCCACAGACTCTGGCAGTTCTGTGTCTCTTGGTGACCGTTGGCCTTGGGGTTAATTGTGTTGTACTCCTGACTGCAGATCACTGCTAAAACTTGGCAAATACGTTTTTATCGTTTTTTTTAAGTGTCACCTCAACACTTAAGCTTTTTGATTTGAAAAGCTTTTTTCTGTTTCGTTCTTTTTGCCTCTGAAGATGTGGTAATGTGAACTGGGCCAGAAGATCAGAATGTAATATGTGTAATACTCCAAAGTACGCTAAATTGGAGGAGAGGACAGGTAAGGTCTATATGGTTTTAAAATACTTAAATTACTGTGAGAAAACTTCTTTTTGTAAATCATAATGTAATTTAATTAAAGGGACTGTTTTCACAGCAGAACTAGCAAAGTTGAATGATCTTCCATATGTAAATAAATTTGTAGGTCCTTAGACTTGATTGCTTTTAGTAGTGTGTAAAGTGCGTGATGGCTTTGTTTGGAAAGTCAACGAATATTCAGCTTAAACTGCCTCTATATTTGATTTTGATGCTAAGACGTTTGGAAGGAGTAATGCAAGATTTTATCGAACTGCAGAAGGTCTGGTGTATACATAGTGTCCGTCTAGAGAGGGCCCGGCAGTCACAGGAACAGTGTTTGAAGGCTGTGTAGATTAGACTCTTATCTCTTAATGAGGTCTGAGGTTCGGTCACACTGTGACGCATTTGAAGTTCCTCCTGCATTAAGAATGAGCCCAGTGGTAACTAGAACAGAGGATATCCTTACAGTGCCGTCGTAACTATTTATACTGTTACCACTGCAAATGGGATCAGGCAGAGAATTTAATACAGAGTGTAACACTAATGCATAGAAAAAGCATGGAGAAGAGCCCAGAGCTGCTTATTCAAAAGGAAAAACAATATTTTAAATATTCAATACTGTAAGGATATTAAAGAATCTTATTTCGTTATATTTCATATAATTAAATATATTGGATATTTAATTAATTTTTCAAGTTCTGGTGTCCTTCAGAGTAGATCTGCAGTCACGTACAGGACACAGCATGTTGCACACACTTACAGTAAATTACAAAGTTAGCCAGAATTAAAATGTGCCATTTGAATTTGCCACTCACGGGATAAAAAGGAATAGAAAGATTCTTAAGGCAAATCATGGCGGTTGCACAATTCCGTGCTTTTATTCCTGTTGCTCCCTGAGGATATATATACAACTTGGCGTCAGCCTGGCGTGCCCGGGCGCCACCGAGGAGGCTGCGTGCCCACAGGACCTGGCTGGGGCAAGGAGGCGGCAGCAGCAGCTGGGGAGCAGTTACCCGCTGTTGCCCTCGCCTCACGTTCCGTCGCCTGCTCTCCTGAGCTGGCTGCTCTCAGGGGTGGGAGTTTGGTCTTTGAGGACAGTAGCCTTTGGTCCAGCCCCTCGGAGACATTCCGGTGTTTATCCTCACCAGGGCAGTTCTCGGGCACTGCAGCCCCACCAGAGCTCCTCTGTGAAGCTGGTTGCTCAGCAGGGCTGTAATCCTGACTTTTTCATTTTTCCTCATTCTTTTGAACACTATTGCTTCTATGTTGTCTATGTGTCTTAAGCCATTTTCTCAATTAGGTTTCTGAGGAACTATATTTAATAAATGTGTGGGAAAAATTCATGTTCCTCTTGAGGTCATATCTGGGCCCCCCAACATCAGAAGGACACGGAGCTGTTGGAGCAGGGCCGGAGGAGGCCCCGGAGATGCTGGGAGGGCTGGAGCCCCTCTGCTGTGGGGACAGGCTGGGAGAGCTGGGGGGGTTCAGCCTGGAGAAGAGAAGGCTCCGGGGAGACCTTCCAGCCCCTGCCAGTCCCTAAAGGGGCTCCAGGAAAGCTGGGGAGGGACTCTGGAGCAGGGAGGGGAGCCATGGGATGAGGGGGAAGGGTTTTACACTGGAAGAGGGGAGATTTGGATGAGATGTGAGGCAGAAATTGTTTGCTGTGAGGGTGGTGAGCCCCTGGCCCAGGGTGCCCAGAGAAGCTGTGGCTGCCCCATCCCTGGAGGGGTTCAAGGCCAGGTTGGACGGGGCTTGGAGCAACCTGGGCTGGTGGGAGGTGTCCCTGCCCAGGGCAGGGGGTGGCACTGGGTGGGCTTTAAGGTCCCTTCCAACCCCAACCATTCTATTGTACTACATTCTTATGGCATATATTGATAAATCCACTGAAGGTTTTCCAGAACCTCTGTGAAAGTGGAAGTTTATCCTAATCTTTGTGCTTTACGTGGCTGAATTTGGTGCAGCTCAAGAGATTGTCTTGTTTTACCTCTTTTTAAAGGGTACGGAGGAGGATTTAATGAGCGAGAGAATGTTGAATATATAGAACGTGAAGAATCAGACGGGGAGTATGATGAGGTAAGATTCGGTACACGTATTACCCTGGGAGACGCGTATTGTGTGATCTGTGTTTAGGATACATGCGTTTGCATTTGGTTTCCTTGGAGGGAAAAGCGCTAGTCAGAAATACATCGTGATGCATCTCTTTGTCAAATGCTCAAGTGTGAAAGTTTTGAACTGAAAGTGAATGGGGTTTTTTTTGTCTTTTGAGGGGTGAAAAACCAAGAACGAGTTCAGTTTAAACTGGTGTCATGGTTTAGCCCCAGCAGGCAACTAGGATCACACAGCCATTCACTCGCTCAGCCCCTGCAGTAGGGCAGGGAGAAAAAGGAAAAATAACACCTTGTGTGTTCAGATAAAGACGATTTAATAGCACTGTAACTGAAGAAAATAATGGTAAAAGAATATACAAAATAAAGTGATGCAGTGTAGTCGCTGTCACCACCCAATGATGGATTGCCCGTCCCGTCCCGAGCAGCCGTCGCGGATTCCTGCCCCCAGCCAGCCCCATGCGTATATATACTGGTGTCTGTGATACGGGATATTCCTTGGGCCAGCTCGTCCTGGCTGTGCTCCCGCGCAGCTTCGAGGGGAAGCTGCAGAAGTCCTTGACTTAATATAAGTATTACTTAACACATATTGTTTTAGTTGTTGCATCAACATTGTTCTCACACTAAATCCAAAAGACAGCAGCTACTAGGAAGAAAATTAACTCTGTCCTCACTGAAACCAGGACACTGGTACAAGCTGAGCTCATTAAACTTCTTACTTCTGGCTTCAGGCTCGTGCATGTCGGTTTCAGCCTAGATGTTCAGCATTGTTTTATAAAGATATCCCATAGACACAAATATCAAATACTCTTTCCTTAAATTCAGATGTCCATTAGTCTCATCCGTGGGTACTAATTGTATCTAAGACAAGCATCTCTTTAAAAAATTTCTTGTTGCTAATTGATGTTTCATGATGCTTCCCCTTCCCTTTGAGCAATGCAATACCTTATTTGAAATTGTTGTATATTTATTTTTGCATAGAAGTTTTCTCAAAAAATACAGTTGGAAATTACTTTTGATTAAATTGTATTCTAATGGAATAAAATTTCTTAGTTTGGACGCAAAAAGAAAAAGTACAGAGGGAAGCCGGTTGGTCCTGCGTCTATCCTGAAGGAAGTAGAAGACAAGGAATCTGAAGGGGAAGATGAGGAGGATGAGGATGAAGATCTCTCCAAATATAAATTGGATGAGGTAGTGCGTTTTGGGTTTTTTTCCTGCAATTATCTTTTAATTATTACTTCAGTGCTGTTTAGTATTAGTAGGTGAGGTTTGGTCTGTGTTTTCAGCTGTCTTTAGAGCAACGCAGAGGAGCAGCTCTCAGAATAATGGTGCCTGCAGCTTCTGTGTAGTGTTTGCACGAGCTGGTTGGTTCTAAATACGTGCATTCAAAGATGTATAATTTTTTTAAACCACGAAAAATTTAAAAGCTTATCTGAAATCAGAATCAAAAATATTGATATGAAGGGAATATTCTTGAATTTTATTCTTAGCCTTTTAAAACCATGTCAGATTTATTTTTTATAAAATATTTAGAGATTTTTTTCGTCTTTCCTGAAGTACGTGGTCATCACATCATGGATTGTCCACATCTTTGGACAACAGTCCTGCAGGGACACGTGTATATGCTTATTTTTAACCCAGCAGTCACCAAGTTCTGCATATGAAATGTGTCTCTGCAGAATTACGTTATGGTTATAGATTTTGAGTCTGAAAATCCTTCCAGGCGCTCATTTAGAGTAACTGGTAAAAATGAGTGTCTGTGTTGTCATTGATTCCATTAAATAGCAGAAAATGGGACTTCAGATGGGTTTTTTGTAGGATTTTTAATAGTGTGCTCTAAAACACAAATTTTCAGTCACTCTTTACTGCTAAAATTTTTGCATCTCCTTAAATGCACCATCAAGAGTATTTTCAAAGGTTGAAAAAAAGCACAAAATAAACCATAGAATGAGCAAAAAACACTAACTGAAGAAAACAATCAAAGTATTCCTTAGGGATTTTTTGTATGTCTGCATTTTTTCAGGATGAGGATGAAGATGATGCTGACCTTTCAAAATATAATCTTGATGCCAGTGAAGAAGAGGACACTAATAAGAAAAAGAAATCCAATAGGCGCAGTCGTTCTAAGTCTCGATCTTCCCACTCCCGATCTTCATCGCGCTCATCCTCTCATTCAAGCTCAAGGTCTAGGTCCAGGTAAACGGGTACAGGTCAAGGGTAACGCCAGGCAAAATGTCAGTATCTAACTTCATTTACTTTTTTTTTCTTGATTGCCTTACAGTTTTAGTTTAATAATGTTAACAATTTTATGTACAGAATTTACATGGGTAGATAATGTGCTGGTCTGAGCTTCTGTGGATCCTCTGTAGGGAGGCTTTGTACGTCTTGTTGCTTGTTTTAGTGAATTTAAGATAATGTTTAAATTGAATCCTTCAACTTTATTTTTAGGCTTGTTGGCCATATGTAATTCAACGGGTGAACTTTTTTTAGCAATGTTGAGTAGAGTTGTTGAACAGAGAAGCAGAAGGGTGGCATTGTTCGAGTGGGAGGAAGTGGCAGAAGAGGGCAGAGATGATGCAGCCCAGACGGATTCAGTGAAAGGACGGAATAAAAAATACCCTGGAAATAAAGACAAGAAACTTGAACTTAATTTGGCAAGCCACAAAGCTTTCAGTGGCAATGTTGTCAGAATAACTCTAAAGGTTTATTCTGGTCGTGGGACCGCAAAAAAATGTGGTCAGTAATATATGAACAATTCAATAAATGTTTTGTAATCGTATGATGTAAATCATCTTGTAGCTTTTTAGCTGCCTTACAACTAATACAAGGATGATCCTGATAGGTTTAAGATCTCAAATCAGTACTAACTCATAGGCTTATACATAAAGTTCATATATGGAATGTTCAAGTTTCTTCTCATCTTCCTGACTCTGTAACTGCACTCTCTGCTCTCGCCGCTGTGATCGCCACCCAGGTTCTTCAGACCCTCGTACTAACCAGGTGTCAGCCACTCTCTCTGTTCTGTCCTTCCCCCCATTGCTCTCACGCGTTTTTCCATGCTGCCTCTTCTATGAAAAATTCTGTTCTCCACAATACCTATTGTCAGCCTCCGCGCTCCTTCACGTGCCGTCCTGAGCTGTGTTTGCCACATGGTCCCAGGGAGGAGCACGAGGGGAATAACAGGGATGAGGCTGAGCGGCCGGCGGCAATTTCTGTAAATGCATGAGGTGTGGAGCGAGATCCGTAGGGATGTGACTGTTGTCCTGGGTGAGGGGAGAATGCAGCCAGAAGGTTTAAATAATATTTTTTAGTTAGCATGTGTTCATACTGCTTTCGTTTTGCACAGTAAAATGCAAAAGACATGGTAACAGTATAAACTGGGAGATTGACAGCATGTATAATAGATTTTTCCTGAAAAGTTTATTAGAATTTGATTGAAATGCCTTCTTTTTACAACAGTTACTGCAAGTCCGCTACCATTTTTACGTGTCTCTTGTGGTTTGTGCTTTAAAGAAAATGCATCGACATGAAAAATTGGAAAATAATTTTGACTAGTAACAAGTAGCGTTAGATGTGTCCGAATTCTAGCCAAGATTTAACTACTGCTCAGTTTTTAATGCAGGGGAAAATCTTTACAAAAACTTGAAACTGCTTACAAAATGCTAAATGCTTGTGAGAGCTGATTTGGGGAAAATTAGAGCTAGCTATTCCTAATACTCTGACCTACTCTGCTCTTCAAAGAAGCTGATGGTTTTCAAATTAAGGCACAAATTAAAAGTGAAAGCATTGATTTCATTAAATAGTTAATAGATATGCAGTTGTTTCATTTTGCCAAATAACTGCAGTCGTTTGATTTTTATGCTTTGTTTTAGGAAACGTAATAAAAAGCTGACTTTATAAATTTTTTAATGCACTATCTTACTATGTTAACATTTCTGTTTTAAAATGTGCTACGGTGATACTGGGGGAGTAGGAGGAAGCTGTCACTTCTTTAGTCACTTAGGCCAAATGGTATTGCTGCATCCTTGTCTCTGCTGCTAACAGTAGCAGGTTTTCTGCTAAATAAAAGTCAGACGCTGGAAAAAAATCTTCCATGTTGTTTCAGGTCCCATTCAAGAAGTTCTTCCAGTTCCAGATCAAGATCTCGTTCCAGTTCCAGAGAACACTCTAGATCTCGTGGGTCGAAATCAAGGTGAATGAGGTAGCACTCTCTCCTTGCAGAGAGAAAAAAGGGCAGAAGAACCAACCGCTTGTTGATTTCATCGTAAAATTATGCCGGTCAAAAACCATTAACTCCTTTTTATCTTGGAAGTCAGAATTCCTGGGGTCTCTGCAGGAGGTTGTTACCACTACAGATGTGTTTCTTGAGAATGTGAGGTTTTGGTTGAAGAGTTTAAATCTGATCTAAGCTAGACGAGTGGACGCCACAGATCTTCACTTGGAAGGAAGAAGAAATTTGAATGCATGTTTACTTGCTTCAGTAATTTTTGCTGGTTTTACCGTTTCCGCTTTGGCTACTTGCAGAGGAAGAACATTAGAAAATACGCTATACTTCTGGTTTTGCGTTAAGTGGTAACTTGTTTAACGTGTCTATCTTCAGTAGATAGTGCTGCCGTAACCTTTATCAATG
The DNA here is from genome assembly GCA_008658365.1 of Alca torda. Lineage (NCBI taxonomy): Eukaryota > Metazoa > Chordata > Aves > Charadriiformes > Alcidae > Alca > Alca torda. Next base: position 34,335,442 of record CM018087.1, on the reverse strand, counting down.
TGGGGGGACTGTATAAAAATGCTGATAGTAACCCATGTGAGAAGCTGGCAGGAGTTTGAGCTAGCTGATGTTTTCTGTGTAGCAGTGACTGAACTGTGCGGGGAAGAGTAACAAAATCATGTAAGTCCCTTGAGGTGCCCTGGCACAGGCACCCTGTTGGCAGGACGTTCCTTTTGCCATGGAAGGAAGAACTGTCCCATCTTCGTGCGTGCAGAGGGTCTTAAAACTGTAAATAAGGAAGTTCTGAGTTGGGAAGACCGATCACAAATGGTGCCACCACCCTTTGGTGGCAGAAACGTGCTGTGGATTATCACGTGAGGGTCAGTGCCTGATGGAATCCGGGCTTTTTAGGGAGAGAAGAAGGAGGGTGCCTGCGCCCCCGCTAGCGCTGGAGGGACTCGACAGCCGAGCTGGGTTGTTTGCTTGTGCCACCGAGTGTCCCCAGCGGGTTAGCTGGTGTGAAATGGGACCGCTTTGTTATTTACAGTGACAACGCTGAAAATACTGTACCAACAACATGTGCTGTGGTGTTGGGTTTTTTAAAATATCCTCTTAGGATAAAAACAAAAAAAAATCCTGTTAGGTGTTTTTATATAATTTTGGAATTACAGTTTAGGACTTTCTAGCTGTATTACTTTTTCCGCAAGTAGTTTTTTTTCTTGTTTTCTTTAGATAACCAAAGTGATTTTTGAGTGCTTGTAAGTGAAGCTGCTTAATTATTTTTTTAAATGCCAAAATGACTGTATTCTAAGAGGTTTTTTTAAAATATCTTGCTCGTGGAAGGCCCCAATCTCTACCCAAATTTATTTTGAGATTTGTAAATATATCTTCTGAAGGTTTTTACTATGCTAGCAAGATGAACACTACTTTACAAATTTCCCATGCGAAATAGCCATTAATTTGTGGTTTTCGAGCCATTTTGCTTTATGAGTTTAACTACTGAGGAAGGTCCTTACACAGGCTACTTCCTGCCCCCGTCTCCCATCGCTTCCTTGTCCAAAAGCGCCATTCTGGTGAGTGCTGGACCGTTGGTGGTCTGTATAGCAAGAAACGCTATTTAGCAAAATTATTAAGAGAACTCTCACGGCAGTAAAGGTCTTTACTGGCAGATAACTAAGAAGTAAGTATTAAAGCACTCACAAGTTTATTTGATAAAACACTGATGTAAATAGAGTAGTGAGTGTTCATGAAAACTGTCTCTTTTTGTTCTTTGTTCTTTCTGTGTTATACCAGAATTAAATCTGATTTATTTCTTAATCAATAAAGATCCAGCTCCAGGTCCTACAGGGGGTCTTCCACCCCAAGGAAAAGATCTTACTCAAGCTCTCGTTCATCATCTTCCCCCGAGAGAAGCAAGAAGCGAAGTCGTTCTAGATCTTCTTCATCTGGTGATCGCAAAAAAAGACGATCGAGATCACGGTCACCCGAAAGGTTTGGGTTTATGTAGAATAAGAATGGGTGTATTTAAATGTGTGATTTTTTTTTTTGATTTTTTTTTTTCTGAAGGACTGAGATTCACTGGGAGAGAATTGAATCTGATCAGTTATTCTGATATTAAAAGTAGTCACTTCCCCTACTCTTACTTCTTATTAAAACCTCAGTAATCGGTTCCCCTCGCCCCCGCAATGAAACTTCCTGCTGGTAGAAGTATGTTCCATAGAAAGACCCGAGTCACCATTCTTACAGCGTCTGAAAGTGTTAACGTGTACATTATTGATTTATTTTCATAAGTAAACATCGCATTTAGAAATTGTATTGTAGTTTTAGTATTAAATTTACAATTTTAGTATTAAATTTACGTTCCTGAGCTTAAAGTGGTTTAAAGTTATTTCTATATTCTTGTAAGGCCCCTGTCAGATATACTTGGCTTCCAGCTATTATATGATACAGACTACTCAAAGTGGATGCTAAAATTAATTTCAACTTATTTCTTTGCATGCTTTCTCCATTTATATCTTACAGACGCCGCAGATCATCATCTGGATCTTCCCATTCTGGTTCCCGTACAAGTTCTAAAAAGAAATAATGTATGAAAGCTCACATTTAAAAAACAAAACAAACAAACAAAAAAATCCAGTCAGTGCATGAGACATTTTTAAGAAGTTGGTGTCTTACTTGGTCAGAAGTGCTAAATCTGCTAGTAGAGGTGCATGTCTGTCCTTGCTTTCTGGAAAACTGCAGCTTTGTTCATTCATCAAACAAAAAGTGAGGTAGCATTTTAAGCCATAAACTCCCCAGAGGAGGTGTGAAGTTTTATTATTTGAGTAAGGGGATTTTTTTATTATTTTTAAGGACTCAGTTACTCGATTCCTGGCTCTCTTGTATGTGTGAGCGGGCACAGGTTGGATATGATCTGATACAACTCTGCTCTTCACGTGACAAGTACAAAGAAGTGTCTGAGGAATATAGAACCCATGAGCTTTCCGCATCCAGCTCCTGAGCCTGTTCGAGGTAGCTCCTGTGGGACCATGAAAGATGAGCGTAGCTGTAGGGCTGGTGCTACCCATTGGATGACAGTAGTGAGTACTTAGATCTAATTATTTTTTATTTTTCCATGTTGAAGTAGAAGTAGAGTCGGATGCCCCTCTTCCTCTTTAGCTGTGCTCGGTGCAAAATAGCTAGTAAGTACCCAGTCCATCGGAGGATTCTGTGGAGCGTGAGTTAGACTTCATTCCTTCGAAGCCAGGATGTTTGAGACACCGGGCACTGTCTGCTCCGTGGCTCGAGTCTTGACGGCTGCCGGTGCCTGTCACTGTAGGAACGATTTGCTGCCGTCAGCAAAGTGCCCCTTCTGCAGTGGGGACCGGCTGCGGTATTGTCACGCGCACGGACCCTGGGCTCTGCCACCCTGGCTTGGCAGAGGATCCCTTAGGAACTGCTCTTGAGCTGGAGGAATATGGAAGTAGCTTCTTGGAATCAAGTGAAGCTTCTGCAGGCCTCCTGTAGAATTCATTTTGGGCTGACTAAAATTTTCAAGGTATCTGGATTTTATTTATATTTAAAAATGAAAATTAATAAACTGCGTAGAAAGTTCTGACATCTTAAATGTGTTCTTCATCAATCATTTTTTTTTTCCTTTAACATAATTTATGGCTTAAAATGCTGTATTGAATCTGTTTTACTAGCAATATCACATTAAAACTTGGTCTCTCTTGAGCTCCGTTTGGTTAAGAAAGGGTTAAGTATCCTCAGTGCCATCACAAGGTAAGTATGTTAAGGAAAGTTCTTTTTAAGCAAGCAAACAGCAATATATCTGTATTGATTTCAGTAGTAAAACTTCCGTATTTGACGGCTGCTTTTTTTAAATGAACTGCACAAAAACAAACGGAGCAAAATTTAAAAACTACATTCTGCTTTCTTTTTTTTTTTTTTTTTAAGACACTTCTTTTGGACTGGTATATAAGCAAAATGTTTTTGGTGTAGAAATATTTTGATAATCTTTTTGCAGAAAAAAAAGTGCTCTGCAGTTTCTTCTTTAATGCTTTCTTTTATATCTAATTTCAATGCTAAATGTGTGTAGATTGCACAAGAGCAGGTTAGTCTTGTAACTGTGCCTCTGACGACTTCAAAGTCCAACTACTAAATTGTAAAAATCAGATCTAATAGATGCTATGTTGTTAGCCTTTGGTTTTTTTCTTGTGCTTTGTATTAAAATTGTTGCTGTACTTAACAGATGAAAGGTTTTAAATTTAGCAAACAATAGGCTACAGACAAAGGAAAATTATGGTTTCATTTGGCTTAGATAAAATGTAAGGCAAAATGACTCTGTAGACAAGTGTAAATAAAACCTGTGAGTCAACTGCGCAGTGAGTGCTTTCTCTTGGAAACACGATCAAATCTTTCTTTCTAACCTATGCTAACAGATCTTGTTGTTCTCTGTTACTGCAGTGCAAGAAGGGCGGTATCTCCACTTACCTGGCCATGCCTATCACAGACTTTCAGATTGTTTCAGTTCTTTAACTGCTGAAAATATTTTTGGATTTAAACAGCTGCAGGTTAAAATTGAACTTTTACAAAACTTCAAGGTATTGTCTTCTGTATGCGTTCCATGTCTTCTTTTCAGAAAGTTTCTAGAGGAAGAAGGATGTTTAAATTATTTCGATTCATACATTTTAAAATACAAAGGCACAGCAACTATGGTAGTCTTTGCGTGCCTGTTGTAAATGATGCAAAAGATCACTTTTTAGTTACTGGATCAGCAAACAAATTAGAACCAAACAATTAGAACCCAAGATGATCCATGTCTGAACAGACCCAAAGCTAGATTACGCTCAGGCAGTGAAAAGGTGTGGGGTTAGTAGGAGGGGGGTTGTGTGGGGCTGGGGGGGGTTATCTCCAGTAGGCTAGCAGTACATTTTCCTCACTTTCCTGGTTCACTAGAAAATATTTCCCTTGCCTTCAGTTTAGCCACTGAGCTCAGATAAATCGCTGCCTGTAGAGATGAATAGACATTTCTGTGCAGCTTTATCAAAGATCAGTGAAATTTGTCATGGCCAAGGAGGAAGTGTGGTTTAGGGCTAATGTTCTTTTCTAAGAAAAATTGAATACATTCATGAATAGTAACGGTGGTTTTGCATAAGCATTCTTGTACTACTTGAAAACTAGAAGTGAGTCTAAACAAAAGCAGGCTACACTCTAATTTTACATAAATTTGGCAACAGAGTAAAATCCACTGCTGGAAAATTTTTCTTTTTTCTTCAGTTAGATAACAATAAAAAGCATTAAAATGTCCATGTTGGTACATCTTAGCACAAGATTGCTTCATTTCCACAGCAGGTAACTAACTCCTGTACGCTCTGGCCTGGTGCGAGCAACTGTGATGAACCACCAGAGATTACACAGTTTACTGTGGTAGGTCTTGCTTCTCACCAACGCCCCGAGCTTAAATGTAGTTACAATGAACCAGCATTGTATTGCTGGTAATCTGCAACCATATCTAGTATGGTATTCCTAGTAATCCGCAACACGTCATCTGTTCAGCGCATTAGGCATTTGCTTGTTTGCCGTGCCTTGTTCTCCTGGGGCCGCGGGGGGGCCTGTGTTGCCCCATGGGCTTGTGGTGATGACTAGCAGGCCAGTGTTCTACGTGATCGCCCGTTAAATGCCGTAGCACCATCGTCAGTAATGAAAAATTCAAACATTGTTGAAGACGTTTACTGAAAAACTTCCTCATTCCAATGTAGCACTGCTAGACAGATGTTGAAAAACAAATAGCAAGTATGGCAAGATAACTTTAAATAGTAATAGTGTATTATACCTGATGCCTTTCATCCAGGTATCAGAAAAGGCTGCTTAAAAATAACTTTTGAAGCTCGAGAGCTGACCCATTGAGTTTGGCACTCCTGGGACGGTACGGGGTGTGAGTGAAGGGGTCAGGAGCAGATGTTTTATTCTCCAAAGCACCTCTCTTTAACTGGTAACCATGACAATTTAATGTCGTCTTCCCTTAGGGAATACTTAATGCTCAAGTCCTTTTCAAGTCCAATACCAGCTGAGTTACTACAATCCTAGAGTGAATGTTCTTACGCAGTATGAAAACATGCTTTAAATGGGAAAAAGGCTTGACTGAAGCGGCTGGCGGCTTGAAGGGGCAGGCAGGTCCCACGGCGCCTCCAGCCCCAGGAACGCACCTGCTCTTCTCAGGTCATGGCCACACCTTGGGATCGACCTCTTCACAATTCATTGCTCTTGGGGGAGTCTCTCTCCTGTACTTTTCGCATGCTTCTGAGCAAGAAGCTCTCCAGCTAATTCTTTTATTCAATTCCATAGTTTGTTGTTGGAGCATTGATCAAAATGTATCACTGGTCATAGAATTTTCTGTCTGGAATTCCTTTAACATAAAGGATTATTGGGTTCTTTTTTGTTCTTTAATGAGAAATAACAGCTCATAGGGTGTTTGGTTTGGGTTGGTTTTTAAGTATGATCGTATGGATATTTGGGCAAACTTTTCCAAAATTTGGACAGGAGAGCAACAGGAGGGAGTAATGCTCCTGTAGCAGTTCAGTTACAACAGCTGTAAGCAAAGTCCTGCACAATTTACTAACTTTCCCTATCCTCCCCTTATCAAAATGAGTAGTATTTTTATCAGAAAAAGAGGTTGCTGTAACGCTGCGGGGCACAAATGCCAGCACAAATGGGGCACAAAGGCTTTCCAGATGGTGGGGGGGGACACAGCAGAGCTGTGCCGAACTCGCGACGGCTCCAAACCGGTGCATCGATGTCAGGATTAAAACGGGGTGAAAGGATAATTTATGCTTTTCCACACTTTCTGCTCGAGGCTGCATACATCCCGGTTTAATGTGAATATTGTTACCAGCGCTGGACTCGGTTTGCAAATGGCAGCGGCAGGGGTAAAGGCTGGAGTCCTTCATTTCAGGACAGGTTGCTGTACAGGGTCTAGGAAGTAGAGAATTAACAAGCCATAGCTCAATAATTTATGAAGCAAGTCATAACCTCTAATAACTTATTTATGAGAAATGGGGCTTTCCCGCTTTTGTGGTTCAACCTGTGCACACTTGGTCATGTCAAGTAAAACCTGGGCCGGGCAGTATTTCAAACTGGGTGTTGTTAATAGCGCTTTTAACCTGTAAAACAACTTCTTAAAACTGTTAACTCTGCTTTCGTGTGAACGATGAGTATGTAGGGACAGATTAGGAACCCCTGCTCGTAGGAATTTACCGGCTCGGCAGCAGCAGGGCCCGGCCCGGTGCCGCCCGGGGGCGGCAGAGCCCGCTGCCCGCCCGCCATGGCCTGAGGGAGCCGTTCCCGCCGGCGGGCCGCCCGGCGGAGCCATGCCCGCGGCGGGGCAGTGCCGGACCTCTACAACCCTCCCGAAGCCCCGCGGGTGCTGAGGCGGTGCCGCACCGCCTCCGCCCTCCCCTCAGGGCGGGCCGGGCCGGCCCCCTCTGCCCGCCCCCGCCTCATAAGGGCTCCCGCCCGAGTGGCGCTCGCCCCAGCGCTACCGGCCGCCATGGGCCGGCCCTTCGCCGCGCCGCCGCCGCGGTAGCCCGCCGGGATGAGCCGGCAGTGCCAGGGCGGCCCCAACGGCACCGAGCCCGGTGCCATGCGGCAGCGGGGCAACGGGACGGGGCGGGCGGCGGAGGGCTGCGGCGCCGTCTCGGTGGTGTTCCCGCTGACCATGATGATCACGGGCATCGTGGGCAATGCCCTGTCCATGCTGCTGGTCTCCCGCAGCTACCGGGCCAAGGGGAGCCGGAGGAAACGGTCCTTCCTGCTGTGCATCGGCTCCCTGGCCATCACCGACCTGCTGGGGCAGCTGCTGACCAGCCCCATTGTCATCTCCGTCTACCTGGCCGACCGCACCTGGGAGGCCGTCGACCCCTCGGGCCACCTTTGCTCCTTCTTCGGCTTCAGCATGACCGTCTTCGGCCTCTGCCCGCTCTTCATCGCCAGCGCCATGGCCGTGGAGAGGACGCTGGCCATCCGCGCGCCCCACTGGTACGCCAGCCACATGAAGACGCGGGTGACGAAGACGGTGCTGCTCGGGATCTGGCTGGCCGTGTTCGCCTTCGCCCTGCTGCCCGTGGCCGGCCTGGGCCAGTACACGCTGCAGTGGCCCGGCACCTGGTGCTTCATCAGCACCGGCGACAGCCAGCTCACCGGGAGCCTCTTCTTTGCCTCCACCTTCACCGTCCTGGGGCTCCTCTCCCTCGTGGTAACGCTGGCCTGCAACCTGGCCACCATCGAGGCCTTGGTGTCTCGTTGTCGGACCAAAGCGACCACGTCGCGCTCCGGCAAGCAGTGGGGGCGGATCGCCACGGAGACACTGATCCAGCTCTTGGGGATCATGTGTGTCCTCTCAGCCTGCTGGTCACCGCTGCTGGTAGGTCACCTTGTCACCCGCCATGGGTCACTCCGGCCTCCTCCCTCCCTGAGGGCAGGCTGGCCCCGGGAGCTGCCGGCCAGGGCAGGGTGGGAGGCACTTGGTGGATCAGGTTCCTCGCGGAGAGTATGGCCATGAATGGCCGCTGAGGAGAGACAGCGGGGACAGGGACAGAGCCTGGGGGATGTCGGAGGTGGAAGGCCGGTAGGAGAGAAGCTGGGAGAGGTCCGAGAGGGCAAAGTGCCGTGTATTTGGAAAAATCACACCAAGGAACCAGAGTGAAAAGGAGGAAAACAAGGGACGATGAGGAAAACAGGAGCTTTGTGCAGAGGAGAAAGGCAGGACGCGAGGAGCCAGAGGCTGCGGGAGCAGGACAGGGCACTGCTCGGGGCACAGAGCCGCAGGCGCCGGGCAGAGAAGGGGCAGGTTTGCAGGGGAGGGAGCAGCTGGCACCGGAGGGACGGCGGGCTGGGTGCTCCTGCCCGGCACGTTGTACCCGCTGGCCACCACCACGGGGTCTGAAGGTGATGGGACAAGGGGAACCACAACCTGCTTGTTCCTCGTTTGGGGGAACCCCTGAGGAAATTTGTTGAGACCTTAGCGTGACGGAGCCCTGTGCTCACGGGAAACAGCCATTTGCGATTGTTTGTTTGCTCCCACCTTGTAGCAAAACTTACTTCGGTGCTTTATGAGAAAAGGTGCAACTTGTGACTCTGAGAGCGCCCTCCGCTTTTCAGCCGATTGCTCACTGTATCTTATTTATGGCAGCATTCAGGGCTTTTTGTTTGTGGGTTTTTTTTTTAAAGGTCCCTTGCATTTCTTTCCACTTTGTTGTTTTTCCTCATTTATGCCCCTTCTAGTCCCACTGGGGTAAACGCCTCGTCGTGATTTAGGAGAGGGGGAAGCTGAATCTCTCTCTTTCTGCCATGTGGGACAAGGGCAGACCTGGGAGTCCAGCACCCCAGCTAGAAAGGCTCAGCTTGTTCTGCTGTCAGAGTATGATTTTTGGGAAGTTCATACTTGGGATCCGTAAGCAGGAAAGGGCTGAAGCTGGCTATGGTCATTTTGAACTTAGGTGAAAGGTGTTTTATGGCCGGAGAAGGATTTTTCTTCCTTCCCATGCTCTGAGAACTTGAGCTCTTGGTAATGGAGCTGTGGCAAGAGGAAAGCTAAGAGCCGATGAGGATGAGGTAAAAAATAGAAAAAAGATTAACTTAGTAACGTTATCCTTGTAAATTAGTTAAAATGCCATCAAATCTACAAAATAACCCTGCCCCAAAAAAGTAAGTCGGAGGCTGCAAGTTAAGTTTCTAGAGATCGGTAACAGCTTGTGACGAAAGGAAAATACGAAACCACACTGTAAAGTTAGTGAGAGCTTGAGAGCAAAGAACAATGTTCTGCTCCTCAAAGGCCAAGGAGCGTTAGATGAGGTGAGCTAAGGCAGGAGACTGCCCTGTGGCTGTTTCTGTGTCCCCACGCACCGGTGGCCGGCAGCCCCGTACACCTGGGCTCGCCGCTGGCATTCCTGTGGCACGTCCCGCTGACGCGGGCGGTTAGATCCCAAGGGGAGGCACCAGGGTTTCTTTATTTTACAGAAGTTAACTGTTGCGTGCTTGTCCGTAATTAAACAGATGAAAAAATTAGCAGGCAGTTTTTAAATGAAAGAAGTACTTTTGCCTCTCAGCCCTCACCTTTGTAGTCCCTGCGAGGACCCATGCTGCTCCCTCGCCCAGCCCAGGGCCACAGGGCTGTTCCGCCTGGGAGTTTAACCGGACTTGTAGCATTGACAGCAAATCCCTGAAATAAGGGATGCATTTTCTCTTCCTTCAGAACCTGAGTAGTCAGAAAAATCAGTGGGGATGCAGGGATTCCTCTTGGGGGTTTGCTTCCCATGGCATTTTTGCAGATTTATCAGTCAGAAGTCAAACAGATAGAACTGTCCCCACTTGACTGCAAGGATCTGTGGGAAGGGTTAATGGGATGAGTTAATGGAGCGGAGCCTGTCGTGAACAGCGCTGACACCTCCAGAAAGCGCTCGGGGAGCTGGTAAGAGAGAGCAGGGCTTCTTGGAGGTCTGGCCACGGAAGGTCAGCTGCCTCCCTGGCGAGGAGCCCGACGCTGCGAGTCCCAGGCAGGGCCAGCTGAAGGGACGCTGGCTGGCAGCCCTCTGCATGCCTCCTGCGATGGTGTGGGGCACTGCTGCCCCACCGGGGGACACAGCCGTCACCCAGAGGGACTTCCCCAACACCTCGCTTCCCTCTGCCGCAGCGATACTTGAAAACATATAACTTGTGTGGAGTTCTGCAGAGCTGCTCTGTCCGGTCAGCATGTTCTCCAGTCTCATAGTCTCGAGATCAAGAGCCATGAGTAGAGGAGCTTATTTATACGTACTACACTTCAGTGTTTTCTGTACAACTGCAAAGTATGAATTGGGAATAAGAGGCCAGATTTTTGGAAGAGTGACCATGGAGTAATGCAAGTGCCTTTTCAGTGAAAGCCAGATTGTAGAGCTCATTTAACCTATAGCTGCATCATTTAGCAGTTGTAAGAAATTTAGCTGAAACAGGAATCCAGGGGTTTTCAGAAGAGATTTTTGTTGTTTTTTTAAAAAAGAAATTTTAGTTTTATAACTGAGAGCTAAAGGATTCTGACAGCTATTACTATTAGGTAAACAATGCCCTTCTACACAGACAGTATTTTTAGACTTGATCTGTTGATGAAAATGACAAAATCAAACGTGATTTAATAGAAGAGTGAAACGTCTGAAAATAGTGGCTGTGCTCTAAATGGCTTAATGAAGCGTCCCGCCTTTTCTTGATTTGTGCCGGATTTGGTAGAAGAGAGGAAGTGCATATATAATGCAGGCATTGTCTCCTTTTGTTGTGCACTCGGGATCTTACTTGAATTCAGCAGTGGAGAACCTGGGAAAACTCTCCACTTAAATAAGATATTGCTTTATCATAAGTGGCTTCCAGTTCAGACTAATCTTCTATTTATTTTGGTGCTCGGCTGTGGAGCATAACCATTGAACTAAACTGTCAGCAGATTGAAATGAGTCTGAGGTAAGACAGAGGAAGCTATTCCTTGATTGCACAGAAACACCAGTGCAGCACAAACTGGAATTCTCATAATAATTCTTCTAGAGCTCCAGGCTGCAAAATTATTCAGTCACAGTGTTGTTTCAAGGCTATTTAAAGCCAAAATGCTCAGGTGTTCTGCTGCTTTGCCTACTAAAATGCTCCTCCCTAGCCCTCCTGTCAGACAGAAGTTAACTACATTCTCCTGTACGGGTATTTTTATAAAAAAAAATATTATTTTGTAATAATTTTAGGTGTGCAAAACATGGTTGTGGAAAGCACCTTCACCTAGGGAGAAGTGGCTTCTCACAGTTCACTCACCACAGCCACTGTCTGCATTTCATCAGGAGCATCCTCTGCTGCTTCCACGGCTCACTTTATGTGCGAGAGAATTATTGAAGCAACAGATGAGGGCTGGTGGGAGAGGAGAAGCATTGTAAGAGGATGAATCCTCCTGTCTTCATGACACATAGAAAACACATTTAGTTTTTTGGAAGCTTTCTCAAGGAAAGACTTTGCAGGAATTTCCCATCAGATTCTTACCCCATGTTCCAGACCAGCTATTCAGCTCTTGCTTGGCTGAAAAATATGCACCTTTAAGCACATCAGCTGTTTTATTCTCCATCTTTTGCTGCATATAGCAGCAGGTTCCAACATTGTTTCTAAAACTGGACAAATATTTTTGGAAAGTTTTGGTCTTTTTTTTTTTTTCCCTAACTACAATGGAAGTTCATTCTGAACTCTTTGCGATGTGATGGTGAGCTGCCTGGGAGTCCCCGAGGTAGCACAGGCCGCCCATGTAAGGTTAAGCCAGTGGCGATGTATCACAGCGGCGGCTGCCAGCTGGGAGCCTATGAAACAACCCCAAAAAGTTCTTGGGCGCTACAGTCCACCTTTATTCAAAACACCGTACAGATATCTCACAGAAAGCATCTTGTCTTTGGTTGTACGTTTGAAAACCAGGGGAGTGGAGGTCTGATGTTATTACAGAACTACATTCAGTGATAACAGTAAAGTTTTATCTACTCTAATTGAATAAATACAGCTATCAACTTTATTACTATATGCATTTTGAGCGATATTTTTTATTGGCATAAATTGTGTAGTTCCATTGACTTTATTCCACCAGATGTTGTTCCTTTACCTTTTGCAGTCTTTTTTTTAATTCATTTAGAAGACCAGCCCAGGCCATGATAAACAGCCTCTGAGGATATCTAACAAATAAAATTTCCAGTAGAGCAATTGTTGGTCCAACAAGTATTCCGGTAAAGGAATATTATGTAATAAAACCAAAAATAAGCAGCAGTTGTCTGCTTGGGAAATGTATTTTATTAGCCTGATATTTTTGTAGCTCCATGGATTCGCTAACAAAAGAACAGGACAAGAAGGTCCGCAAAACAAGGGTCGTTGCAGAGTTCCCAAAGGAAGAGCTGAGCTGGGAGAAAGTAACGCCAATACTGGGAAGGCCAGATGCGGGGTGGTTTCCATCGGCTGTAAGGTGGGCACAGCGTATTCACGTAGTGCTGCTGCTCCTCACAGCACGGTGATGCTGCTGGCCCCGCTGTGCCGGGCTCCGGTGGGCACAGGAGGCAGGTGCTGCAGCGTGGGCCGGGCGGTGACGGTGACAGTGACAGTGTCCCAAACAGCTGGAGGTGGCAGAGGAAGCGGTGGGATTGTGGTTGTGTGGGTCTGGTGCACAAGTGGCTGTTTGTTGTGGTCTGGATCTGTATCTATCTGTATTTTTAAAAAGCTCTACCAATGGTTACTTATTTTCATTCTTATTTAAATTAAATGTAGTGGATGGAATCCTCAACTGCTTCTATTTAAAGAAACAAAAACAATTCTACTTTGCTGTCCGAGCTGCCCTGCCTTCTGGCCTCATCTAAGTCTTTCCAAGGTCAACATGTGGTTATTGATCTGGCACCCAGAATATCCCTTTGAACGGAAAAATCCTCCCCCGTATCCTCTTCTCCTGGTCACTCTTGCTGTGACTGTCCCAGTTTCTGGGGACAGCAGCAGTCCAGCTGTGACCTGTCTGGGTGACACGGCTCTGAAGAAAGCCTTCTGTGGGAAAGCCTGGGCTGGGATCGCTCGGCTTGTGGTGCGGCTGGTGCAGAGCATCTCGGTTCTTTCGAAAGGCTGAAGTCAAGAGGTTGGACAGGGCTGTGGATAATGGACTGTGCATCTCATCCCTCGGGCTGTTGCCAGGGCTGGCTGCCAGTTGATTTAGTGCCTGGTACCGCTGGCCTTTGCAAAGGCAGTGAATTAGATGCGCATCAGACATCAGAGCCCCTGTGCGTAAGCATCTATCTCTTTGACATACACAGTGGACACATCAAAATGTGCAGACCTACTGCACCTCAATTCGGCAGGATTTCCAGATGGGAAATTCAGACCGTCAAGGTCTTCAAGTCCTGCCCAGAAGAGATTTGCAAGCAGAAAAAGGACCTGTACCGGAAAAGTGAGGCATTCCATACGACTTGGAGGACAAAGTGTAGCACACAGGCCCTACCCCTGGCTTCCCAAGCGACAGGTCCACACTTCCATCCGTGGCAGGACCCGGTACCCAGTGAGGAGGCCAGCTTGCACTTCCCTGACCTCACATCAGCTCCGCCTTTTTCCTTGACCTAAAGCACCCAAGGGCTTCACCGCGCATCACAGCCAGGTGTAAGAGCACAGAGCTGCATTTTCCCCATAATGCAGCTGATGATAGGCACGTCGTTTGGCAGCAAGGCGCCTGCCAAGTGCCTGCTCAGAGAGGTTTTGATCCCTGTGTTTATGGGAAAAAACATTGCAATACAAGATCTAATGTATCTGATCTGTAGAGAAGCAACTGAACACCTCTGAAGAGATATATTTTTAAGCAGCTGTAGTTGGCACAGAAAGCTCAGGAGAAAACTTTAGACAACAGATACCGACTAAGCCATGGAAAATTATATCTGTCTGACATCTTTCAAAATGTGATTCATATTTCCCATGGGTATATGTTAGTATATGAGAGCACCGGCTTTAAAAAAAACAAAAAAAAAAAACCAAAAAATGCTTCTCACCGTTTTCACCTGAGGCAGGAAGCCACCTGAGAACCACAGCAGCGCTCCAGGGCTGAGCACCACAGTGGGGACCCGGGCTGGGTACGGCACCGGGGAGCCTGGCTGAGCACTGCAGCGGGGACCTGGGCTGTGTATGGCACCGGGGAGCCTGGCTGAGCACTGCAGCGGGGACCCGGGCTGGTACGGCACCGGGGAGCCTGGCCGGGCACCGCAGCGGGGACCCGGGCTGTGTATGGCACCGGGGAGCCCGGCTGAGCACCGCAGCGGGGACCCGGGCTGTGTATGGCACTGGGGAGCCCGGCTGAGCACTGCAGCGGGGACCCGGGCTGGTACGGCACCGGGGAGCCTGGCCGGGCACCGCAGCGGGGACCTGGGCTGGGTACAGCGCCGCGGAGCCCGGCTGAGCACCGCAGCGGGGACCCGGGCTGGGTACAGCACCGGGGAGCCTGGCCGAGCACCGCAGCGGGGACCCGGGCTGTGTATGGCACCGGGGAGCCTGGCCGAGCACCGCAGCGGGGACCCGGGCTGGGTACAGCGCCGCGGAGCCCGGCTGAGCACCGCAGCGGGGACCCGGGCTGTGTATGGCACCGGGGAGCCTGGCCGAGCACCGCAGCGGGGACCCGGGCTGTGTATGGCACCGGGGAGCCTGGCCGAGCACCGCAGCGGGGACCCGGGCTGTGTATGGCACCGGGGAGCCTGGCCGAGCACCGCAGCGGGGACCCGGGCTGTGTATGGCACCGCGGAGCCCGGCTGAGCACCGCAGCGGGGACCCGGGCTGGGTACGGCGCCGCAGAGCCCGTCTGGGCTCTTTGGCAGTCCCAGGGTTCCAGGGCAGCCCTTGGCAGTGTCTTTCTTAGCTCTCTGGTCTGTGACGTGAGAGTAAAGGTGTCCTTGTGATTCAAGGCTCACGGCATTGATAGCTGTGAAGCAAGTTTATGTCTTCATTTGGAAAATGAGGACGTAAGTATTGTTATTTTTGTTGATTGAATCATTATAGTGCAGTCTTCAGTTTATAAGTCTTTTAAAGATTGTAAGCCTTATAGTAACCCATAAGAAAAATGGATTCTCTCTGCTGCCGGTACGACACCAACAGCACATATGGTTGCTGACACTTTGAAATATGAGTGATAAAATTACCTTAAAGTACAGATTTTGGGGTGAAAGTATTAATCAAAGCTGCCTCCTCTTTGGCTTTTCTGAATATTCTGCCCATTGCTGACCAGCGCTTGTGTTCTGACATGTGCCATCCAGATCATAACCCTGGCAGGACCCCAATAGCCCTAATGCTGCCTAACCAGTACCATAAATTAAGATGCTGCCACACCTGCTCGCATTTAATGAAAAAAAAAATAAATCAACCTGCACGTAGCTTTTCATTCCTAGGCCAGAGCTTGCTGGTCCGTGCTGCGAGGTGTGGGAGGCATCAGTTACGGGAAGTTCTCCGTGTGTGAAGCATTCTGCAGTGTAAATAGTGTCTCTGGGTCACGCCGGTTCGGACGCCGTGGGAAACAGATTCCTAAAGCTGCCGCTCTGTTCACTGGGGAGCTGAGCTGAGGGGGGAAAGGAGGACATCGAGGTCGGGGAACACAAAATGCCGTCTGTGGCTTTTGACAAAAGAAAAAGATTTGTTTTCTGTTTTCTTGACTCATAGCCTAACGCACCTTTATTAACCTTTTTCTTTTAATCTGGCTCAGTTCATAAGTAGAATAGTTTACCTTAAAATCAAATTCTGAAATTTAGAAGTCATAGAGTAAAACATCTTAACTTTAAAAAAAATGAAAACATTTTTGTATTTCAAGTTCTTTTTTCTGACATTTACTGTTCATAACATAATTTTGAGGAGCTCTACCCATCATGAGTCATTCAGCTGTTCCTTGGAATTGTGATAATATGGTAATGATAAAATGAGTCCCTTTAACTCCGTTCTGTGTGGCCGGTCCTTTCCCTGTCTAGCCAAGGCCGTCCTGAACCTCTGGGACTCAGCACACGGCTTTCTCTTGTGTCTCGGGGGAAGCAGCACGTGCTGCCTTGTCTTATCTATAAATAAATGTGATGGTAGCTGAAAGGTGTCACACTTACCACTCATCTCACACACACACACACAAGCCGAGCTGCTCTCAGTGCTCATTTGCTCTGATCACAGTTTGAATCGGACGAGGGAAGAAAAATATTTGACAGGATTTTGCCTTTAGGGGTATTTGCATAGAGTGATATACAGGTAACGGTCTCAACATTCACTGCTTTTTCCTCCTGACTTTCCTTAGATAACGATGTTGAAGATGATCTTCAGCCACACATCCTTTGAACACTGCAAGGGGTTCTTGGGTGAAGCCCAAAGCTCGGAACTGCACAAGGAATGCAATTTCTTCCTGACGGCTGTGCGTTTGGCCTCGCTAAACCAGATACTGGATCCCTGGGTTTACCTGCTGCTCAGAAAGATCCTCCTCCAGAAGTTCTGTCAAGCAGCCAACGCTGTCTCCAAGTGCTCCAACAATGAGTGGAAGGAGAGATCCATCACCTTGTCGGAGGAAATCCGACGGACAACGGCCTGAAGGAACACTGATCCGTTTGCACGGGAGCTACTTTTGCCAACGAGCGGTTTTAAATCTTACTGTGAATTGGGGTGTCTGTAACATGTTAGCGTCTGCATAAACCGCTGAAAATGGTATTGCTGAGTGGACTGACAGTGCCAAATGATTATTTATCCAATGTGCCAAAAATTCTCAAATACGGAAGAAGGAATGGGTTTTGTTTCTACATTCTGTTGCTCTTGCCATTCATAACTGCAGAACGTGCATATTCTGCATGAGCTGCAGAACATGACGGTTTGTGTGCCTAAAACAGAGTTTGGAGGGAATTTTCCTGCATTAAGGTAGAAAAAAATGGTTTTCCGATCAGGGGACAGTTGGAACAGGTTCCACACATTAAATTACTGAAGATACTGAAGATACCCAGTCCTATATGTATATTAATACTAAGATTATCTGTTTCAGAGAGTCTTTCTTCCTCCTTTTTTTCTGGAGGGACAAGGGAAGAAAGGGGCAAAAAATACAAGAGTTAAAGGAAGCCAAAGTTAGGAGACTTTATTTGGATTTCAGTGGTTTAAAACTGAAAAGGTTGTGTTGTACCAATGCTGGCACGTCACTCTCTTTGGAGAACCGAGGGTAGCACGAGTCTCGTGACACACGGATTTGTCCCGGTAAATACTCGTTCTGCGTGGATGCTAAAGTGAGCTCGTCTACGGAGGAGGAGGAGGAGGATGTAGCACTGGGACAAACAGCACAAGGGAGAAAGCTGTGATTATTTTTTAAAAAGCAGCCTGTGAAATACCCAGGCGTAACAAGAATTGCTGTTTGCAAAGCACACTATAAAACTACTTCGAGCAGATGGAGAGAGCGATAAACAGGTTGTAAGAGGCGGTAAATGTTCTTCTTCCTGTGGGTTAATGGCAAAGGTTTACAAAGACAAAAATGCTGTGTTATATGAGTTGTTTTATTTGGAAATGCACATGTCCAGGAATAAAATGAACATCAGATGATTTTTGAGTAATGGGGATGCCACTCAAAACGTCTTCATTACTAAAATGTCCTGTAAAGTGGCCAAAATAGTACCCCAAAATACTTTATTTCTTCTTTCCTCCAAAAAGACAAATTTGAGAGATATGGCAGCTTTGGGAATTTTTAAAATAAAGCAGACTGGAAGAGGTGGGTAGAAGTGCGTGCATTAGATCTTTCCCCCAGGTAACTTTCAGGTTTTATTAGAAAACTGAGTTCTAATCCACTTGTGCCACATCTGAAGTTTGTTTTTAAAAGGGCTATGTTTTTTCCTCGTTTTCTTCACCCTTTTGTAGGTGATAGCCTCTAACACCTCCTGTTTCGTGGCCTCTTGGGTGAAATTAGATGCAAATACAATAAAATCCAGTATATTGTGTAGTTGTACAGCAGATACTATGTGCCATAGAGTATTGAATTCAGGGGCCTTAAAGGCAAATGTTATCTGCATCTGCTAGGAATTTCTTGCACAGAACCTTTATTTTTACTTCTCTTCCTTCGTTTATAAAAGTAACTACTCAAAAGAGAAACTGGCTACTCACTTTTCTTGTTCTGCTGCCGTGTTGCCTAATTCCTTATCTTCATATCAGTCAAACAGAAATAATTAATCTGACAGCAGAAGCCGCTGTCTACATAAATCTAATTTTACCTGGGTGGCGTTCGAGTGCGGCCTGGAAGCCAACGTCTTACTTGAATTCACGAGCCAGCCTAAAAGCACAGCGGCACGTTTTGCGAGGCACTGCCGTGGGTGTACCGGTACTCATCGCCCTCTTCAATTTAATGGGCTAAATTCCTTTTTCAGTCAGGAGTCGCCTGCGTCCCCCAGGCTGCGCCGAGCCCGTGGGGAGCCTGCGCGGCGACGGGGCTGCTCGCCCCGCTCCGTTTGCTAATCGGCACTGGGGGAAACATGGCGAAATTAAAATCATACTCCTTCTCTTTGAAAAAGTGCCTTGCATGAGTCATGCCTTTTTTTTTTTTTTTAAGTTATTTTGGAATATTGAAAGCCTGCTGTGCTGCCCAGAGGGTTGGTATTGTTCAGTTTATGTACGTTAGCTTTTTAAAACAAATAAACAAACCCAGTCGCTTGTAAAATATGTCGGGGTGACCTTAACAATTGGACTGAGTCATTCTCGGTGGAGACATTTCTGAGCAGCGGCACTCGCAGAGCGTGCGGCTCGGCTGGGACCTGCGCGGGCACCGCGGGAGAAGTTGTGCGAGGAAGAGGGACTCAGTCCCCTCTGATCCGCTCTTTTTCACCGGCACGAGGAGAGTCTGGTTCTCCCTGTGCACCATCAGTGCAGGAGGCGGACTGAGAGAAGAGCTCAGGGGTGCCGTGGCCCGACCCCGGCTTTGGGAAGGGCCCTGCTTCGGTTCTAGGGGAGCCGCGCTCGGGCTCCTTGGTCCCGAGCGCCGGGGGGTTTCACTTCGGCTCGCTTGAAATAACTCTGTTACACCGTGCCTTTCCTTAGTGAAACAGGACGCTTGCTTCTATAGTTGGAAAAAGGCAGTTGTGTCCATCTTTGGGTGCGGGAATATGAAGAAGCTACTTTAAATATCAGAACATGGGAAAAAAACGTCTGCTTTTAATTTGTTTACAGAAAAGGAGTTTAAGCACTATTTGCCAGCCGTGGCGGGGCCCGGCTGGAGGAACGCACTTTCAAAAAGAAATTCAAAGAGCTTAAGCGTAAATGAAAGCTTTTATTTCCCGTCTACCTGTTGGAGTGGGAAGGTGTATTTTTGTTGCATTTCTTTAATGATGCCTTTTATGTGATGTATTTAAATTCCACTACAGTAGTATTTCTAATACTGGTTTTAATCTGTTGTACTTCTGTCAGAGGTGTTATGGGAACTGTAGCGTATGGAAAAACGATGTTGAGATCATTGTTTGCCTTAAAAACTAGCTTGTCTGTGTACCAAATCCATGTCTGTTGTATCTGTCAGAATAAAAGTTCGGCAGCATAGCCGGTCTCCGTTTTCTGGGTTGCTCTTGCCTGGGACACAATGTCAGGACAATTCCCCACAGGAATTCCAGTCCCTGGCATGAGCCGTGGCTCCTCTCCATGCGGGTCCTGGCCAGCGGAGCCACAGGGTGCTGGCCCGTCCCTTCCCGGGACCAAGGGCCATGAAGCATTGTTTAGTGACCGGCCTTCGATGAATGGTTACCCGGGCTTTGCCAAAGCTCCTGCTGCGGAAGGAACGCCAGTCCTGGCAGGGTGACACCCATCCGACCCTGTCCTGCGCCCCGCTCTGAGAGCAGCTCACCCGCGGGCGGCGGCCCACGCTTTTTTACAGAGAATCATGGAATCACAGAATCGTTTTGGTTGGAAGGGGCCTTTCAGATCATCAAGCCCAACCATAGACCCAACACTGCCCAAACCCCCACTACCCCACGTCCCTCAGCACCGCGTCTGCCCGGCTTTTAAATCCCTCCAGGGATGGCGACTCCACCACTGCCCTGGGCAGCCTGGGCCAACGCTTGGCAACCCTTTTGGGGAAGAAATTTCTCCTGATATCCATCCTAACCCTCCCCTGGCACAACTTGAGGCCGTTTCCCCTTGTCCCATGGCCTGTTCCTTGGGAGAAGAGCCCGACCCCCCCCGGCTGCCCCCTCCTTTCAGGGAGCTGTAGAGAGCGAGAAGGTCTCCCCTCAGCCCCCTCTTCTCCAGGCCGAACACCCCCAGCTCCCTCAGCCGCTCCTCACAAGACTTGTGCTCCAGACCCCTCACCAGCTCCGTTGCCCTTCTCTGGACATGCTCCAGCCCCTCAAGGTCTTTCCTGGAGTGAGGGGCCCAAAACTGGACACAGCCCTTGAGGTGGGCCCTCACCAGTGCCCAGTACGGGGGGACGGTCACTGCCCCAGTCCTGCTGGCCACACTAGTGCTGGTACAGGCCAGGATGCCGTTGGCCATCTTGGCCACATTATTTACATTATTTTACTTTGGTTTTTTTTTACATTTTGTAATTTTAACACAAACTCTTTGAGCTTCTGGAGCAGATTCATACAGAAGAGCAGCGACTCCGCTGATGTGCTGGCAGCACCCTCGGGACGGGCAGGCCCAAGCCAGCACGGCGGCCGCGCACGGTGCGCTCCTCCGCGAGCCACTGAAACGCCACCACCTGTTTCTCCCGAGTTAAATTAAATGACCTTCAGAAGAGAAACAGGAAAAGACTTTATGCAGCTTTCCCTTATCTCCAGTGCTCTGCCTGCTCCCTTACCGCTTGGTGGATTTTCGGCGATGGCCGTGCGGCGGTGCCGTGTTTCAGCGTGGACTGGCACCCCAGAGAAACGGCCACTGGCCAACACGCGGGGCAGAGATGCCCAGCGAAGCTCATTGTTCAAAGTACAGCTTTTCTTGGCTCTGTCCGTAGAGGACATTCTCCTGGAAAAAGGAGTCCTTGTAAAGTGTCCCGTGGGCGGGAGCCGCAGGGCAGAGCCCTGTTTATGGTGTAAATGAACCTCTCCTGCAGCTGGGGCAGAGCCCGGCCGCGGGCGCCGAGCTCACCTCAACACTCGGTGTGGAAACCCTGGAATCAGGGCTCTGCAGCTAATCAAAATCACCTTTATTTGAATTTTTCCAACCTAGCATGACACTGCAGAACTGGAAATACTCACCATCACTTAATTTTTATCAGTTATGCTAAAATATTTTATCATTTAGCATGCAAATGAGAGCAGCTGGCCATTGGCAGTGATTGCTGCATTGAGATCTTTCACTTCTGGGGAGCAGAGGGGTTCTAAGATTCTATGAGCAACTTCATATGTGGGTGCTTCAACAGAAAAGGGGATGCTCTCTGTACCTAGCAGACCGAAACCGAATTACGGGCGGAGCGTCTCTTGTGACATACCCCAAGAGCCGTGCAGGGCTGCAGCGACGCCGAGCACGGTGGTGTGGGCTGAGGTCCCTTTGCGGTGTCCCCCATGGCTCGGTGGCTCTGTGGCCCCACGTCGGGCCCTCCTGGGCGAGAGCAAATGAAGTTCATAAAATCATAGAATCACAGAGTGGTTTGGGTGGGAAGGGACCTTAAAGCCCACGCAGTCCCACCCCTGCCCTGGACAGAGACACCTCCCACCAGCCCAGGTTGCTCCAAGCCACGGGACCAGAAAGGTATTGACAGGCTGGGTCCTGCGGGACGCCGCCAATTCATGGGGACTCGGGTCACTGTGTAGCTCCCTCGTGTTAGTGCTCCTGAGGTTCGTACTTCGAGACGGCCGGCTGAGCCCCGGCTCCTTTCTCTGCATTACTATTCTGCTGCCGTTTCACTTGAGAACAACCGTTTATAAATTAACCAGCTGCTGCTTTTATGGTTTCCCAGGTTTTCCGGGCGGAAGCGTGGGCACCATCCGGGGGGTTGTGCTCAGGAGGGTCAGGGCTGTCGCGGAGTTGCACCCCCGGGGATGGATGGCTGGTGTCCCCCATGGGGCAGAATTCATCCCTTCCCCAGCACCGCCGCCATCGCGACCGAGCAGGGGCCTGACGGTGACGCCGCCGCCGGCTGCACACCCTGCAACACTCACGCTGGGTCTCTTTTAGCCAAACACCCCCGTGCTCCGTTTTCCTCCGTGTTTCCATTCCTCCTGGGAAGCGCAAAGAGAAATTTCCCATTTTGCCGGGATTTAACTGCTTTATGAAGAGAGCGGCTGGGGCGCGGCGGTGCCCAGGGCTGTCCCAGCCAGGGTGAAAGCGGGAGCCCCGGCTGCACGAGCCCTCCAAAGGCCGGCAGGGGCTGACGGCGTGCGGTTCACTCCGTAGATCCAAGCCGTTCCTGGTGGAGCCCAGCCGGTGGCAGTCCCCTGTCCGGCTTCATCACGCTCTGGTTGCCCTCTGAACCTTTCAAATTTTTCAGGAACGAAGTCCAAAGGAGAATTAACCCCGAGTTCACCCGGCTCATCCCTGCCGGCTTGCCTTGAAGCAGAGAGCAGCCTGGAGGGCCCGGTGCGATGCTGGCAGGGGATGCGCAGGGGGTCAGCCCTCCCTTTGGTCCGCCGCAGAACGCAAAAGGACGTCTTTGAGTATAAAATATGTTAAATATGTTCAAATGCATTTTATAAAAGACAACGTATTTATATTTTGGGCCGCTTTGTTTTGATGATGAATTGTAGCAAAGGCTAGCAGCCCCGGCTATTATGGCTTTCTGTAAACAGACTGATCTAACAAACCTTGTCCGCCCTTCAACACACAGGCTGTTTGCGCAGAGGGGAGTCACAGTTACTGCATGCATCCATTAGGAAAAATAAATTCAGCATTCGTAAAGGCTCTTAGGCTTGCAGATGAAAAGAAGTATGCACCCCGTTTTAGAGTGGCTTTATAGTATGAAGAAGTAATTCCCAACAGTTGGAGTTTTATGTGACAGGTCGGAGTCAGTTGGATTTTGCCTGATGTGTTTGCCATTCCCTGGCTCTGAACGTGAGCAGGCTTTAAAGAGCAGAGTCTAAAACATGCCTGGAAACGCTTTGCCCACATTTGGGCAAGGTTTTGTCCCGTCCTGCCAGCTTCCCCCTCTCTCCCACCACGGGATCTGTGCAACACGCAGCCGCCTCCAGTCCCCTCCGAGGGCGCTCGCCATCAGGGAGCCTGGACCAGCCTCACCACTAAGGACCGTGCATCCACCCGCGGCCAGAGGGATGTTCCGCCAGCGCTGGGATGAAGCCCACGTGCCGAGGACGACAGCAGGGGAGGTTTTGGGGTGGGAATGGCCGGTGGCTGAGGGCTGACCCAGCCCAGGACATCGCAGGCTGGGGATGCTTCAGACCCGGCTCCACCGTGGCATCCCCCATCCCTGCCCAGCGCAGGCCGCGGCGCCGGGGACATCTCCTCCCCACGGGGCAGAGCCGCCCCCTGGGACTCGGGTGTGAGGCATCCTAAATCTTCAGATATTGACACTTAAAACTACTTGAAACTCAAGAAATCTTTGAAATATTAGCACCTTTTATAGTACATAAATGTGGTGAAGGCAAGGAAATACCAGCTTTTTGTAGGGTGCCTCATTTAGCAGAATAAAATGCAACAAAGTTCAGCGGCTCAAGACTAAAACCAGAGCGTTTCACATCGCAGATTGGGTGCCATGGGCTTAAAAGAGTGACTGTGGCCTTAGAGTAAAACCCCAAGAGGTGACAGAGCCTCTCCATCTCCCAGAGGTGCCAAATCCTGACTCTTCCCCAGACAGGCTGCGTCAGGACAGGTGAAGCCTCCGCTGGTGCCTTCGCCAGGCACTGGCACTAAACCTCCTCGCTGAAACCACCTCACTGCGCTTTCTGGCCTCCAAACGCTGCTCATTTTTCTGTTAAATCTGTGCTATTACCTCGCGTCCAATGAAGAGGGGGTGAGTCACTAATTCACAGGAATTGGATGTGTCAGAAGACTCCAGAAATAAATGATTTTGCCTCAGAATAATTAGGTTTCCCCCCTCTTATCCCTTTCATGCTGCTGCTCTTGATCTTATGAAGGTCCTTGTCAGGCTGATGAGACGAGGCTACAGACTGCAAATTACTGCTCTCTCCACCGGAGCGTTTCCCTCGTCAGCAGAAGAAAGCCTTCTTACTTCCACAGGGACAAACTTCAGCTGGAGCCTTTTAATGATGATGGTTTATCCAAGCCATAATAATAATAAAACGATCTCTGCTTCGCTGAAGAACGTCCTTTCGACCTGGCTGGCGGCTGGCTTCAGAAGCAGCCCGTGTTGCCGGCGCTGCCAGCCCGGTGGCGGGCGCAGAGCGGTGATAAAGCTGCCCCGGCAGGTGAAACCTCCTGAGAAATGTACATTACGAAGGGCGAGAACTTATTGTCCTTCTTGTCCCCTGCCAAGGCTGCCGCGTCCTCCCCGAAGGTGACGGAGCAGGACACGTGCTCATGGACCGCAGACAGACGTTGTGTGTGCGGAGGCGGCGCTGGCGGTGCCCAGCCTGGGGGTGCCATCGGTGGGACAGGGGACCCGTAGAGATGCTGTACCCACGGTGACGTCTCCCACACAGGGAGCAGGCAAGCACCGTCCTGGGAATAAAACAGGAAAGAGAAGAAAATGCCCCTCTAAAGCTAAAGGCTGAGGAAAGGTTTCCTCCAGAAGTCCCCCATTTGCAGGGGTCCTGCTCTTTCCTGCCCCCCCGAGGTGGGCACCAGCCCATGGGTTGCCCAAGCGAAGGGCAGGTGGGGCTCTGCGAAGCCCAGCAGTGGGAGGGCATCTGCTGGGCAACTGCTCCCGGCCCAGGTACGAGGCGTCTTCAGGACACCCCGAGAGCAACCTCCAAAGACAACTGAGAGTACAGACCCATTTAATGCCACATTTAAAATTAGGATTTTTTCTAAATATATGATGAAGAAAAACAATCATAAAGATCAACCCAAACCTGAATTACCTTCGATCGTCTTAACTCCTACGTATCCTTTACAGTGGATGATTCAAACTATCCTACAGCTCAACCAGAGACCAAAATCCCGGAGAACAACATCTTGGTTTATGGAGATGCTTCGCGACCGGCCAGGGAGGTCTGCGGGAGACATAAACCACCTCGGCTCCGTTAGAAGTCCCCATGCCCCCCCCAGCCTGCAGCATGACAGCATTTCACCCGGCAGCAAAATTTATTTCTGGTTTTAAAATGGCCATTCCCAAGTTTCATAAGCCGATCAGAAATTTAATAAAGGTCACATTGTGATGGCTTTTAGGAAGTTTAATAAACTGAATCTTATTGATTATTTTTCTTATTAAATGCACGCCCAGTTCTATGGTATCTCTCGCTGTGGCTGCATAATTAAAACAGGTGTTTGGTGTATGATGAATGTCAGTATATTCTAACTGAAGCGCTTCTGACAGAGCGTTTCCCACCGTCCTCCCCAGTACGACTCGAAAGACCGAGGGCAGCAATATGTCAGATTCTGCTGCCCGCGCTGGGGTGTAAATCCACAGAGTGGAGCCAAAGACAGGAGACGTCTCTTGACCGACGAACCCTCAGGCAAGAGCTGCTGCGGAATGGATGCTCCACGGTGGTAGCGTCCACCCGTCTGTCCCTCTCCGCTCTGCACCACTCCCTGAAGGCTACATTCAACCCTACCAGGGGTAGGACTCTCCTTCCAGACTGGTGCCTTCACAACTCCCGTTGCTTCGACACCACCGAACCCTGAACACCGACCCCGTTCCAGCCCCGCAGACCCCGGCTCCTGCCACCGCTGCCAGCCTCGGCCCGGATAATTCAGATTTCACTTGTGTGTCCCCAGCTGACACAAATAAAACTCCCATTTGCTGATGCCACAGTTACCTTTTAAATACTATCTAATAACGCATTTGCCCAGAAGTTATTTTGGTGAGTCCCTATGAATTAAGTTATGGATGAGTCATTTCAACCCAAGTAAAGAAGAAGATAGGATCGGTGCTGCGAAGGCAGCGGGCAGCTGCAACGGGCATCTCTGAATTACACCACGAGTGGTTCACAGAACCCATTCCCAAGCTTGAAAGGACATGGGTGCCTACCTCTGAGGGAGGAAAAACATCCCTGATTTTTTCAGAAGCTTGATCTGCTCTAATAACCCGCAGCCATCAGAGCCTCATCGGTGCTGACCCGGGCGAGGGGGAGCCGCTGCTGGGGGCGAGCAGAGGCACCGTTTGCATCGTCACCACATCAGGGAAACCGTGCGACACACACACAAACACTGCAAGTCCCTCCGAGCCGTCTGTGCGCCCTCCTCCCTGCACAGACCATGGTTTGCCTTTTTTTTTTTTTTGTAAAGGGCACATCAATGTCACAGGGGGCTTTGGCAACAAGTACTTTGATGCATCATTTGCTAACGCAATAACAACTCTGCTTTGTCATCACTAAAGAGCTCTTCATTATTATTTTGGTGATTGTTTTTGATTAGAAACCCACATTTGGGTGATCACTGGGTTGCAGCTCAGCTCTGTAAGTCACCTAATGTCACTGTCCTACAGCTTTTCACAGAATCATAGAATGGTTTGGGTGGGAAGGGACCTTAAAGGTCATCTAGTCCCACCCCCTGCCCTGGGCAGGGACACCTCCCACCAGCCCAGGTTGCTCCAAGCCCCGTCCAACCTGGCCTTGAACCCCTCCAGGGATGGGGCAGCCACAGCTTCTCTGGGCAACCTGGGCCAGGGGCTCACCCCCCTCACAGCAAACAATTTCTGCCTCACATCTCATCCAAATCTCCCCTCTGGCAGTGTAAAACCCTTCCCCCTCGTCCCATGGCTCCCCTCCCTGCTCCAGAGTCCCTCCCCAGCTTTCCTGGAGCCCCTTTAGGGACTGGAAGGGGCTGGAAGGTCTCCCCGGAGCCTTCTCTTCTCCAGGCTGAGCCCCCCCAGCTCTCCCAGCCTGCTCCCACAGCAGAGGGGCTCCAGCCCTCCCAGCATCTCCGGGGCCTCCTCCGGCCCCGCTCCAACAGCTCCGTGTCCTTCTGCTGTTGGTGGCCCAGAGCTGGCACGGAGGCCCCAGTGCTGCCCACCCACCACCAGAAGGCTGGCCAGGCCCACCCCCGTCCTGCTGCCAGCAGGCGATGGGCACAGACACTGCACAGGCAGCAGAATCCAGCCCAGGATCTACGGCTGGTCTTTTAAGACTCAGAAACCAAGGTTTTGGCTTCCGAGCCTGGCTTTAATTGCCCTGAGAAGTGCTGTGAGCGTTGCTGGGCTCGGCGCCTGGGCTGTGCTGTGGAGACAGCAGCTCCGGCTGCCCAGGGCCGGCGGCCAGCTGCCCAGGGCCTCACCCAGGGAGGCAGCGGCGCAGCTTAATGAGCCCAGCTACAGGCTGCCAAACGCCCAGCAGCGCTTATCCTGGGATAAACATATCCATCCGGCAGCAATGTTCGAACACTGGTGACCATACGCCCCCATCCTGCCCCCCTCCCACTCCATGTCCACCCCGAGCCATGTCCCTGAGCGTCCCCAAGGCCGGAGCCCACAGTGACAGTGGGTGGCCACCATGGCTGCCTCCTGCCAGGGCATGGTGGCTACCAGGGCCAGGAGAGAGGCTGGGGCTGCCAGTGCCCGACCGGTGATGGTCCTTTGCCTGCGCCAGCCTTCCCTCTGGGCTGAGGGCAGGAGGAGCTGCCGCAGTCCATTAGCAGCACCAGCGAGCACTAATAATTAAAAGACCCGGCTGTCTGGGAATGGCGGCTCGTCCAGGCTCTGCCTTCCCTCACCTGCCTCCAGCGTCGGGCTGGGACAGGGAATGGCAAAGCCACACGCACCAGTGCGTCGCACCCGCTCAACCCCTGCGGCGTGCGAGCTTGGCCGGTTGTTATGGTCTGAAGAGCCCACAACCATTAATTGTCGTTTAGACAATTATTCTCTCACCTGATGACCCCTCCCCACCTGCGAAGGGAAATCCAGAAAAAACAAGGAAACCCGAGGGTTGAAATGTAAACGGATTTAATAGAATAAGACTAGATAATTAACATTAATGACACTAAAGAGCCAGTATTGATCCCGACACCAATATAAAACACACCAGGACTGTCCCCAGCCCATTCCCCCCCAGGGAGCCGTGCATCCCCGCAGGGACAGCCAACGTGGGACCCTGCGAGCGCTGCGGCTGCGGGAGGGAGGGAAGGGCTCAGGGCTCCGGCACCGGGGCGAGGGGTGCTCAGGATGGCAGCCGTTATAGAGAGAGAGAGAACTCCCCAGCAAACTGTCTGATTTCTGTGGAATGTGCCCTTCATGGTATGAAACAATCCCGTTGGCAGCGTGGGGCAAGTGCCCGGGTCTCGCTCCTCCTCGTCCCCGCACCCGGGGAGCTGGAAACACTGAGACCTTGAAACCCGCCCCCCAGAGCTAGCTGTAAAGGGAATATTGTCACAAATTCAGACACTGGAGTCTGCTAAAAGTGCGGTTTTCCCCAGCATTGGAAGAGACCTTACCGAAAAGTGAGATTACTGAAAGATGAATTAACCCCGTGTCGCTCAAACCAGGACACCAGCGCATGGTGCCAGTGCATTGCACGAGCTCGGCCGGTTCATCGCTCCAGACACCACGCAAGCACCAGCCTGAGCCTGGCAGGGCCCGGGTTTAATGCCCCGCTCCCACCCACAGCCTGCGTCTGACACTTCATTTATCAGATGGCCAGAAACCTAATGGCTGCAGTCGGTTTGTGCACATTCATTTGGCGAAAAACAAAACCACAAAGGCACTGGGTGCCAAGTGCCAAACAAGCTGTGTTTGTCCCCTCCCCAGCCCCCGCCCTCACTTTAAAAACACGATTACAAAACTACCACAGCAGGGTTTGGCCCCGTTCCCCTCTCCCCCCATACATATTGACATAGGAGAATTATCTGAGAATGAATTATTATAGCAGCTATGTCAATAAATTAGCTTGATTATAGTAACAATGCCAAAGTTAATAATTCAGCTGATATTTTACCAGACTAGGCAGTCATTGCCTGTTATCGATCGGATTTATTTAGGTCTCAGGTACAGGTTACCCTTTTCCAGTAAGCGTCTCAAACCAAGTTACAGGGTCACGCTGCACCCTCCCGGCTCCCAGCGCTCGGCTCCCTCACTCTGTTAAGTCAGAGAGTTTACCTTTTCGGAATAAAATAATATTGCAGTACCGTTTCCAAAGTAGACGCCTACATTTCAAAGTGGATGCTGCTTTGAGCCGTCGGGGTGAGCAGCATCCTGCCTTTCCAGTCTCAGGGCTGGTCCCTGCGCAGGGGGACGTTGCCCATCTTTGTCTCTGCTGCAGCAGGTGTTTGA
Source organism: Alca torda (assembly GCA_008658365.1). Classification (NCBI taxonomy): domain Eukaryota; kingdom Metazoa; phylum Chordata; class Aves; order Charadriiformes; family Alcidae; genus Alca; species Alca torda. The sequence continues at coordinate 34,306,230 of CM018087.1, read as the reverse complement.
GGACAGGGAAAAACCCTCTACGTCGCTGTAAATCCCCCTGGAAACACTGGTGATGGCTTTGGCAGCATCCCAACAAGCGGCTCGTGCCGGCGCCCATCCCCGTCCCCGTCTCCATCCCTGTCCCCATCCCCATCCATGTCCCCATCCCCGTCCCCGTCCCCTGCTGTTAAGCGAAGCAGACGGGTACTCTAAATCCCGGCCATGCCCAGGGATTTCTGCTGCAGGAAAACACAGTGCCAGGGTCACCGTGGCTGGGCATGCACGTGGCCAGGCAGACCTGTCACCAGTGTCACCAGTGTCACCGGTGTCCCCAGCCATCCTGCTGGGATGGGAGCCGTTCCCTGCCAGCGGTGACCTGGGGTAGGTGCAAAATGGGTGCTGCGGGATGCTGCCAAACCATCTTTGTCATTTCTTTCTTTGTATTTTTCACTGCAAATTAGGTAAAATAGTAGGTGACTCTGTGAAGCCGTTAGTAACTGCAAACCACCCACTTTGGTGAACCTGACATTGGGAAACACTCCAAAGGCAAGGCAAATGCAAGGCGAGCTGCTTTATTGGGGACCATCTGTGCTAACCAGTTTGGCGCCGCTCGATTCCCACATCCCAGCTCCTGCCGCTCTGCAGGAATCACCCCCCAGCCCCCCTGTGCCAGGGGTCTCGGCTGCGGCACCCACCAGGGAGGGCATCGTGTTCCGTCTGGCCGGGAGCTGCGCGGGAGCATGGAAACCTGCGCAGCGGTGTGGGAAAGGCTGGTGAATGATTTTCAGAACATTTCACCGTGACATTGCCCTGTGCTGGGTGGGAGGTCTCGTTTCAGGCAGGGCCTGTGTCCCCACCTTGTCCCCTGCGCTCTCCTTGCCCGGGGCACCCCAGCGAGGGTCTCCCTTGCCAGGGAGAGTTTTAACTCCAGTTTCCTACTTGAGCGAAAGGCTACCGAAACGCCTGGGCCTGAGTTATCCTTGGTTTATGCGGGCTTGCAATGTAATTCTGAAATTAAATCACTTACAGGATGCACCTTACACTTGCAGTCGCTGATCCTGAGCTGCTAAAATTAAAAGTGGTTTGTGCGAGAGGCCACAGTGCCCAGGGTCGGTCCGACACGCCGCAGCGGAGGGATGGGGGGGGTCGTCGAGGACTTTGACAGGACTTGGAGCAATTCTCATAAAGAAATAAGAAAAGAGCACATGGGTCTCCCCCAGCGCCCCCGACCCCAGCTGCGCTCTCTCCCCGGACACTCCTGCTCATCCCCGCCTCCGCAGGAATACACCTTTAAATCCATAAAGCCATTAGGATTTCCTAGGAAAGCTCTCTGGTTCATAAAACCGGAAAGCAAACCGACCGTTTCCTTATGTACCTGCCGGAGCAGAAGACCAGCTCTGTGCCTCATTCGCTGCCGTCCCCGCTCTGCAGAACCGGGGCGTTTTACTGCGGTTTGCGGTGGCCCGGGGAGACCCAGCGAACCCTGGGGACTGCACGTGGGTGTCCAACAGGGGAGGCCCAGACCAGGGAAAAGTACCTGACTTCAAAGAAATAATGACGATCTTTTGTAATTTAGTGAGTAGAAAAGTGTTCGAAGGAGCCCTGAGAGCTGCGGTAGCGACGCAATGGGGATGCGTTTTGGGCTGGAGGCACACGGCTGGCAGGGTCCAGCGGAAGCACACGCTTCTGTGCCAATTATAAACAGCCGCTGGGCCAGACTTCGCCTGGTTTTATACAGAACACTGTCAAACCATTTCAATTAGCGTACTAAACAAAATAAACCCATTATAAACCCAAAATAAACCCAAACCTTGACATCTGACTGGCATTGCCAATGCATTTTCCCCATCCCTAAGCTCTCCCCCAGCATCCCCACGGGAGGCAAAGGGAGGCAAACCCAGGACCTCCCCCCCCGTCTCCTCTCCCCCCGCGTCCTGTGGTTCCAGGGGCGTCTGGGCAGGAATTGCACATTGTGGACAAACCCTGCCTGCGCCAGGACCATCCGAACACCGTCACCAGAAGGTGTTCCTCAGCCTGCTTTCATTCCCACTGTAAAATCAGGGGCCTGTTGGGGTTTAAGATTGTCTTTTTCCTTGACAGGAATTGAAATCCAAATTTTTTATTGGATTTTGGCCTGGAAAGCTTTTCTCAAAATTAACCGTCACTTAGTATATCTCTAAGGACACACTTATGGAGCTGCTGCTCTCTTGTTTCTGATTAGTTGCTGTTGAGAAGCAAAGGTACCTGTTAACTCTCCCGTGCAGCTCATCACCCGGCTACAGCCCAACAGCCGCAGGAGATGCCCAGTGACCGCAGCACGGGTCAAAATCCTACTTAAAAGCAGAAGTTACAGGTTTGGAAAGTATTTTCCTCTATGAGTCCCCCTCCTCTGTGCCTGCCCCCTCTTTCCTGCTCCCATCCCCACCTCCAGGTGCGCAGGCACTGGGAGGGGACCCCAGCGCGCGTGGGAGGGAGGTGGCTGTGATGGACAGAAACACTGGCCACCACATCATCCAAGCACGCTATGATAAATAAATAAATAAATACATTGCGTTCAGCAATACAGCCATGATGTTCTCTCCTTGCTTCGCCAGAGGTGGCGACTTCGAATTCTTCTGACCCTCAGTATCGGGTCCCTGTCCCTGTGCGGAGGATGAGCCTGCAGAGGCGAGACCTCCACCTGGAAACCCTGCAGAGTTCAGGCATGGTCACAAACGCAGGGCTGGCAGACTTGGCATCAAACGCACAGGCACACCTCAGATTCAGGTAATTTTAAAGCTTCGAATGTGCTAAATTAAAAAGCCCTCGTGCTGAAGCAGGGATACAGCCCTGTGGATTTCACGTCGCCAGCAGCAGAGGGGTGAAGCCCGCTCAGGCTCCCCTTCCGACATTCCCCATCTGCGTTCCCAGCACCGCGCCTTTCGAGACTCACCCCCGCCTTCGCACCAGCCACGACCTTTCCCGGACTGGGAGCTGCCGGCGCCGCTGCCGGTGTTGGGAAAGAGCGGTGAGAGTGCAAGGGCTGGCGTGCCAAGGGCTGGGATGCCACGGGCTGGGATGGCAGGGCAGACAGCGGTGGCCCTCCTGGCTGCCACTGTCACCACCCAGCTGCAGCACAGCAGCCAGGAGTTTTATTCCCAAAGCGCTTCGGATTATGGTCAGTGTGGACCTGATTATAACTACGTGTTATATACAGCCAGACGGCTGGAAATGCCAGTGCTGGAGTGCCAGATGTCACTTTCCCATTGGATTTACCCTATTTTTGTATCCAGCAGCCACAGGCGTCCATCAAAAGTCCCACGGCAAGATAAGGCACCATCAGATCCCACCTGAAGCCGTCCAGGACACGCTTCAAGTGTCCCAATTCTCTGCTTCAACAGTGCACTTTATTTGTGCTTATATTCACTTCCAAAAGCTTTCCCGCCTGATTTTGCTGGTAGTTCAGCTGATACGGGTGACATACGGGAGAAGATTCAGGCACGTCAGCAAAGTTCGACGAAAGACAGCTGGAAGAATAACCTCTGTATATCTTTCATGGACGTTTGCTGGACGCTGGTAGAGCTTGTTTTTAATTTTAGTTGTTTGTTAGCAATCCTTTTCCTTTAGGACGCAATGTTACTTTGGCAATGCTCCTCAGAGGGATCTTTGCTGAAATACTGGAGACGTTTCCTAACAGAGCCTGGCAGGCGCTGTGGGACGCCCGTTGTGCAATGGAAAGGGCGATCGTTAATTACCGTCCCGCGCAGGACCCGTCAGAGGTAAGAGCTGCAGCTTAGTTCCTCCAGACATCTCTCGTACATGTCTTGGTGAGCCGGGGGGGGACGGGGTGCCCTGAGACTCATTTACCTCTGCCATCCCCCAGCTCCCGAATTCCCTCTGGAATTCCCTCCCCAGTTTTCCCAGGGCTCGGCAGCGGGAGCCGGGGGCAGAGGCAGCTTCATGCCCCCCGGCACCGCCACAGTGCTCAGCAGCAACGTCCCCGCAGCTCTGAAACCAGGGCGCTTCTGTTCCGTTGTTTCCCACTAAAGGGGGCTCTTCTTCCTAGAAAGCTGCCGCTTTATGGTAGAGGGAGGGGGGAAGCATTGAAAAAAGCATTAATGGGGAAAGGCCATTGAAAATGTCTGGATAGCACTTCAGTTTCAGATCTTTCTTTAAATATTGAGCACGTGGCAGTTCAGCCAATGCTACGTGCAAAGAAAACGAGAGGCAGTGACTAACAGAGGCAGCGAGCGAGCAGCAGCCCCCGCTCTCGTACCGCAGGGAGTGGTGGGGAGCGTCTGAGATGGAACCCAGCCACCTGGATAAACTACCTAGGTAGGAAAAGTTCACCAGAAGAGCCATAAAGGGGATCTCAGCAAAGCAGTTCAAAGAACTTTTCATTAGGAAACTCAAAACTGAGCAGGCTTGAGCTAGTAGGATAAGCCGTAACAGCCGCAACATCAATTTTCACTGACGGGGATCTCAGCAAAGTCCTGAAGGTCTGATTAATTTTCCTCCCCTCTCCTCCCAGCCTCTCCAGTTGCCGCCGGAGGGTGGGTGAGAGATGCCCCAAAGCCCCACAGCAGACCAAAGGATCCGTGCGGGTCCCCGGGGCTGCGCTGCTGGCTGTTGAGCTTGAGGGTTGCAACATTTTTGGAGTATTGAAGATATTAAGGACGTCTTGGGACGCCAAGGCCGGTGCAGGGTGATGTGCAGGCTCAGCGGGGCGAGGGGACCAAGGCTGGGCCATAAGCCCCGGGTTCCTGACGCCACCCAAGGTCCCTCCTGCATGGTCCCGCTTGGCCCTGAACCCCCCGAGCTCCAGAGGGCTGAGGGTCTGACCCCCACAGACTCGGCTCTGTGCAATACGCTGCCCGTCTCCACTGCAGTTTGATGTACGACTTAAACAGCCATTCCTATTTTCTGCCGAAGAACGGAACACCGTACACGTGTATTGCACCACGCTGGTCGTCTTGGAAACTTCTCTCACCTCCCTTTGGCAGCGACACGGGCTGTCGCAGCCCGTGACAAGCCGAGGCTGCACCTTGGCTTTCCCAGAAAACTTATTGAGCACCATAAATTAAGCGCAAGAGCAACAATTTATTCCTTTTTTGGGAAGCTTTGAACGAAGGATTTTTTTTTTTTATCTCCTTCAAAACATCTCTGCTGCTCACCGGTCAGTAACAAATCCTCCCCCTCCAAAGGCCAAGGAGAACCCAACCCGCGGCAGCTGAGCCTGAGTCAGCAGAGAATTTATTCGTTCATTGCTCACTACTTATGGGCATTTTTGATTAAGTTTTCTAATGTTACTTAATTTTTTTTCCTTTTTGTTCCTAATGTTACTTTATTTCTTTAAGTTCATCAGTGTGCAAGTAAGGAGGATTTCCAAGGCAGAGCAGGCCAGTGGTGCCCAGTCCAACGCACGGTCATAAAACGCCGTTCTCCGACGCACTGTATGGTCACACTGGGAAAACACATTCCCACACTTTTTTCAATCCCATCTTGCTTTTTTCCTTTCCCTTTGCCATGCACTGTGAAGATACCTCTGACTTTTCCCACTGCAGTGCCTATTAAGAACTGCCTGAGCTGGTTGCCCGTCTCCTTTCCCTGGTGCTGGGAGAGGGAAGCTGCGGGCGGTGGAGTGGAGCGGCTGGGACACCCCGCCGTCGCCTGGCGCTGGAGTGCGAGGTTTCTCCCTTCCACAACGTCCCACAGACTCGGAGCCAGCCGGGAGACAAAACAACTCCAGGCTCTGAACTTCAGGGAAACTTGAGTACCTGGAAAGAGCCTTATCTGGCTGCGGCTCAGAGGCACTAAATCGTCGGGGGCCGGCTCCTCGTGTCGGAATGCCTTGAGAGGCGGCAGCGTTCAGCTGGGGACTGACTTGATCAGAGGAAGGACGAACACGCCCTGAAAAAGGAGAGAGAAAACCACAAAAAAACCCACAAAAAAGCAACAACAAAACCACCCCCAAAATCAGGAAATCTACTTATTTTGCAGCAGTGTCTAACTTCCAAATCTACCTCCAGTTCCAACTTTTGTTTTACATCCACCCAACACACCGGAGCAGGAGAAACGCTAGGCCTTGGTGAGGCCTTTTCCAGGGCCCCAGCGGGGATGAGCCCCCCATTCCAGGGCGTGAGGCAGATGAGGCTCCTGCTGCGGCTGCTCCGGCCATTACCTTCACCATCTCCCACACGGAACTCAGGGGCAGCGCTACCACATCTGGCATTTATTTTCACACACACGTAGTGATTATTTTGGTTTCCGCGTCCCGCATTAGAGCATCGCATGGGTTTTTTACTTCAATGGTCATTCAATGGTCAACACTTTAGGTCTGTCTGTTGTTTTTCTGATACTTCTTCAAAGATTTTTAAAGGGGGAGAGCTGGACCAGAGGGCCTAGGAAAAGCTGCTGATTTTTCCCGGGGGCCAGAGCCAGGTGCTGGTGCTGGTCCTGTTCTGGTCCTGGCAGAGCCTCCGTCCTCCACCCGGGGTGATGCTCCCAGTCCCAGGATGGGCACTGGGATTCTCCGCAGGGACCCTGCTCCTCCCCACCTCGCTCCGCTTTGGGAAAGATGTCAGACTAACCCAAGGGAGGGCTACAGACATCGGCTTTTAAATTTTAACACTCACATGTTTTCAAAACAACCTAATGCATTTGGGGTGGAAAATCAGACACTGCTAAGCTGAATTATTCCATTAGGCTGATTTCTACAGCTTCAGACAACATAAATAGCATGTTTACCCATTTAAAGCTATTGCTAATTCCAAAGAAAGCAATCTGAAATGTGTTCCTTTTATTCTAAGTGTTTGCAGATTGAAATTAAACCAGTGTTGTACACACCAAAGAAAGATAAATTAATATTATTTTTTCATTTTTGCTTTCAAACATAGCATTAAATATTAACTGAAGTGTATTTTTCAGAACACATCTATTCATTTCCTGTGCAGTGCAGGAGGGAATGGCCTTTGGTGTACAAGAGCAGCTTTGATGTGTTTAATGAAGCGCTGCACTAATAAGACCCTGGAGCAGTTGTGGAGAGTGATGAGGTCTCCCCTCAGCCTCCTCTTCCTCAAACTAAACAGTCCCAGCTCCTTCAATGGCTCCTCATCAGATTTATTCTGCAGGCCCTTCACCAGCTCACCTCAAAGCAGTATATTATGTCGTGGCCAGCAGCACGCTGGCTTGGAGAGCAGGGTAGTGAAAAATGGCTTGATACTGCTGCCCCTCGTAACTAGACTGAGGTGCTGTGCCTTAAGCAAGTAACGTAAAGTTAAAAGAGGGAAATTCTGAGAAGAACACTTATATTCCTGAAAGACGCTGCCTGGGGCAGAGCGAGCCCCCAGCCCCAGCCCGGCTGCAGCCCACAAAATCCCCGTTTCAGCAGAACTTTCCTCTGCATCCCAAATACAGATCCACGGCGCTGGGCAGGGGGGATGAGAGCGGTAGCATCGTGCTCGTGAGACAGGCCCTGGGTTTTGGCAACGAGATGGTTAATTAATAGTGAGGATGGGAGAGGTCGTTGCCCGAGCATGGCGAGATGAGGGGCTCCTTGGCGGTGGCTCCCTTGCGCAGCAGCTGGTGGTGATGCACACCGAAGCGAACACTCCAAAGTGAAGAGATGATAGAATCATAGAATCACAGAATGGTTTGGGTGGGAAGGGATGTTAAAGCCCACCCAGTGCCACCCCCTGCCCTGGGCAGGGACACCTCCCACCAGCCCAGGTTGCTCCAAGGCCCGTCCAACCTGGCCTTGAACCCCTCCAGGGATGGGGCAGCCACAGCTTCTCTGGGCAACCTGGGCCGGTGTTTCACACCTAAGCGAAGAGATCACGCCAAAGTGCTCATCCCAGCTGAACGCCTCCTGGGGCATATATCACTGTGGGAAGAAGCCCAGACGTCACCATGGATGCTCCAGTGAGAATTTCTGACGACACAGCTAACATGCCAATTAGTTATTTCCATGGACTAAAGATATGCATAGAAAACACCGAAAATTTATAGTGCTTGTACAAAAGACCAAGGAACAACTTGACCTGGGCTGCTAACACGATCCTCCAGAGCGGCAGACATGAAAGGGTCCGGAAACATGGTGGTGATTAATTGGATGGAGGACTCCTGTGGCAGAGAGGGCGGAGGAACGTTTCCCTGGGATCGCCCTTCCTTTTCCAGGGACACTAAAACCACAGGACTCTCCAGCACCGCGGCTGTGCCTCCTCCCGCGGGGATTCCTCCAGACCTGCCCCGACAGGGATCTGGGTCTCCGAGGAGCCGCCTGGGGCTGGCTCCTGTTTACCAGGAAACATTCCTGTTAAATCAGGCAAATCAAAGCGGAGAGAGGTCGTTCCTCCATGGCCGAGCCTGAGCCGTGAGTGCCACGTGGAAACCCCTGCCAGCCCGCGAGGTGCGGCGCTGCGGCGGCGTTACCGGCTGCTCCGACTGCTCACCCTTCATTCTCATAGCCGAAGCAATTCACTGAATTTTCCCCAATTATATGATTTTTTTTAAAAGAATTTTTAGGAAATAATAATATATTCTGCCGCCCCCCCCGCCGAGAGCTCAGACTATTTTAGCCATGTATTATTTCTGCAGAAGCCAACCGTAAAACTTTAAAATGAGTCTCCCGAGGTTACTGAGTTACCCTGGTGCCCATGGGAGAGCACCAGATCCAAACATTCCCACTGCTCCGTATCGGGGTTAATTACATCTGGGGCCGCTGGTGCTCCCCCGTCCCACTCCCACCCGTGTTTCCCCATCTCCCCGTGACGGGCAGACCCAGGCACCGGCACCCAAACCATCCCGGGGGGGTTTGGGCTCCTCAGGGTGCCCCAGCCCTGCCCGGGGGGAGCGGCCCACTCCCCTCCCTGCTTCATGCCCTCCTCATAAGCTGTCTTTAAAACTGAAGCGCACGAGATCTCTCACAAAACACCAGTATTTGTGGTCCCCTCTGAAACTACAGGCACTTTGTATCTGCGTCCAGAATTTGAAATATTGAAGGCCTTAAAAACCCTCTGTCATGAACACATCAGCCTAGCATCACTTCGTGCAGCTTCCACAGATATGGAAATACAAACATATCTAACAAAATTATAACCGGCTGTCACAATTATGCCGTGTATTTGTTTTTATGCAGTTTTATTTGTCTCTTTGCACAACAGTACTTAAATCTAAGAGAGCTCAAGCAGAAAGTAGTTACCCACGCGCCCGTGCGTTTGTTCACATGCAGGAGTATTGATTATTTAGCAGTTAGCCAGTTGCTATGACACCAAACATCACCCATCCACGAGCAAACAAGCACTCTCTCCCGTGCTTCATAAATACCAATTATGGTAGAGCAGCTCAAAATTTTCCATTCAGATAATCTCATCCAATTTCTCCCCCATCTTCCCTCTATACAACATTCTTTGCCTTCTATTGAAAATTCACCTTTTTTAACTACCTTTTTCCATTTTCCTCAGTCTCCAAAAAGCAGCCCATTTACAAATTTCACGCCGTTTACAGACGTGTCACCGTTTCGTGGTGCATGTCCCCGGCATCCCCTGCCCCGGCCACAGGGAGATGCAGAGCCGGCATCTCACAGGAGGAACCTTCGAGCTCTCAGGGCTGCCCTGGTCCAGGAATTTGGGAGGGTGGGGAGGGCAGTGGGGGTGGGAAGGGGAGCCGAAACCACAATGCAGCTGAAAGCCTTTAGCAATTTTCAAAAAGAGTTAATTAAAACCAAAGTAACAGTGCTCGGGTTAACACGCTGCTGCAGCAATCTGAACCAGAGCTGCTACACCCTCTGGTTTAAGGCGTGCAGTAGTCTGTGCTGCCAATTTAAAGCTAATAAGGCAACAAAATGGACTAAAATTGCTAACTGAGGCGTGAGTGACCTGGCTGGTGCTGCATCCACCTTGCTCAGCCCAGCCCAGCCCAGCCCCGCGGCCGGGGGAGCGCCGGGAGCGCTGGCGGGGGCACAGCGCTGGCAGTTCCCCAGACACAGGGGCACGGAGCATCCCGACACTTCTTTAAGCCAGACATTAAAAAATGCACATACGCACACACACACCTTTTTTCAGAGATTATAAAACGCCCTGTGTGCAAGGGCAAAGCTGGCTGATGGGAGCTGGCTGGCGGAGCACCCCGGCCTTGTGATGGGAGAGGCCAAGAGAAAAGAGGCCAAGACATGAAAGACCATCTCTGGAGTCCCAGGAGCACAAGACCAGGCGCCGGAGAGACTCACCAGAGACAGGGGAGCTGGAGGGAGATGAGGGCAGAAGGCGAATTTGGGAGATGAATCCCCAGCCTGGCGATTAGCACATGCACCCGGTGCTTTGACCGCATCCAAGCTGATGAGCTCAGACTTGAGCAGCACCGAGACACTAATAACGGCGTCTGGGGAAGCTCAAGCCAGCTCCACAGCACCCAGCCCCTCTGCTCTGCGTTTTCCTCGGCTCCCGCCAAAAGCAGAACAGCTGCTGAACCTAACTTGAGTCTGGATCACATAGAGGACGAGTGGAAACTCAATCAATAGGTAAATAAACAAACCCCTACCAACTGCTAGAGCTACACAGTCATTTCCAAATGAATTTACTTCTATTTCCTCCCCCCTTCACCTCATGACACTGAAGCCACGCCACAGACTTGGCTCCATCACTGTGCTCGTACGGCAGTCGCAGTCCTCGGGGGTTGCAAAAGGGCGATTTTTGAAGCGTAAGGTTGTCTTTCGTGATCACTCAGCCACATGAAAACGGCAAGTTGGCAGATATCCCCCAGTACCAGAGACTGCAAAACCATCAGGTGGATAATCACATCAATGTCGGACTCCGACAGCGTCTCAGAGAAGCACCCCCTACGCCTTTTAACCTCAGCCCTCTAAGAAATGGTCTAACTTAAACTCGGTAACTTGAGATATCCTTTGGAGTTTATTTCTTCAGAGAAATGCAATATCCCTCTTTCTCTTCAGGCTGGAAGGTCGTTGCTTCTAATTTTACAAGATGCGGGATGGAGGAGGGGAAGTGAAGGGTCTGTTGACATGGGAATAGTTTAAAAGATATTCCAGAGCTGGGTTCTGGTGAGATTCAACTTATTTTTTAAGCACCAGTAGATTGTTTTTGTCATTATAAATCAACAACAGACTATTTGATTCGGCACGATCTGTGTACAATACTGGTGATGGAAAGCAGTGAAGAAAGTTGTTTAAAATAAAATAATAATAATTAAAAATATCCGAGTTTTTTCACACTGGTAGCAAGCCAGGTTATGTTCTCCTAAATATCCTGCCAAGATATACAATATATGACAGTCTCAGCTTCCAGAAATGCAGAAGACCCGGCAGTCTGTGGCGCTGCTGTGACCTGAGCACGTCACGGAGCGTGTGAGATATGGAGGACCAACATGGGCCTTGTGGTGGGTCTCAGCCCGCAGGAGCTGGTGGAGCTCGGATGCCGGGGGCCAGCATGGAGGAACACCAAGGGGGCTTTCCAGCGGGGACCATGGTGGTGCTCAGAGGGGACGTTCCCAGGGCCATTGCCCCACGCACGCTGCGCGGTGGCTGCAGGAGGGGCTGTCCTGCTCCGCTGGGCATCGTCCTGCTGCCCGCCAGCAGAGCACTGGCCGGGGCTGGGGCAGCCATGGGAGAGCTGGATGGAGTAGGAGAAGCATCTACCAGGAACTGGAGCTCTTGGGATTCCGTATGGCTTGAGTGGGGAAGCCAAGAGAGCAAACGTTCCCCCGCAGGGCTCCTCCTCGCCTGGGAAGGGGCAGCAGTGCGGGAGCAGCACCAGCCCGACGCCAGCCAGGGCTGTGGGGAAGGGAATCTCCAGTTTCCGAACCGCGCTTGTGCAAACCCGTTCTGCCTTCCTCTGGCTCTGAAACCACCCCCCGGCTCCACTGTCCTCCACTGGGAAGAGGACAGAGGGCAGCTCAGATCCAGGGCTCACATCAAGGAATGGGGGTTCTTTACTTGCCAGAAGCACTAGCGATGTCATATAAACCCTCCCAGTTCAGTTCAGTTTATTTAATATTTAGTAAAGTCAGACTGTGCCAATTTTTCTCTGTAAATTACAGATTTTTGAGCAAATTTTCCATTCACAGCTGTTCACTTGGGGTTCAGCGTGCCAGACCGAAGAGGTTGAAGTTGAATGTGCCAGAAAGATAATGCGAAGTGCTTCCACTAAACTGCTTTCAACAAGAGGCTTGACAGCTCCTTTCTCTCCAAAAAAGTTTGCTTCTTCACAAATGTAGGGAAAAATAGCTTTCCTTTGGAGGACAAAGTATGAAAAGCCAAAGGGGGCACAGCTCTCTATGTGTCTGGAACCTCACATGAGAAGAGACATAGGGTTTGAGTTAGAAGTGGGTGTGAAGATCAGCACAACTCTGCGTTGGTGGCAGCCCAGGGCACCCTAAACGATTTTTAGGTCTAAAGATGCCCCATATTTAGATCAGTCTAAAGATGCCCCATCTTTAGGTTTAAAGATGCAGGCACCTTTTGCCAAGAGAAACCAATGACTAAACTGGTTTGTAGCTTTACTCGCCCGTTGGTCTTTCCAGCTTCGTGCCAGGCACAGCCTGGGCTAAACCCAGACCTCACCTCAAACCTGAAAACACGCGGGATGCGTCTTGCTGCACGTGGTGACCTGGAGCAGTGGCAGAGCCCTGGCCAGTGGGGTGATGCTGCCCAGGGCTACCAAGCGTCAGCACCAGTGGTCCTGGCCTGGACCTTGACAACAGCTTTACCCAGTGCACGGCAGGAAGGGGAAGCTGAAGCAACTCTGGAAATTTGCCATCAGCCAAAAAAAGCTCAAGCTTGCGACCAATGCTGATGGACACCCTCCCCTCCCACACAGCTTCTGCTCCAGGGTGGCTCTCATCTGGTTATTCACTGACGGAACTTCCTTGGGGAACACGGAGAACACCTACTACACCTCTGGGTGGCCACCGTGGGGCCAGCCCTTGCCTCCTGCTCAGCTCCCACATCACCATGGGTTTGAGCACTCCCGGCATTTTGCTGAAACGACACCAAATGCCCGCCATGAAAATAAATTTTTTCAAAGCGCTATCAGCTTGTTTAAACACGTGATAAATCTGAGCAAAACGTTGTTCCTCTTGAGACAAGCTGAGAAGAACCATAAACTTCGAGAGGCAGCTCGTGAGATCGCACAAGTGGGCAGGACACAGGCAGGACCCTCGTATTTCATCGTCCCCGGCCACTTCTGCAGCCGCTGCCAAGAGCGGCCTCTGGATGCCAAAAGCACTGAGTCTGGCTTGCCAGGGCCAGGCAAGTGCTCAGAGCTCCAGACTTTTGCCCTCAGAGCCGCGGATGCGTGCTTGGGCTTCTTTTTCTTTTTTTCTTTTTTTTTTTTTTCTTTAAAGATGCAGTGGTTAAATTTAATTTTAGCATTTAATGCAAATGCATGCTATGGGCAAACTGTCCCTGTGGAGCCGCAGTTCGGGAAACAGGGAGCTCTGCGGATGCTGTCACGTCCCACCCTCAGTAGAGAGGGCGGGTAAGTGACTTCAGATTCGTAAATTCTCAACGGTGCGGACTAAGGTGAGATAAATCTCAAGGTCCATACAGAAACATTTATTAGCTTCCCAAAATGGTTAGTATAGCTCTTAACGAGTCCACTATAACTGGTCAGGTATATAACAAATTATGGCGAGTGGTGGGGCATACATTGTGTTACTTAACAACAGGGATAGGACAACTTATGGCAAACGGTACTTAAGGTCGTACTTAAGGTCGTTACTTCACAACTCTAACCGTTACTTAACAATTCTAAGAGAAAAGAGAAACTGAGGGACAGAGAAAGGAAAAGACAGAGAAAAAGACAGAGATAAAAAGATCACCGGTCCTGGTTCCATCACCTTTTTTCAGGGAATCTGCCCAGGCATAATCTTCTTTCTTGGAAAAATCTTCCCAGGCATGGTCTTCTTTCTTGGGAAGAATCTTCCCAGGCATAATCTTCTTCTTTTGTTTCTTCTTTGTTCCCCCCTCAGGGCACTTATTTTCCGCTTTTATGTTTGCTGAATTGGCACGGTCCACCCCCCTTGCTGAGGACAGCCTCATCTGAGGTTTCTCCCTTCTCCCAGGTGAGGTGTAGCATGATTTGGGTGGAGAGACGAGTGCCAGTCATACATGTTTAGCATGATCTCTATAATCTTCATCAGCATATGCAGGGCTGTGCGCTTTCATATGCATTTCGTGGATAATGAAGCAAAAGTCGCTCATCGGACACAATGGCCTTGAGAACTGAGAACCAGCAAGCTCACCACACGAGTGTCTTCACAAGACAGTTCTCGCACACTTTCGGGCGTCAGAAGGGTTAGTCTTGGAAGGCCAGGCCTGCGCTATCTATTTCCTTCGGAGTGTTTGAGGCATTCCATTGAAGGCTTGGAGGGCCTTCCGCCCCTTGTCAGGGAATTTATGGCCCGTCTCCTACAGATGCGGAGTGTTATGGATGGGCAGCCGAGCATCGTTGACCACGCTATTCACAGCGGAGGGGAAAAAGCACGGGTTAAAAAGGAAAACAACTTGTTTAGAGAGAACGGTGTTCCCCCTGGGTGATCAAGGCTATAAAAGCACTCCGAACTGATCCGCTGGCACCTGCGAGGCCTCACAGCAAGGCGGGTACCCGAGCCTCTGCCATGGCCAGGCTCCTCTCCTTCAGAGGGCAATATTTGAACCGTTTCTCCTCAGAATTCAGCTCCTCCGGCCTGCACCAAGCACTGAAGGAACAAGACTAAGGGGAGAGGGTGACTCCTCTCCTCACTCGCACTTTCTCGCTATAGACCTTAAAGAAATGAGCTGAGAAGGAACCAGCTGACCCCGACTCCCGTATCCCCTGGGCAGGGTGTGGATAGCAAGCTCTGCAGAGACGGACGGATGGACGGACGGACAGATGGATGGACGGATGGATGGATGGACGGATGGATGGACGGACGGATGGATGGACAGATGGACGGACGGATGGACGGACGGACGGACGGATGGATGGACGGACGGACAGACCTCAGCCTCCCACGCCACAAAGCTGAGTTTTCCATCGCCTGCCCAAACCACCCCCTGTGATCGAGGGGGACATGCCCTGGGCAGAACTAAGTGTTGATGCAGACACTCTGATGGGGCGGGGGGGTTAAAAAAATTATAAAATAATAATTTAAAGAATCACACCTGCCTGAACCCAGAGGCAAGCAGGCTGCAAGTGCACCGTGTCACCATAAACAGGAGTCAGTAAATTTTGTCTTCATTATCGAGCCATAAAAATTGAAGGCAGATAACTTGTACATGCTTGGGGCATTTTGTACATACGTGCTTTTGCATCTGTCTTTTCTAGGCAATATTTACTTCTACCTATTTGTCAGCAGAGTGGGTCAGCATTACCAACACACATTCGATGTTTAATGTGAAGCAACGTGTTTTTACAACGCATTTAAAATACTCATTTGAGAAAACAGGACACCTGCTCAAAGGCAGCCTGAAAAGGGCACAAGACACACCCATGTAACTACTTTCTCCACATCTGATTTCTTGCATAACCGTATCTCTGTGAACTTGTATTCCCGGGCAGGTTTCACTGTCTGATAAAGACCACGTCTGTGTCCTGTTCAGGAGCACCAGCTCCCCCCTTCCCGAGCGCCGGCATCCTCACCCAGCTCCTCCCAGTTGAGGTGACCATCACCGGCCAACGATGAGGACATCTGGATCCTGCTCTGCGGCTCTCAGACCTGGGACCATCACAGAGATTAATTTCCTTGCTTTACAATGGACCAGTATGAAAAAAACACCTACCCAAGCTGGAGAAGAAATTTCCATGTACGAAAGTTTTCCAGATTGGAAAAAAAAAAAAAAAAAAAATTAATATATGTCACTTCTCGCTGTAGTTGTATTTCACAGAGGAAAATTTTCAAAACAACTCTGACTTTTATTGGAAGACAAACGTTATGAAGATTTTTTCTAATATATTTTTTAAAAGAATCAGCTGTTCCATCTGCAGTCTGAGTCCATAACCTCAGAAGGGAATCTATTAATTCCTTCAGAAGATGACTTTGGGAACCAAGAACTGAGGATTGATTTGAAACAGCTGTTTTATACACTCAGGGAAAATGCAAATCCTCACTTTACAGGTTATTGCATGTTGGAAGGGACCTCTGGAGGTCTCCAGTCCAACCGCCTGCTCAAAGTAGGGTGCTCTGAGATGCTCAGGACCTCACCCAGCCTGGTCTTGACAACCTCCATGGATGGAGACTGCACACCACCTCTGGGCAACCTGTGCCACTGCCCCACAGTGCGCGTGGGGAGAAAGCTTTTCCTTATGTCCAGCCTGGACCGCGCTTGGTTCAACAAACACCTGCTCATGGCCTCTCATCCTCCCCACGCACCGCAGTGAAGATCCCGGCTCCGACCACCCCCTCCAGGCTGCCGCAAGGTCCCCAAAGCCACCCCAGCTCCGGGCTGAACCCCTCCTGGCACAGCGAGTGCTCCATCCCAGGGGCCTCCGCCGAACCCACACCAGTTGACTCCCATCTTGCTTGTACTGGGGGGCCCAAAGCTGGCGGTGGTTCCAGATGTGGTCTGACAAGGGGGACAATCACCTCCCTCCATCCTGGCCATGTTAACGCACACCGGGATGCCGCTGGCCTTCCTTTCTCAGCTCAATTTAATCAAAATGCAAATACATAAAGTCTTTATCTGCTACGAAGCCTTTCTCATCTCCTTGTCCGCTGCAACACAAGATGTTGTGCTGCCAATTGATATACCCTGAAATGTGGCTGATACAGGAATTGTGTGATAGGAACTGTGGAATTGTGATAGGAATCTGCTCCCCTGTGGCTTGCAGGAGAGCAGAGCTCGCTCCAAAGCCGGGTTTCTGTGTCGAGTGCTCGGTCGGGACTACGAGACGCTGCTCACACGTGCTGAGCCGTGATCTTGGCGCTGTTTCCGTTCCTCTCCAGCCACCGAAGCCTCCCTGATGCTGCAACATCTACAGGAGGTTACAGCACAACCCCTCTGCAGCATGAGCTGCAAATATTAAACAGGGCATGAACTCCGAGGCTGAAACCTGGGCCCTGAAAAATAAAATAAATCCCAGCAGTCTGTGCTAATCCTGTTTGCTTCAGCAGCTCTGCCGTGGAGAAAACATTCCCTGCCGTGGACGGGAGCCTGGAGCTGGGCTGCGGCCCCGAGCTGTGGTATCAGAAAGTGTCCAGACACTTCCATTAGCGTTAGCTTCTCTTCTTTCTTGTGTATTCAGAATATCAATTTTCAAAAAAACCCAGAAATTTTGTATTAGCTCTTTCACTAGAGTAACATGATGGGGATGTTTATGTGCACCCACATCTGACCCTCAGCCACCCCCAGCAGGCTCTTCCCCTCCCGCACGCTCTGGGAACGTCTCTCAGCACACCCAGGAGCCTTCCCTCGGCTCCTGCAGCCCCGAGGAGCCCAGCCCCGGGGGCGAAAACCAGACAGCAGGAGGAATTCATAGGCTTTGGGGCTGCTCCAGGCCCCCACACAGCTCTGCCCCTGCCCTGCGGCGGGGGCGGCTGCTCCTGCTCAACCTCCCTTGGTGGGTAAGTGAGGAAAAAGAAGCAACACGAAGTAGAAAGGGGACGGGAGCCCTCCCCGGTGCCGGAGCCTCACGGCAATGCTGCCGGAGGGTGTCACCGCGCAGGTGTCTAAGCTCCTCACCCCATCCCACCCTGGGGGGTGGCAGATGTAGGGGGGGAGGAGAAGCATCCCCAGCGCTGCCTTGTGGCGGGGGTGAAGAGCAGAGCAAGCCCGGGGTCGGGGAAACAGGGGGGTGAAAGCGCGTAGGGTCAACCCACGCTCTTCTTGCTTTTCCTCTCTCCTCTCTGCCCCCCTACCCTGCAGTCCCGGGGGGGGGGTCACACACTGACTTTGGGTTCGGCTCTTTAAAGGCCGAGCATCATTAGGGACTGATGTACCGGGAGCCCCGGCCGTCCCTGAGGCAGCCCGTGCTCCGAGACAGCCCGAGACGGAGCCCGACTCCGGCAGGGACCATCTCCTTCTCCAGCGAGGAGCGGGGGCCTGGCTCCTCGCCAGGCAGCAGGCAGGCGAAGGGAGAACATCCTGCCCCATGTCAGGAAAGTGCGTACACAGGCATGCAAAGGTACTAATTTATTTTTTTTTGAAACAGCATATTAACTGAAACCGTAGTAAGTTAGCTTCTCTCTTATTTTATGCCAAACCCCGTGTAAAGTGACAGCTGTGCTCTTGTGGTACATCTGGCCAACGCGCTTTATGCCACATCCTCCCTCGCCCCGTTGTTGAGGCTGAATTATTTTTGTGTCATCCCTGCAGAGAGCCCCAGGAACAGCAGTTCTCAGCACAGAGCTATGGCGCACGGCTCCGGCTCTGCTCTCGGCTTTCGTGCTCCCCCTCCCCAAGCAGAGTTTTTTTGGATTCAGTTATGTATCAGATACACAGTTCACCAATAAGTAAAGGAGAAGATGATGGAAACATGTTTCAGGACAATGTTATTCTCATTTGTAAATAACCATCAGTTTCTATGTTTTCTTTTTATTAACATCTATATTTTTGTTATGTGCATTTATCCATTTCTAGCAGCAAACTCATTTCCTTGGGTACCCCGAGGCAACCAGCAGCAGGTGAGTCTCTTGTGATTCCACAAACTGCATATCTTCTGGAAATTCCAAATTCTATTTTTCCCCGTGAACAACAGTGAGCACGTTTCATTGCAAATGAGGGGCGTCGTTACCGCAGCCTGCGCAAAATTATTCCACCAGCCTCATCAGGTTTGGGAGAAAACCAATTTCGCCCAAATAACAGTGTAAGGAAGATGTTCTTTTGACTCAGACGGCACAAATGAGAAAACCTGCCAACCTGAAGGCAAGCAAGCAGGGGTTGCAAAGGATAAACAAGTGAGTTATGTGGCTGCCGCTGGTGGCCTCACCCTGTCGGGTACATTTTAACATGCAGCAGGAGAACCTGATCCCGCTCCAGCTGGCGGCAAAGCTCCCTGCAGCCGGAGTGCACCCGGAGTGGCCCCTGCCCCAGGGACCCTGCTGGCCACCAGCCCCGCCACCTTTGGCCAGTGCCAGGCCTCCTTCCCAGCACAGGGGGCACGGTTGGCCACCCAAACCCACCGGCACCAGTGGCCCGGGGCGTTAGAGGGGACGTTCAGGCCGTCCCGGCAGCAGCAGCCGGAGTCTCACCTCCACCTTGCCCAGCTCCGACGCAGCCCCGGCGTCCCCCAACCAACCCGCACCCACGGCTGCGTGCCCGGCGGCACCGCTCGGGTGCCGGACCCCCCGCTGCACCCCTGCTATCGCCACTCCCGGGGACTCACCCCCCCAGGGCCACCCACCCAGGAGCGAGGAGACCCATTTGTCACGCACAAGTTGGCCGGGAGCTGGTTTCGCCCTGGCGGCGCGCCTGGCTTTTCTGAAAACACAGCCCACAAAGGCCAAATTATCTCTGCTTAATCCCCGGGAGTTTGGCAGGGGGATTAAGCACAGGAGGGTGGCCCTGTGCCACGACACCCCCCCCGGCACAAGGGGCCTGAACGATGTCCCACGTGAAGTCGGGGGAGCTCTGCTGGGAGCAAAAAGGGACCCCAGATGCCAGGTGTGCACTGAAAAATACCTCCCTGGACACAGGGGGGGTCAGCGTTTACTGCGTCTGCTTTGTTTTCCCTTGCAAATTGAGGGATGATCTGACCACGAGAGGGTTTGTCCCCAGTTTGAGCACCGACAGAGTTATAACAGCCGTGGCCCAGCTCCCATCTGTGCCCTTACGCCTGGAAAAACGTCTCTGCCTTCTGACCCGCGAGCCACAGTTTAAAAGTATAGGTTATTAAACTGCATCTTTAATGATTAAGTCCGGAGGCCCAACACTAAATTTTTTGCATTAAAGACTAAACCAGAGCAGAAGACAAACGGCAGTGCCTTGGTGCTTCTTTTTTTGTGAGGCAGGGAGCCGCGAGAGTGAAACAACCGACTGATCACGAGACGCACCTGCACCCGTGGTCGGCAGCCTCCGAGGAGGCTGGGGCATCCCTGCGTGGCCGGAGGGCAGCGAGGACCACCACTGCTCCCGGGGCTGCCCCGCTCACCCGAGACCCTTATGAGCCTCACCCCAGCACCCCACCTCCCCTGCACTCCATCTCTCCAGTATCCCACCTCTCCAGTATCCCACTCCCCAGCATCCCCCATCCCCAGCATCCCACTCCCCAGCATCCCACTCCCCAGCATCCCCCATCCCCAGCATCCCACCTCCCCAACATCCCAATCCCCAGCATCCCACCTCCCCAGCATCCCACCTCCTCAGCATCCCATCTCCTCAGCATCCCATCTCCCCAGCATCCCCTATCCAGCATCCCATTCCCCAGCATCCCACCTCTCCAGCATTCCACCTCCCCAGCACCACGCATCCAGCCCTGTGCTGTGGGCTCGGGAGACCACCTCTCCCCCACCCCAGCACCACCAAAACCCTCCACCATGATGGCGCTTTGTCTGTGGGCCGTGTTCCTCGTCAAAGAGAAGCAGGGATTTCCTTTAACGGGTCCACTGCAGGACCACGAGTCACGCCAAACAATTCAGTGTGTTAAACAAATCCAGCTGAAGATGTGCCAATAGTTGCTCAATATTGATAAAACAAACTTTTTAAATTGAAAAGTATATTTATGCAATTGTTTCATGGAGACGTTTCAATCAAACTGCTGGAGCAGGTCCCCGGGCAGGCGGTGACGTCCCCGTCGGCGGGGATGCTCGAGCTGCCTGGCAGCCCCGCTCCAGGAGACCCTGCTGAGGCAGGGCTGGACCCGGGCGCTCCAGAGGCCCCTGCCCACCCCGGCCCTCCTGCGGGTCGTGCTCGGACACGTTTTCCTTCACAACCTCTCACCCAGGACCCCACACCAGCCCCGTCCCCCCGCAGGGGAGGGTCCCCCGAGCCCCTCCAGCCAGCCCGAGGGGGCAGCCGGTGCTGCAGCCGAAATGCTCCGCCATGTGTGCCACAAGAGGCACCCCGAAACCCACAGGTTTTCCACACAGATTTTCCAGCTCAGCTAGGGAAATCCCAACGGGTATCCCACCTCCCTTCGGGCATTCAGAGCTGTAGCTTTTATACTGCAAAAACTGAAAGTTTTCACTGTGAAAGTTTTTATGTGCCCTAAGTAGTGAGTCAGTTGGGCCGAAAGTTCAACAAGGCCAAGTGCAAGGTCCTGCACGTGGGTCCTACTCTGGTGAGACCCCACCTGGAGTACTGCGTCCAGCTCTGGGGCACCAACAGCAGAAGGACACGGAGCTGTTGGAGCGGGGCCGGAGGAGGCCCCGGAGATGCTGGGAGGGCTGGAGCCCCTCTGCTGTGGGGACAGGCTGAGAGAGCTGGGGGGGTTCAGCCTGGAGAAGAGAAGGCTCCGCGGAGACCTTCCAGCCCCTTCCAGTCCCTCAAGGGGCTCCAGGAAAGCTGGGGAGGGACTCTGGAGCAGGGAGGGGAGCCATGGGATGAGGGGGAAGGGTTTTACACTGCCAGAGGGGAGATTTGGATGAGATGTGAGGAAGAAATTGTTTGCTGTGAGGGGGGTGAGCCCCTGGCCCAGGTTGCCCAGAGAAGCTGTGGCTGCCCCATCCCTGGAGGGGTTCAAGGCCAGGTTGGACGGGGCTTGGAGCAACCTGGGCTGGTGGGAGGTGTCCCTGCCCAGGGCAGGGGGTGGCACTGAGGGGGCTTTAAGGTCCCTCCCAACCCAAACCGTTCTGTGATTCTATGACTCTACGTTGGGCAGCGGGTGTCTGTGGTGTGACAGTCCAGCCCGGTCACAGTGGGCACCCAAACACAAGCGCGGTGGCCCCGCTCGGTGCTGAGCCCCCTGCGGCTGCGGGCTCCAGCTCAGCACTGACCCAAAGCACCGGCACCGACACGGGCTCTCGGCACGTACCCGGCCTCTGGGAGAGTTCTGCAGGGGTGTGGAAACGATATAAAGTAGAGAAATGAAACAGCTCCTTAAACACGGATAATTTAATGAATAATAGCCTCTTGGAGGAGTAGAAAATAGCAGGAATTCGTAGTAGTGAAAATTATTTTCTGTTTATGGGAGGTGCAGTAAGGAATGTAACACAGCCTGGGAAAAACACAACATAAAACACAGCCGAGGCCGTAACAACTGTCAGCACATCCCGCGCCCCCGAAACTGCTCAGCACCTTTTTTCCGCTCCATTCCCACCCGCAGTCCCGTCTGCCCCTCGCCCGCGGCGCCGGGGCCGGGGGGTGTCTCGTTGCACCGTTGCCAGGGAGCGCAGGCAATGTCCCGGAATTTCGGCAGGACTGCGGTGCCAATGACAGCAACACTTTGGCTGCTCCACCTCATAAAGTAATTGCATGATTACAGCCGGATCCGGAACATCCTGAGTGGGATGGTACCTGAAAATCTCATTCTCTAGTCTTTTCAACTCGAACCAGGCGTAACACAGAGACGTGATTTAAATAACCGCTCTGCTGCGGCAGCCACGGGAGCAGTGAATTCTTCAGCGCTTTACACCAGTTTTGGTGCACATGCCATACCAAATTTAACTGCCTCATCTCAGCTGGAATATGTGCGGACAAGCGGGCGGGCAATAAATATACATTATTGCTCTGCAAAACAAGACAAATATCTCTAGGAATATATACGTGGCCTTTAACAAAAGTTAGCATCCACCCCGTCTGAAGTGCGCTGTAATGATTTTGTGCACGTCAAGAATGCCTCTCTCTTTATTGCATCCATTTTATCCTTCTTCTCCCACCGCTGTTTTTATAACTTCTAACAATCCCTTGAAAATCGGAGTTTGTGTTAGAGACTAGAAGAATTTTCAACATAGCAGCAAGGAAAGGTATAGGATAAACACGCTGCTCCGTGGAGATTAAGTGCGGAGGACTGTCTAGACGGCTAAATTCCTATGGATTCCCTTTATCGGGTCCGTCATGCCAAGATCTCTTTTGTTTCCAAAGAAGGTCCAGCAAAACCTTCCCCCGGGCTGTCCCGTGGCTCCGCAGCCCCGGCGCTGGGGGAGCGGGACCCCTTGGGTGCTGGCGGGGCTCAGGGCAAGGCACGTGTGAGCGGCGATGCCCGCCGTGCCTCGGGCGGCCCTGCATCCCCCCTCCGCCCCGCCAGCCCTCGGCCCGGGGGCTCGTCCACCCTGCCCCGTAGGACACGCCGGGGTTGTCACAGCGGCATTCCAGCCTGGCAAAAGGCCTTCCCAGGAAATCCCGTTTCACCGCCCTCCAGTTGCAGCTCCTCAGAGTGTGTTTCCGTTGCAGCACGTAAACTCCTTTCTTTCTAATTTATGCAAAGTAATCAAGGAAGTCGTTACTTCAGGTCCCAGTGGTCATGAGATTAATGAATCACAGAATCAGAGAATCACAGAATCTTCATGGTTGGAAGGGACCTTTGAGATCATCGAGTCCAACCATACACACACACACACACAAAACCCAAAAAACAAACAAAACCAACCAACCAAACAAAAAAACAGAAACAAACCACCCCCTAGAACCTCTGCCCCTAGAGCATGCCCCGAAGTGCCAAATCCAGACGTCTCTTAAACACCTCTAGGGATGGCGACTCACCCACCTCCCTGGGTTGACAGCCCGTGATTCATAGGCAGCCTTACGTCCATCACATCACCAAATTTTCAGAGGGTTGCCCAAAGTCAGCTCCGCCTTCTGTAAAGCTGAGCAACAATACAACAGTCATTAATCTCACCATGATTGTGTATTCCAGTGAAGGAATCCTGGGAGCAGGGTCATGGTAAAACCCCCCCAGCCCAGGGCATCGGCCCGGATGAAGGGGAGGTCCACTATGTCTGACACAGAGACGTCCAGAGAGGCTGGCACGAGGGCTCGGCACCCCGACCTAAAGGTTTTGTAGCTGCAGAGCAAGTCTGAAACGCGGAAGCCCCTCAACGTGCCCATTGCGGACCCCAGCGGGCAGCCCCGCCGCTGGCAGCCAGGCGCAGCGGGTCACGGCATCGGGAACGCCGCACTGCGTTTGGCAGCAGGAACCTCGGGAAAAGGTTGGCAAAAGCAGGATTTCACTCTCAGTCTTGTCTATTAGAAATGATTGTTAGTCTTCAGTACTAGGGATCAATCAACAAGTCCATAAAGAATTAGTAATAAATTAACTAGTTCGTTATTTGCCTATAAGACAAGGATGTTTAGAGAGATAGAGATGATTCACTGGGCCATGACGGTGTCTCACCTTTTTAATGAGCAGCTGCTCGGTAACTCTGTACGGTCTGCTAATAAAAGCAGTGAAAACAGTAATTCTGCAGCACTAGAAAACAAGTATTGCTGCTGCAGTCCAGGGACGACCTTGGCACTTCCCTTCCTAGCTACAGAAGTCAATTTTAAAAAGACTGGCTGACGAAAGGAGAAGGTCAAGCAAAGGAAAACCCCCACTGTTAGTTGCACTAAAAACATTTACTCACACACAAACAAAACAAACAGAAAAGGCCCACTCCATTGTATTTGACCTGAAAGAGAAGCTGGACAAACCAAAGTCACCTAAAAATGATTTTTCCACATATTCCGTTAGCCAAATTACTCCTGTTTGCAGAGACTTGGGGGAGCAGGGGGACAGAGGAGCATCCTTGTGCCCGCAGCAGCCGGACGGGTGACCTGGAGGTGGGCGCCCGCGGCCGCGCAGCCCCTGGAACCTGCAACAGCCCCCGGAACCCGCAGCAGCCCCCGGAACCCGCAGCAGCCCCCAGAACCCGCAGAAGCCCCCAGAACCTGCAGAAGCCCCCAGAACCCGCAGCAGCCCCCGGAACCTGCAGCAGCCCCCGGAACCCGCAGCAGCCCCCAGAACCCGCAGAAGCCCCCAGAACCTGCAGAAGCCCCCAGAACCCGCAGCAGCCCCCGGAACCTGCAGCAGCCCCCGGAACCTGCAGCAGCCCCCAGAACCCGCAGAAGCCCCCAGAACCTGCAGAAGCCCCCGGAACCTGCAGCAGCCCCCAGAACCCGCAGAAGCCCCCAGAACCTGCAGCAGCCCCCGGAACCTGCAGCAGCCCCCAGAACCTGCAGCAGCCCCCAGAACCCGCAGAAGCCCCCAGAACCTGCAGCAGCCCCGGAACCTGCAGCAGCCCCCAGAACCCGCAGAAGCCCCCAGAACCCGCAGCAGCCCCTTCGGTGGCGAGAGGGAGGTGTCGTGCAAATGGGGAAAGGGAGCAAAATGTCCTTTTCCCACAGTAAATTAAAATAAACACAACTAACTTCTCCCCCAAGGGTGTCAGGGAAGAGCCGAGTAGGCAGCTTTTCTGTATTACCGTAAAAGCCACCTGCAAAGTGTCACCGGCCATCCCAAGAGCCTGACTCCATCAGCTCCCTCTGCTCATCCCTGCCCGTTCCCGCGCCTCCAGCTCGCCGGCCCTACGCAGCGCTGCCCGGTCCTGCAGTCCCGCTCCACAGGGACGGGCTCTGAAAAACCCCAGCTCCATCTCCGGGGTCCCCTGTGCCACAGGAGGAAAAGATCTGGGCTAGAAACAAGCCTTTTCCCTACGGCTTCTCACCGCTCGCTTTTGCACGCCCAGGGCCCGCTGGCTGCGGGACCACTGCCAGCCCCTCCTCGCACCCAACATCCCAAATTCCTTCCCGCTGTCAACATCTCTGGAATAAAATCTCGCTGCTATGGCAACGAAGCCGTGATAAACAGATTACCCCACCTGGAAGCAAGCCACATCCCACCCAACGTCTGCCACGGAGCCCCCCAGGGTCCCTGCTCTCTCCCCTTCCTCTAAAGGAGGTGGGCTTATGTGCTTCCAGCCGCAGGGGCGGAGGGAGCTGGGAGACGACCGCTTGGCTGGGTGAGGAATGCCACTCCTGCCTGCGTTTGCTTTGCTTTTAACAACTTTGAACTTCGACAAAGCTTTCACGCTGCAAAGTCAAGCCACCCCCCCGGCTCCGGCCTGCCAGCTCTGCAACACGCCTGCTGGCTGCCGAAATCACTGCGTCTCTGCCCTGCTGTCCCTGCACGGTCACGTGCAGCTAATGCCAGCTCTCCATGGCAATTAATATCTGCGTTAATTACCATGCAGCTTTTTGATGCAGCAGAGATGCACAGAAGTCGAGTTAAACCATACTCGTGTAGAAAATCTGCACAGGGGAGCAGGAACATCCTGTTTTCACTATTACGAGATGGTAATATTAAACAGGACGTAATTATGTCCTCATTAGTTATGGTCATCCATGTTTATTTGTGGGATTAAATATCTCTATTCATACCATAAAACTCGACCTAGCCTAAGAAAAACAGCAAAGGACAGTTTTCCCCTCTGAAATTAAAAAGTTTTCTGTCTGAAAAGTGCCAAAGAGTTAATAAAATCCACTAATAATCAAACAAGCAAGTAACCAAATAAGCGAAACTACGATGGGATCTCAGGTGCCATGGCTGTGGCACAGTGGAGATGGCTGAGAACTGTCGGCACTTTCCTCCTGTCCAGACACGGGGAGGACGGGCTGGGCGGTGGGAAGGAGCCTCTGGAGGAGGAGTCCCTGGAGAAGGAGGTTCCACCGGTGGAGCATCCCCCTGCGCAGGGGGAAGAGCTCTGAGCATCCCCAAAACTTCCTTGCCCCCCTGCAGAGGGTTTGCCAGCAGGAGGGCCAGGAGCCCCCTTTCCCACGCAGGGGGGGTGGTCCTGCTCCTGGGAGGACCAGGGTGCTTCAGCCAAGCTGGGTGTCAGCTGCTTCTGATCTCGCGGCGTTGTACAATAACAGATTTGGTATTTCCTTTTCCAGACAACACGTCAGGGGCTGAGGGGGGTTGTGTGGGGTGAGGGGCAGTCGCTAACCCAGCCGAGGGGTCGGTTGGACCGCTGGCTTCCGCTTGCTGCCGGGGTGGATGCTCTCCACCGCTCCGCCCAACCTGTTGGCTCCCGTCGGCTGGACCTTCGTCGGGAGGAAGGAGTAAAGCCAAAAGGAGGAGAAAAACAACTGTCACGGGAGGATAAATCAAGACGCCAGAAGGTCTCAAGACGCCTTCAGCCTGAGCTCACCCCCTGTGCAGCCCAGCCGCAGAGCTCGCCGGGGCCACTAGCAACCACGGCTGATGGATGTGCAGCCACGGGGGCCTTGAGCCAGGTAGGCTCGGGCTGTGCATGGAGACACTGGCCTTGCTCCCATTTTCCCCCGATGTTCCTTTTTCTGTTGCTTCATCCATCCCCGAGCAGCTGCTACGCGTGCGATCCGGGGGGGTGGCTCTCCCCTGCTCGAGGCAGAGCCCCGGCAGGTCCCTCTCAGACTCACCCGATGGCCCCCGCGCACGGAACCGCACCACGGGGGCAGTCGCACCCCCCACCTGAAATGGTATCTCTAAATATTATTTATTTTCTGATCTGCCTTTTTTTTAATGAAGGAGGAAAGCTTCACTACCTTCCTCCTCGTTTATTATGGGCATTAAGTTAAACATTGTTTCCTCTTAAATTCAATCTAATCGAATTAATATCAATATTGTAGTGAGCCAGGCTAATCTAATTAGTGTCGATATTTAATATATTTTCTGCAAGTTGTGCGGAGAACGGGCTTCTTGATTTCCATTATTGAGTCTGGAAAGAAAAAATAGCCTTTTCCTCCAGTTCAGGAATCCGTAGCGAATACGCACAAGGACGGGCCTGCGGCATTCAGCGCTGTGCCCTCGGCTCCTCCTGCTCCCGGTCCGTGGGCACAAGCGATGCTGCAGGTGCTGCAAGGGATCGGCCACCCGGGCAGGGCGGGAGAAGGTTCTTGTGTGGTGGTTTCACCCCAGCCGGCAGCTGGGACCACGCAGACGCTCTCTCGCTCCCCGGGTTGGGATTGGGAAGAGATTCGGAAGCGTAAAAGTGAGAAAACTCATGGGTTGAGATAAAGACGGGTAACTAAATAAAGCAAAACCACACAAACAAAGCAAACCAAGGAATTCATTCCCTGCTTCCCATGGAAGGCAGGTGTTCAGCCATCCCCAGGACAGCAGGGCTCCATCAGGTGTGATGGTGACTTGGGAAGACAAACGCCATCACTGCAAACATCCCCCCCTTCCTTACTCTTTCCCCAGCTTTACACATGGAGCATGACGTCACATGGCATGGAATATCCCTGTGGGCAGCTGGGGTCAGCTGTCCTGGCTGTGTCCCCTCCCCACTCCTTGTGCCCCCCAGCCCATCGCTGGTGGGGTGGGGTGAGGAGCAGAACAGGCCCTGGGAGCTCAGCAACAACCAGAACCACCAGTGCGCTACCCCACTATTCCCACCCCGTATCCGAAACAGCACCGTACCAGCTGCTACAGGAAGAAAGTCAACTCTATCCCAGCTGAAACCGTGGAATCTTGGAAACCAGCAGTGGTAACACAGAGCTCAGCCACTCGCACACAATTGCCCAGAGAGGTGTAGAGTCTCCTTCTCTGGAGATATTCCAAACCCACCTGGATGCGTTCCTGTCCAACCTGCTCTAGGAGAACGTGCTTTGGCAGGGGATTGGACTGGAATCGTATCATGGAATTGTCTAGGTTGGAAGGAACCTTTAAGACCATCGAGTCCAACCACCAACCAAACACTGGGGTCCAACCAAACACAAAAACCACCACTAAGGACTATTTCATTAGTCCTTTAGAGGTATAGAGATGAAAGAAGTCTCCACAAGTAATTGCCTTTATGAAGCACGCCCTCCTCCTCCTCTCATACGTCCATCAAACACAGCGGGAAGAGCTGACACGAGAGACTGATGGGCAAACCCGGTGTGTCCCTCCCGCAAAACCCGATGCGTCCCTCCCTCAGCACCTCCCAGCCGGGAGGTTCAGAGCCTGATGGCTCATCAACAAGCCAAAAAGTCTTTGGATTGCCTTCTGCTAGCGTTAGCCGATTGCAAAAATGCAGGGTGAGCATTGCGAGTTATGATACACAACAGACACAGAAAAGTAAATAAAGTAAATCTGAGATTCCTACATGCAGCTGTCGCGCTGAACACAAAGAGCTCAGCATTAAGTGCTATAAAAGGAGTTTCATCCTTGATTACTCCAATAGAGTTATAGTCCACACATCAAACTGGTCTCACAAGTAATAAAACACAGTAAAACACTGATGCCATAACTCAGCTGGGCAGAAGAAATTATTCACTGGTTATGTGAAGGAGCAGGCATGCAACTGCCAGAGGTCAGAGGAAGGCATTTCGAGCAGAATCTCACCATATTTTGGTTCTAGTAATAGCAGCAAGTTAAACATGATTCCGTATTATTCAGAACACAATTCCATTTTTGTTTTGGACTCAGCAGCAAGCAAATAATCTCATTTCATGTTAAGAGCTTGCAGAGACAACGTAGTGAAAACTACACTGTTACCAACTCCAAACGTTCCAAAGCAAGACGCGCTCCTGCTCCCCCCAGATCATGAGATCAATCTTTTCTTTGCAAGATCTCACGGATTTCAGGCTAGGCTACTTTTATTCGGTCTTTGATTCCTGAGGCTGCCTACCACATCCTGGCGCGTGCCCAGGAACGCGACTGTTTTATCATGGGAAACAGCCTTATCTGTAACAGCGGTACCAGTTAACGTGCTCCTACCCTAACCCAGCTCACCTCTACAAGCCCATTTTCAAACCATTTAGTTTTGTACCTCCGCCCCCACGTTTTGCCCTGAGCAGCCACCAGCCTACGCACAGCTTGGCCGCAGCTCTGGGCGCCTCTCCCAGCATCGGCAGCTGGGGAGACTTTGCCCCAGTTTGTCACACGAGAAGGACCCAGCACACGCGTTGGAGGGGCAACCAGCAGACTTGCAGATGGTGAGAGCCCTGGCCGCCACGGTCCAGCCAGCCGCGGCGCGAGGAGGGTCAGCCAAACCCTCTTCATGTCCGAGGCTGGGCTCATCTTACGCTCTGCCTTGCCCCTCAGCCCAAAGCGACTGCTTTTTCCAGCTCTTGTGGCTGGCAAGAAGCCAAAAGTGGAGCAGCCAAAGAGCATTTTCCCGACAGTGGTCAGAAGGCACGAACATCGCCAGACGATGCAGCTGGCTCCGGGGGTCCCTGGAGTTCACAGCCTCTCTGAACAGCTCGCTACCGCACACATGAAATACATCACATTTTTTACTGAGCCTCTTCAACTTTTATGGACAAAGAAGGTGGATTTGTGGTGTTATTCCTCCCTCCTAGCGATAAGAAACCATTCCCTAGAACTCCATCACGCACTGTGGTCTGAGAGTGCCTTCACCAGCAGCTGAACTATTTTTGTGGTCTTTTCTTCAAGGCTTGTCTCATTTACAAGAGCTTTATACACACTTAAGGTCAATAAATAAGGCACATAGTCATTGGGCATATAATTAGAGTCAGTACATTCAGCCGCTCCCCTTCAGAGAGGGAAGGACCAACCGTGTGCACGACTCACGCCGAGCCCTGGGCTCCTCGCTGGCTCTCGGGTGGTTGCTGACATGACGAGGGCCCGGTGGGGGCTGTGACTCCTCTGCAGGCTCCACACCACCCTCTGGCCACCCAAACCTTGCTTGGCCCTTCCCGAGGGTGACTGCACCCACGCTGCCCACACAACAGCTCTCCTGGGCTTCCCACCACGTTGCGTCTGATTTTCCACGTTTCCTTTGAGGTGTGGCATTCGGAACCAGACGCGGTATTTTAGCTGAAATCTTACCAGCATCACGGAAAGTAGAAAACAGTCCAAATTCCCAAGTGAAACTTGACATTTTTGCACAGTTGCTTGTTCCTGTTCAGTACGTGGCCCTCAAGACTGCGGCGTCTCCCCTGATTTTTTTTTCTGCTAAAGCCCTAACTTGGTCTGACTGATGGGCCTCGACTGGACAACCTCCAACTTTTTGAGATCATTTTAGGCCTGATCCTGTCAAATGCAATGACTGAAGCTCCTTCCAGTTCAATGTTATCCACAAACCTCTTCTCTTCTTCACGTCCTGTAGAATGGTGATCACCATCGAAGCAACTAATTAAAACATCGGGGCATGCCTGGCACCAACCCCACCTGAAAGCTGTGATAGCAATCACAAAAACTTTTTTTTGTGTGTGTGTTTGTGGCTTTCCCACTGCTGTCTTCACCTGATGCAAATTCTTTCTTTTTTGTCATGTTTTCTTCATGAAAACCCAGAAGAGAATCAGCCTCCTGGCTACAGCACATAAACATCCTCTGCTGCCTTTCCTCGCTGGCTGCCTGTCCCCTTGTTGGCTGTATCCGTTCTGACATCTCGTCTCCTTTCATTTTCTTCCCACGATCGCCCGGGTTAGATTCACCGCGCATCTCTGAACTCCTCTCCAACCAGAGAGACCACCAGATCCACCACATCATTTCAACGTCAATCTCTGCACCCGCTTCTGTGGCTCTTTACCCAAGGGCTGAGGACAACCCCACCTCCCCGCTGGTAATTAAGACCCAGAACCTGATTGTCGTGTCTGGTTTGTGCCCCCAGGGACAGGAGCGGTGCTGTAGGAGGGGGTCAGGTGAGGTTGCTCCTGCTCGAAGTCCCAAGGCAGATGACACAGCTCCCTCTACCCCGCGGTGTGTGAGCTGCTCCTGCCGACGAGTTCGGGCTGGAAGAAGATGTCAAAAATCTGCAGGAAACCTCCGGACAAGCTTTCACAGCCAGATAGAGAGAAGCGGTGGAAGTTCTGGAGTTATGTAAATATTTTTCTTATACAGTTAAACACAACCACTTTATCCTTCCTCAGCACCGCGATAAAAAGCACATTTTAAATAAACACGGTTTCAAATGGATGTTTTGATTCTGCGTGCTTGGTGCCTTTTTCCCTGCATTGGAATACGCTCTGGCTGGAGGTACTGCAGGTGAGACCCCCCCGCTCCCTTAGTGACACCTGGAAAAACCCATCATGTTTTTCAAAATCCTTTGATTCAGAGTTACTTTTAGGCTATAACTTCTTGCTCCGTGGGTTTTTCTCATCCCACCTGGTCCACAGCTCCCGCCTCCGGTGTGGGGTCAGCCCGGCGGGGATCCCCCGCTCCGCTCACCCCAGCATCCCCGCGACCGGGGCACGGACTCCTCCCGATGCCCTTGCCAGTTTGACATTAACAGAGATGATTAAATTACAGAGAGTAAATTGGTTACTTGAGGAAATAGGCTTTTTTTTTTTACTTCTTTTCCCCATTAAGGAGACATTCACAAACCGCCACAGATTTCTGAAAGTCTATTTATTTTCAGTAGGCGGCTGGAAAATAACTTGCAAACAAATTTCGGCCCGGCGCATGTTTGGGTGCTGCTGGGCGCCGTGCCGGTCCGGCGGCTCCGCGTTGATGCCGCGGTGCCGCGCTGCCAAGGCTTCGCACACAGCGCTCGTACGGAGGGTTTCGTGCTTGTTGGGTGAGCAACAAACTCTCTGGTTCACACGCGAGCGCGGCTGCTGGTGTGCAACGCAGCCACGTCCCAGCACGCCGAGGACGAACACAGTGTACGTGTTCCCCAGGCACAACCAACGCGCGTTATGGGCAGAGGAACAAATATTCTGCTCATCCCAAGCACATTTGCTGACCTCGTGTTCCTCTTCTCTGACCAAATCCAACCAAATCCAATTCAAACAAAGTCGGCCGCCGTTGCACCACCAGCCCGTGAGGGAGGGGTGGGCGTTCCCAGCCCCTCTCCTGGGAAAACTGGGCGTTTGCACCCTAGAAAAGAGCAGAATTCAAGGCATTTTGCGTGTCGCTGCGAGGCAGGGCTCCGCGAAGGGCTGGCGCTGTGAAACCCTTGCGATAAAGTTTGCTGCAGGTCCACGGGGGAGTCAGAATTAAAACCTAAATAGCTTGAATAAATTTGATGGGTTGATTTCAATTAAAAAGAAGTTATTACAGCAGCCCTTATTTTCTTATTAGGACATTTAAGCAGCCCCTATTAGAAGATTAGAAAATATTGAGCTTCTCAAACACACTGTTTAGAATATTTCTGTTTAAAATTATTTCTGTTTAAATACTTCTGGTCTAAACCCACTGTTATTAGTACTAGAGGTCCATGTCCAAAATTCGGACCGCAGGTTTGAGAAGCCCCGAGACCTCCCCGGGGGGGATCCCCCCCGGCCATGGAAAACCCACCTGGGTTTGCAGAAGATGTTTTCATTCCCCTGAAACACGAAGAGGAAAAATCACTTCAATATTCCTTGATTTGCTAATACTTGTCATCTCCTGCAGCCCAGACCAAACCCAAGAGAGCTGCCAAGAACAAATAACTACTGTTTCCATAGATTAGGAGATGAATCATTCACGTTATTTTTAGCAGGTCATTAAGGGCTGGCAGCAAAATTTGCAAACTGACTTGTGGGGCTTTTGATGCGTGTTAGCATAACCTTTTAAAGAAAACATAAACTGGGATTTAGAACAAAGGAAATTGAAGGACTGGAAATAATATCTCTAAGTTTTAAAATGACAGTGAGAGATTAAAATAAATAGACCTCATGTGAGTCTCCTCCTCGCTCACGGCTCTCTCGTTTAGACATCACGCAGCTCAGCAAACACAAGTGAGAGGTTTTACGGAAAAGGTGCTGGGATAAGGGTCTCCTGCCCGGGAATACTTATGTGTCTTGGGTAGGGATGCTGCAGCCGCCGGGAAAAGCAGGAGTTTTCCACCCCGTCCACTGGGTGTGTGAGCCAGGAAACCGCCTTTGGCAGCGGGGCTGCGCGGAGGAGTCGCTGGGACAGGGCGCAGGAGCTGGGGACGGGCGGCAGAGCGTGCGGGGGCTGAAGAGCCTTCCACCCATCGGTGGAGCAAAGCTTCCTAGGACGTGTGGTTGATAAAGAAATAATAAGCTACATATTAAATATTCATCTTTTAACAGCTACTTCTCTTTTACTGTGCTATTGGCAGTACGACGAGCGCTGTTCTCAGAAGGAAATACGGGGAGGGGATTCTGCCCCTCTGCTCCGCTCGGGGGAGACCCCCCTGCAGTGCTGCCCCCAGCTCTGGGGCACCAACAGCAGAAGGACACGGAGCTGTTGGAGCGGGGCCGGAGGAGGCCCCGGAGATGCTGGGAGGGCTGGAGCCCCTCTGCTGTGGGGACAGGCTGAGAGAGCTGGGGGGGTTCAGCCTGGAGAAGAGAAGGCTCCGGGGAGACCTTCCAGCCCCTTCCAGTCCCTAAAGGGGCTCCAGGAAAGCTGGGGAGGGACTTTTTAGCAGGGTCTGTTGCAGTCAGATGAGGGGGAAGGGTTTTACACTGCCAGAGGGGAGATTTGGATGAGATGTGAGGCAGAAATTCTTGGCTGTGAGGGGGGTGAGCCCCTGGCCCAGGTTGCCCAGAGAAGCTGTGGCTGCCCCATCCCTGGAGGGGTTCAAGGCCAGGTTGGACGGGGCTTGGAGCAACCTGGGCTGGTGGGAGGTGTCCCTGCCCTGCTGGAGCCCCAGTCTGTCTGAGCAAGTCAGAGACTGGACTTACACAGACCTTCCCGAATGCGGAGGGACATTTTGCAAACAGGGTCCCAAACGTGGCTTTCACAGGGTGCCAGCCGTGAGCCGTCAGCTTCCCTGTACTTCACTGTAAAATGGGCTCAATCCTGAGTGCCAGCAGCGCGTTTGTCGCGCTGGTGTTTGCCAGCTGCAGCGGCAGCAGGTTGATGTCCAGGGGCATCGCCTCCCATCACCGGGGAGCAGGGAAAGGGGAGCTGTGCGGGCTGCGCCACGGGGCATCCCCACATTCCAGGGCACCGAGGGCTGCTGGGCCATGGGAGGTGTGAAACCCCACACCCTCGGGCTGGCCACCCACCCTGGCGTGTCAGCAGCTCCGAAATACACCTGCAAATGGCCCCTCGCTTCCACACCGGGCTCGGCTGCTCGCAGCAGCCTTGGGAGGACTTAATCTGGCTCCAGCTTCATCAGCTCCCGCAGCGGTCGTTAAATTAAAGGGCTCTGGTTGGGGCCTCAAAGGCAGAAGGGATGCTCTGCCACGGCGGCTGCGCTCGCAGAGAGGTAAATGAGAGCACACGATGTGCAGGGAGATGATTGCAGGAGATGAGATGGAGTTCGTGTCTTTTCTGAAGGGGGAAATTTAGTGTCAAAAAGGATCGGCGCTCAAGAAGGTGGTAAAAAGCGATGTACCTGAATATCTGGGGCTGAGGAGAGCGGCTGCCTCATTGTCTGCTTCACTGCCTCCGAAGAGAGAGCCCCATCTCCTTTGTTAACGGGATCAATAAAACTCATTTCTCAATGGGTAATGAAATAGTACCCGTCCACTTGGAGTGATGCAGGTAATTGGTGAAACCAGCTCTCGTCCCCCCCGCGTGTCCCCTCACATCTCATTACCAGGTTCCCAGCACAGGCGCATCCCTACATGGACGGCTCCTGCGAACAATACCCTGCGGAAAACACTGGAGCAGATGGCCCCATTCCCAGCAGCCGGGCCACGCTCCCGGCTGCAAGGAGCAGGCGTGCGGCCGCGCAAACGCCCTCCTCTGATGGGACGGTGGCAGATGTCTAAGGACGTGGGGAGCTGCTCCAGCCCCGCGGATGGGGGACGTGGGGAGCTGCTCCAGCCCCGCGGATGGGGGACGTGGGGAGCTGCTCCAGCCCCGCGGATGGGGGACGTGGGAAATGCTCAACACCGCTCGTCCGCGCTAAAAGAAATGCAGTGGTTTCATCTGGGTTTTTCTTTGAAGAATGGATTTAATATGGAGTAAATTGAATTTAACCTTTGCTGTAAATGGAGGCATTTGTTCCTTTGCGTCCCAGGGGCAGTTTTCATTAATTATACTGAGCCCAATGGCCAAGTTGGCAAGAAATTTATTTCCAAGGGGAAAAAAAAAAGCAAGCCAAAGATGGCTTGCTTGTATGGTTTTCATATACAATAGGGAAAAAAATATCATATTTCAGCATTAGGGATTACCAGTGAGTTTTGCCACCTGAAATATATCTCTGGAAATTATAGGCGCCGTGGGCAACCTGAGAGCAGAGGCAGGACCGAGCGCGATGGGACCTGCCGCTGCTGCAGGACGGCGGTGCCCAGCATGGCCCGGGCTCCATTCACTCCTGCTCATGGTCCTCCCAGCCCCCCAGTGTGCCCACCAACTGCCCCCAAACCCACCGGGGCGCAGAGGCCTTCCTCCTCCCAGGGGCCCCTCCGCAGCCTGGAGCTCCAGCCCAGTCCCCAGCCTGGGGCAGAAAAGCCCCTTTCCCAGCAAGGACTGTCCAGATTTCTCTTTTCTCCCGAGCAACGCTGAGGTTGAGCTGGGTCCAACCAAGTGCTTCGTGGTCCTCCATCTTCTGCTTTAGTTCTTCGAGGACTGGAGGTGCCAGGGCAGGGCTCCAGTGGCACCAGTTTCCTAGGAAACACAAGGACTCCTGCCAAGGACATGCCTGGAGCTCCTTGAAGAGCTTCAGGAGAAGCTGCCCAGGGAAATCCACGCTGGAGGTAGGCTGTAATGCTGCTAATTCAGAGCTGGGGCCGTTCGCAAAGACACTTCTTCGGCTAAAGCTTCAGCGAATTATTTTCAGTGTTGAAGCCCTCACGTAAGATGTGCTGTTAGGAACAGAAGCTATTTCAACATAAGCCTTTGGAAAAGGCAACAGCACCAATGAAAACCCACGTGTGAAGGAGGACACCAGCACAATTCTCCAAGTTCAGATGTTTCTGGAAGGAAGGCAAGGGAGAAATGGAGAAAAGGGGGGGAAGTGCTTTTCAGTGGACTTCAGTTCACCAATTAAACTTTTCTTTAAAAAAAAAATGAATTTCTTTTAGGAGGGCAGTCTTCCTCACGGGGAAGGTGGTGGATCAGTTTCTCCCCCCGTCTGTGTAAGCAAACATGCGAGATGAAGGACAAGAAGAAATGCTGCACCGAAGGAAAACGCTGAACAGCCGGAGGCACCTCCTGATGCTGAAAGGAAGATGCAGGTGCCTTCACGTCCGCTGCACAGAGAGCTCAACAAATCCGAAGGAATTATCGCAATAGCGCAATGCACATTTTAGAGATGAGAGAACAGAAGGGATTTAACTGTTAGTCATGCGGTTCATTAGCTCAGCTCTTCGCGTGAGGTTGCAGCATGTGAGGCTCCAGCGATGCGGCCGTACAGCGAGAACCAGGCAGAAGAACGGGCTCTCGGACCCGGCTCAGGAGGAACTCGCCGTGCCGTTGCTGTTCCGTGGAAGCGGTGAACGCAAAAGGATGTTATCACCAAGCCAAACCCACCAAAGACCTCGGGCTGCTGGTCAGAACGCGCCCTGTAGGAAATACAAGGCCATGTCCCATCTAAAAAGCAACAAGATAAATTCAATGAGCCAAATATTTGGAATCTGGGGAAAATTTTAGGATTTAGGCTGTCTGATTGCTTTTGCTTTTACTTACGTTATTCTCTATCTTTTCTTCTTTTCATATTCACTCTCTTTTCTGCTTTGCCTACAAGCAGAACCGTCTTAATTTGACTTTCTGAGATCCTTCTCACTGCAGACAAGTATCTCTTTGGATATCTCATATGGTCATTTTTCTAGATTTTAAATCTAAACTTCCCACTTCCTCATCTTAACGTGTTGCTGAAACTAGCTGTGAACTGGCCGCTGGGACGAAATTGCTTCCCAAAAGCAGAAGTACCGATCCTGAACTGAAGCCTGGGAACAGAGAACACTCCTTGTGCCTGGGACCGATCTGTTTCGGCTCTTCTCTATGTGTCCAGGCGAAAGAATTCCTTTTACATTCATCAGTTCTCAAGAAAGCCTGGAAGAGGAGAAGAGATAAATGATTAGCAGAATCTAAATATAAAGATTTTCTTCATTCTCAGAGCCTTTGTGACACGCTCTCTTGGGAAACATTCCCAGCTCAAATGGAATTTCGCTCTGTGCTTCACAGATTTCATATTGCTCTTGTGAAGCACATGAAGCCTTTTAAAGTCATTAATTACGATGTCAACAATTGCACCACAACGAGAGCACAGCAGGCATCTTGGAAATACAGGCAGACATGGAAATACTAAAAAAAAAACAAACCTAAATATTGAACTTTCCAACCCAAACTCTGCAGCGCGGCGAGAAGGGAACGACTTCATCTGCAGACACTCTGCAGCGGCACCGGCACCGATGGCCTCATCCCATTCCCCTCTCCCACTCATCCAGATGAAGGTACATTGGGGTGAAACATATATATATATATACACATACATATATATATATTAACTGGCGCGGTGGCCCCGCTCCAGCGGCAGGTGCAGACCCCCAGACGGCTTGGAGACTCTGCCAAAACTCCCGCTCCCGTATTGCGGCCAGGCACTGTGGTTTCTAACAGGTAAAGGAATTCCTCGCGTGGGAAGGGAAATGCGGTCTGTAGAATTGCCTATCAAACTGATTTTGCCCAAATCAATAAATTGCCCTAAAGAAGGGAAAGCTCAACCCGTTAAAGGCCTTGTTCACCTTCTTCCATGGTGTGCCAGGTGGGTTTTGAAACTCAGCTCTCAGACCATAAAATTCCTTAGCGGTGTTTCAATATCCTGTTATTTTAAACACTGGACTTGTGCAAAGGCCGGGGTTTCCCGCTCCAGCCCATCACGGTGCCGTGGTGGCCGTTGGCTCCAGCCTGGCCCTGCTGGTGGGACGTCCAGCCCCATCGCTCTCCCGCTTCACGCCTGGAGCTGCTGAACAAGGCGACGCCGAGGCCAGGGTCACGCGGCGCTGCCGGTGTGCCAAGAAACACCCACACTCCCTGGGGATCTGTGAGACCAAACCGAGACCTGGAGTGTTTGTCACCCTCTTGGCAGGACCAAGAGAGTCCCCTCCCCTGCCCCGACCCTCTGCCCCGAGGCTGGTGGCACTGCAGGGTTGTGGGATGAAGAGATGCCAACGCGGCAGGGAGACAGAGGCACAAATAGTTCACGCGCTCGAAGCCAATAAATAGGTGATGAAAGGCTTTGCGTGCGATCAGATGGTGGAACTGACCCGAACTTCTCATTAAATGAGATTCGCAGCTGGGCTATAAATCGCGGCGGGGAGCTGCGGAGAGGGTGGACATTCCCGACCCTTATACGGGACCCCGGAGGATCCTTTCCAGCTCATGCGCAAAAGAAGAATTCACAACAAAGATGCTCGTGCCAGCGTGATCGTCTCAGCTATATATAGTGGTCTCCAGAGCGAGGATTTTGCAAATCTAAATGAACCGATCACGGACAGTTACTTGAAGAAGTTCAGA
The DNA here is from genome assembly GCA_008658365.1 of Alca torda. Taxonomy (NCBI): domain Eukaryota; kingdom Metazoa; phylum Chordata; class Aves; order Charadriiformes; family Alcidae; genus Alca; species Alca torda. The sequence goes on along the minus strand of CM018087.1, from coordinate 34,267,201 downwards.
AAAATACATGTCTGAGAAACCAGGTGGGATTTGGTCTTGAATGCGGGAAGACAACCCGAACGCCACACTGTTGCACCTTGAATCAGTATTACTGCCGCTAAGAACAGCAATACATTCCTGAGAGTAAAATGCAGTTTAGTCCTGGATTTATAGATTTTCCTCAGAGACGTAGGTGTCCAGCTTCTCAGGGAATGGGTGATCTCCATTTTCTTGTGCTCCTCTGAGAAATGACAGATTTGGGATCCAACGAATGCTTCTACATACTTTTAAATAAACGTTGTCTAGTTTTAGTAATTGCAGTGATGATAAATCGGGAAACTTAATTTAATAATTTAATTTATTAAATTAAATTTATTAATTTAATAATTGCGGTGATGATAAATCAGGATAAATCAAGAATTTACTATGAAGGAGGGCTGGTAATTTAGGAATTAATCGTGTGCCGAGGCAGCACTGGACTGAATTTCTTCCCAACATCTCACCTAAATCTCCCCTCTTCCAGTGTAAAACCCTTCCCCCTCGTCCCATGGCTCCCCTCCCTGCTCCAGAGTCCCTCCCCAGCTTTCCTGGAGCCCCTTGAGGGACTGGCAGGGGCTGGAAGGTCTCCCTGGAGCCTTCCCTTCTCCAGGCTGGACACCCCCGGCTCTCCCGCGGGACTGGGACGCGCTCATCCCCGTGGGAGCTGGGCACTGGGAGACGCAGGGACCCGGAGCTGGGTTTGGCTTCGGGGAGGCTCGGGGGGGGGGGTGGCAAGAGCCACGGATCTGCTTCCATTTTACACCACCTGGCTTTTTAACGAGGCGTGAGAGAATCAGTATTTTCCTAGTGGAATACGATAAAAGGGAGGAGCAAAACCTGCATTTGTAAGTCAGCTACTGCACACAACAGCAGATAAAACAATTACGAAGCACTCATCAGGCTCAGGCTCGTGCCGGCGTCTCACAGAGACGTGCCGGCAATGGCTGGGAAGCTCTACCAGTGCAAACCGCACCAGCTTCGCTGGAGTTAGTGCCTCCGAGGCCACCAGGTCCATAAGCACCCAGGCCCGCGGGCTGCCGTGTCCCGGCTCCGCCGCAGGCCGCCAGCAGCAGCGCCAGACGCAGCAGCTCCACGTTTCCGTGCTCGCGGGCAGCGGCGACAGCAGCGGCCACTCTGCAGATCTGCGCCACGGGGCGAGCGTCTGCGCTGAAACGGAAAGTATGCGCGGCGTCACGTGACATTTTCTAGATACACAAGTGTATACAATTATGACAAATAACGGATTTCAGTTACAGCAACTTTCCTGTAAGTAAAAGCTGGAAGTTTCTTAGAACTGTTCTGACTAATGTGGTCCGGCTCTTGGCTGCGCTACGGCTGGAAAGCAAAAAAAAAAGCCCTTCATCAAATGGTTGCAACTGCGACTGCAGCCAGTGAATGCCAAAAAAAGCTGAAGTGGTTTTAAACTGGAAGAGGGGAGATTTGGATGAGATGTGAGGCAGAAATTGTTTGCTGTGAGGGGGGTGAGCCCCTGGCCCAGGTTGCCCAGAGAAGCTGTGGCTGCCCCATCCCTGGAGGGGTTCAAGGCCAGGTTGGACAGGGCTTGGAGCAACCTGGGCTGGTGGGAGGTGTCCCTGCCCAGGGCAGGGGGGTGGAATGAGATGAGTCTTTGGGGAAAAACATTTGGAAGATTCAAAACTGTCTCTGAGTTGGGGGGGTTCAGCCTGGAGAAGAGAAGGCTCCAGGGAGACCTTGGAGTCCCTTCCAGTCCCTCAAGGGGCTCCAGGAAAGCTGGGGAGGGACTCTGGAGCAGGGAGGGGAGCCATGGGATGAGGGGGAAGGGTTTTACACTGGAAGAGGGGAGATTTGGATGAGATGTGAGGCAGAAATTGTTTGCTGTGAGGGGGGTGAGCCCCTGGCCCAGGTTGCCCAGAGAAGCTGTGGCTGCCCCATCCCTGGAGGGGTTCAAGGCCAGGTTGGACGGGGCTTGGAGCAACCTGGGCTGGTGGGAGGTGTCCCTGCCCAGGGCAGGGGGTGGCACTGGGGGGGCTTTGAGGTCCCTTCCAAGGTCTCAAACTGTTCTCTAATTCCAGGACCGTAAAACAGTCAGAAAGCAGACAGATGTGGATGACTCTTGTACAGAGCTTGAAACAACATCCTGGTCCCAAGTGTTTCAGCAGAAGTCGCACAGGCGACACGTTCTTTCAGCACAGGCCACAAACTCCTGTAGCCAAGCCCAGGAAGGAGGGAAGGAGCCGTGTCCCATGGGGAGAAGGTGGGCACAGCCGCACAGCCAGCGAGGCAGGAGCATCACCTGCGAAGCCATCTCCGCCATTCAGGATTCAGCTTTTTCCAGCAGAACCCCCTGGCAGCCGGCAGCGCAGAGGCTTCCCGAGGAGCAGGGAGCTGCTGCTTCTGCTCCTGAGTGGGGAACCGCACCTGGAGAAACGCCTCTGGAAGCGGCCACCAGCGCTGGTGGGCAGGGGGAAGCACGTGCCCGCAGCCGGGTCTGGTGGGAGGTGTCCCTGCCCAGGGCAGGGGGTTGGAACGAGATGATCTTTAAGGTCCCTTCCAACCCGAATTCTGCGATTCTGTGATTTTCTGGGGAGCGGTGTCTCCCCTGCCCCAAACGGGCTCTTGTGTCGGCCTTTTGCTTCCCACCCTGGGCCGGCGCGTCCGGGCACTGCCGACGGGGAAGGGCAGGCGCTGGCAGAGCTTTCAGTGTCCAAAGCCAGCTCTGCTCTCACGTGTTCCCGAGACACCCCCTCCCACCAGCGGAAGGACAGGGACCACCTGCCGTTGGCATTCCCCACCCTGCGGATCCGCAGCAGACCAAGGGGCCGGGGCAGGGACCAGACCTGGATGTTGTGCAGGAGCTGGGGCACCGCAGCTCTGCCGCTTCCCCCCGAAGGCCATCAGCCACCTCGCGGGCTGCGCTTTCTCCACCAGACACGGCTTAATTGGGCTTATTTCTAGGCTTAGTGCTACACAATTATTTTCCAGGGAACAAATGTAATCTTTATTCGATACAAGCCTGATCTGGGCCTCAACGTAAGAAAGACGTTCCCCTTGAAGTGTAATGCAATCTGAATCCACAGCTGCAAAATCTAATGAAAGGATGAAACGCGCCCTTTTAACTTCAGAAAGAATGTGATCTGTGAAAGGCGTGATGGATCTGGAGTCCGCGCGGGAGACGGGGCAGATGGGATGACTCCGGGGAAGGCAGAGAAAGAAGGGATATTTAGGGAAGATCTCAAAGGATTATCTGCTGTTCAGGTGTATAATCAGCCTGTTGCGTTCTCATACCATTCGCTTCAGCCCCTGCCCATAAGGGGACCAGTTCCTGGCGGGCCCAAGGTGGGGGCAGCCCTCGGTGGTGGGGAGGACAATCTTACGGCCAACTCCAGGCCGATACTGCCTGTGTTAAGAAAATCATTGAGCAATTCATTGAGAGCTTACCTGCTGGCAGCTGCATCTCCAAATAAACATTATAAAGGAAATTCAGGTCTGCAGAAGGCAGCAGCCAAAGAGCTAGGAAACACGCGGGCTATTCATTTCATGGTGGACACTCCTTTGATAGAAACCAGACACTCGTGTCCCTTCGCCAGCGGCCGAAGACCGAGCGTTGGCAGCGCAGGGCCTGGGGCTGGCTGCACAGCGCGGCGGCTGCGCAGTTATCCGTCTTTTCCTGGTGTTCGAGAGACTCTCCGCGGCTGGGCTTTCACTGCTGGCCTGGGGTAGCCAGTAACCAACATCTTGGAGAAACAAGAAAAACTGACCCAAAACGTTGCACACGATGCCCAGCAACGTCACCAGCCCCGGCACAGGCTGCAGCGTGTCCTGCCTGGCTGGGAGAGGCCGGCGGCTCCGGCAGGGCCAGCGGGTCCAGCACAGGAGCCCATGGTCCCAGCCCTAACGCTGTGGCTCTTCAGAGGATGGTCCTCCGGAGTGGCCCGTGCAGACAGCAGCCGTGGCTCACGGAGCGCCCACGTTTGTGCGCTAGACCTGGGAAAACCTCAGCAGAAGGACGGGCATCCTGACTGTGAAGCTGTTTTACACAGCAACACTTCAAATTTGTTGACTTGGTTGCAAGAAGATAAATAATTCCTGAGCTGGAGCAAGGCTGAAGGGGTCAGCTCAGCCCCCGGTCCACCAAAACCAGCCACACCAAGAGCGCAGGTCGTGCCAGGACGGCAGGACCCAGCCTGTGACCACCCCGCGCCCTGCCCCAGGGCTGGTGGGTGTTGAGTTCTTGTCCCCCCCTTGTCCCTGAGCTGCAGTTGGGCCCCCCGGGGCTCGGCTCTCCCCCCTCCGCCCGGCCACCGGCCAGGCACAGGCCCTACCGCAGCGCCGACGCTCCTGGATGCGACATTTCAGCGAAATCTTATTTTGACGTTTGTGATCTAATTTGGAAGCATTGATCAAGGATGTATTCAGACAAATAAAGAATGATGACGGGGAAATCACTTCTGGTTCCTGATCTCCTGGGGAGGGGGGGGACGCAAGCTGCTCCCCTTGGACTCCTTGGCCCTGCTCCAGGCGGGACGCGGGGTTTCCAGCCCGTCACTGCCACCTAAGGGTGCGCACGGTCCCTCCGCATCTCCCCATCCACCCCTCCCGGACACAGGCACATCTTCAGTTTGCCCTTCCTAAAACTGCCCGCCTTCATCACTCGTTACCTCCCCGTTAGGGAAGGCGCTACGAGAACCATCCGGACTGGGAACATAGACATTAAATCAGGTATTTAGTCTAAAAAAATGTTGTAACCACACACATGAAAATTCAAGGGAGAGCTTAACGTGGAAGAGAAGGTGGTTTTCACTGGAGCGGGCGGAGTTATCCGTTCGCACAACACAACCGCAGTGCCTTCGTCACCATTTGTGGGCTTTTCGAAAAATAAGACGAGCTCCTCATTTTCCTACCACCTACCAGCCCGCAACTTACTCATTTCGCACCTGCTTTTACAAGGTACTCGGCAACGCAAATCGGGAAATGAGGTGTTTGTTGGGTACGTGTACCTTCATCTCAGTTTTCCCAGGATTTAATCATTCTAGATAATCAAGACTGCTCTGTTTGTGTGTCAATATATGTAATTGTTCGCTAGGCACGGCGCCTAGACAGGATGACAGGATGGTCTTTGCACTCTCACCGAAACGCAGTATTGACCCGCAATGGAAAGCAAAGTCTACACTTTCGTTACAACAAATAGAAGCCTTTACCTGCTGAAGCCCTGCCGAGCGCAGAGGCCGTGCCGGGCTCGGCGGTGCCTGCGGGCAGCGGCGGCAGCAGCACCCCCCGTGCCGGTTCCCCTCTCCGCGACACCGGTTCCTGGTCCTTGTGCCACCGCCGCAGCTCGGCAAAGCACGGCCCCACCGCTGCCCACCTGCTCCATCACCCCAAACGCGGGCCCTGGGGGCTGCCCCGCTGCCCGCCCCGCGGCGTCTGGAGCTTGCCAAGGTTTCTAAAGCTGCACTCAGAATTCTGTATGGAAAAGCGTACTCGCTGAAGTCCTTCCGCAGAAATTAACACTGATGCACTGCTTACGCTCAGAGTCGGAAACAGATCCGGACTGTACGGGAACAATATTTATCCTGTAGGAGTTAATAAAAAGCTACCTGCAACGTTTCGCTGACCGGCTAACCGCGAGTGACTCGCAGGAACCGCTCCGAGGTTAGATCAAATACAGCCACTTCCATCCCGCGCTCAGCCTCTGCCCGGGCTGCGCAGAGCCCCAGGGCTGGATTCTGCTCCAGCAACAGCCGAGTGACCCCGCTCGGGGGTATCCCCCCCCCAGCCCCTCCGCTCAGCTGCACGGGGCCTGGTTTGAGGGACGCAGGACTCATTTCTCTTCTAGTGCCTGGAAAAACCGCACTTTTAGCAGACTCCAGCGTCTGAATTTGGGAAAATACTCACTTTACAGCCAGCTCTGGGGGGCGGGTTTCAAGGTCTCAGTGTTTCCAGCTCCCCGGGTGCGGGGACGAGGAGGAGCGAGACCCGGGCACTTGCCCCACGCTGCCAACGGGATTGTTTCATACCATGAAGGGCACATTCCACAGAAATCAGGCAGTTTGCTGGGGAGTTCTCTCTCTCTCTCTATAACGGCTGCCATCCTGAGCACCCCTCGCCCCGGTGCCGGAGCCCTGAGCCCTTCCCTTCCTCCCGCAGCCGCAGCGCTCGCAGGGTCCCACGTTGGCTGTCCCTGCGGGGATGCACGGCTCCCTGGGGGGGAATGGGCTGGGGACAGTCCTGGGGTGTTTTGTATTGGTGTCGGGACCAATACTGGCTCTTTAGTGTCATTAATGTTAATTATCTAGTCTTATTCTATTAAATCTGTTCATGTTTCAACCCTCGGGTTTCCTTGGTTTTTTCCCTGATTCCCTTTCCTGGGTGGGGAGGGGTCATCGGGTGAGAGAATAATTGTCTAAATGACAATTAATGGTTGTGGGTTCCTCACACCATAACGACACCTTAGGGTGTTCCGTACCACAATCTACGGCAGCTTTTAATCAGCCGGCGAGTGAAAAGTCACCGAACTGGCATTTCACGTCAGCTCCAAATCCGAGAAAGAAACAAAACAAAAAGACACCCCCAGAAAGCCTGATTTTCATTTAGTTTGGGAAAGCGAAATGCTTTCTCTGAGAAAGATCCGTGCAGTCAGGCTCGTGACAAATACCTGCAGCACTCGCGCCTCTCGCGGTTCCTCGGCAGAGACGGCCAGATGCGCCGCGGGGGGCGGGCGGGAGGGTCTGTCCCCAGGAGGTGCCACCTCGCCGGGCACTGCCCCACCGCGCACCCCGAGCCGGCAGCGCCCAGAGGCCCCTCAACATTGCAGTTCGCATCATAAGCTGGTACACGTTAAAATTTAAATTATTTGCTCTTGACAAAAGTGAAAACGTCGAGGACATCATTTTCCTATAGGAAAATCCAAACAAATCCAGGGTCATTTTAGCACCTGATTTCGAATGCAAGTATATATATGCAAATGTCAAAACAAGTAATACATCAGGGAAATTCCAGGCATATTTTAATTAAAATGATTCCCATTCCAAATATAAACCAAATCATTACCACAATTAACATTACATGATTTTTTTTTTTTTTAAAAAGGGAAAGAAGCCTCTTCAGAAAGTTACTATTGTTTACCAGGCATTGGGTTTCGCTTCATTTTCAATACCCATAAAATAGCAACAGGTGAAAAAGCATTTAACCACATTTCCAACCTAATTAAAAAAAAAATCTAAGTTAAATCAACAGCTTTTAAGTTGGATTGTTGGATTGGAAGAGATGAGACAAATGACTGCGCGTGCAGACGAGCGGTAACAGAAACCAGCCCTCTTGACCTACCACCCCCCCAGCACCACAGACGGGAAACACTAATCTCCGCTGAGGGAACCGGGATCGTATTCCTGAGTGTGCATCATGGCTGCGCTCAAACACAACTTGCTGCCTCCAGGAATCCCAAGGGATTCCAACAGGACGGGAAGGGGCCCAGGGGAGAGCAGGGGCCGTGCGCCACAGGTCCACGTGCAGCCCCACGGCAGCAGGGTAAACGCAACGGCACAAAGTGAGGACCCCCCCGCGCATCCAGCATCGGACCAAACAGATTTCAGTTCTCAAAGGCAAATCAAAGGAAAATCGTTAGCGATTTGGCTTTCTGCGTCGTCTTCCTCGGGCATTTCAATGTTCAGTTCCAAGTTCCGGTTTTAAACGTCAAGCCTTGTGGTCTGCGAACTGTGGTGAGAAGGGAAAATGAGAGACCATTATGTTATGAACCTATATCAACCGTGCACTGTTCTTATTTTCTTTTCATAACTAAGGTACATTTTAGCATTAGATTATCTTCATGCTCTGTGGTGGCATATGGAAATACATGCAGTTACTGTTGCTAATTTTCTCTATCACCAAATAAAAGAGAGAGAAAAACAGAGAGAGAAAAAACTTCCCACCCATACAGTACATGGAACTACCTCTGTGACAACTGCTGCGGGACTCAAGCTTATGCCACCAATACCACCATGTTCTCTCTCACAGACAAAACTACTCCAAACACCTTTATTTGTTAATTCTGTTGGGGGGTGCAAGGATGCGGAGGTGGCAGAGGAGAAGAAGGTAGCACTGAACCTAGTTCTGCCTCGGCCATTGACCTGGACCTGACCCAAGGTCCACCAAAGCCCACGAACTCTGTCCTCGGCGTCACAAGGGCTACTGTGGAGTCACCAAATCTGCAGGATTCCCACTCAAAAAAACCCAGTGAGTTATGGTGCTCCTGCAGGACGAAAGTACAAGTTGGGAGAAGGGAAGAAGGAAACTTGTGCCTTTTTAGTGTGGCTGTTTATTAAACTTTATTCCAACGCTTGCTGAAGCCCCTCTCAAGCACATTCCTCGCTGCAGTCCTCCGTTTCTCTCCTTCTCTTTGACCCCTCGCCCACCCACGGCGTGGCAGAGAGCGTGCTGCCCTGATGAAGTGTTCTCGCTGCCTGTAGCAATGTGTCCAATGCCTACATTTGCCTGTGCGGGAGCAGCGTGTGACCGAGTGGGTACAAGCAGGCTAGGAGCACATTTAGATTTCTTAAGTCAAAGTTTTTGACTTCCCAGGAGTGAAGTTCTGCATCAGGCAAACAGGACGCTTGGGAACGGAACCTAAAGTTGTAAAGACAGAATAACAAATTGTACGGCCGGGTTTGTGTGACCGTAGCGGGCAGTCCCTGACCACAAAAGCTTGCAAGAAGAACCAAAGACCCAGTACGCATCCTTGAGCAATGGGCATCCTGAGACCTCCAATGCCATTTGAAAGGCTTTCCTTGCAGCTATCCCATACCTCTGGGCTCTGTTTGTTGCCCACCAGGATCAGGAGGAAATTCTCCTTCCTCTCCCCAGCACGTAATTATGCTTATGAGGGTTGGAAGAATTTTAGTCTTCCATTGAAGCTCTGGAGAACAGACAAAATTAGAGGTTGTGGCAGAGCGTCTGTGTAGGCTTAAGGCATCTGGTTCACACGCCTCAAGCACACGTTCAGATCTAAAGCTGCCACGAGATTTCACATCACAAGGAATTCTCCGGCATACCCGAAGGTCAGGGACCACCTCCTGGGAAAAAGAAAGGTCCTTTCACACGACATGATCTGCTTCCTAGGATCATCTGGGAAACTCACCTAACAAGTTATCTGCAACTGAAAAAGCAAAGACAACGGCAATGCCTTTGATAAGTCACAGCGTGAGGAATACAAAGTACAGTGCGACACAGCACATTCTGCAATGAAATACTGGCACATCAAACCGCACGTCCGCCGCTTCCAAAGGAGATCCATCAGACTAAGGTACCTGTTCAAAGTCAAGTGCCTTTACTTTATATTTTTCAGCTATGACTAATCCTTTCCAGGAAAAACAAAACTGATTAAAAAAAAAAGGAGCTTGCAAAAAACCCCATTATTCCTTCAGTCACAGCATGAGCCCATCCAAAGCGAAGCACAAAGCTGTGTAGGACCAAAAGTCAATACGCATTTAACCAGCCTCTCCCTGCACACACGCATGTGTGTACAGTCGCACACAAACACACAAACACCTCATGTATTTCAGCAAACCTGCCTTGAGAAGAAAAGGCACAATATGGCATCACATTAATTACCGCATGTAAAAAACGATTTTAATCTATTGTCTGAAATCACAGAATGGTTTGGGTTGGAAGGGACCTTAAAGCCCACCCAGTGCCACCCCCTGCCCTGGGCAGGGACACCTCCCACCAGCCCAGGTTGCTCCAAGCCCCGTCCAACCTGGCCTTGAACCCCTCCAGGGATGGGGCAGCCACAGCTTCTCTGGGCAACCTGGGCCAGGGGCTCACCCCCCTCACAGCAAACAATTTCTGCCTCACATCTCATCCAAATCTCCCCTCTTCCAGTGTAAAACCCTTCCCCCTCATCCCATGGCTCCCCTCCCTGCTCCAGAGTCCCTCCCCAGCTTTCCTGGAGCCCCTTGAGGGACTGGAAGGGGCTGGAAGGTCTCCCCGGAGCCTTCTCTTCTCCAGGCTGAACCCCCCCAGCTCTCTCAGCCTGTCCCCACAGCAGAGGGGCTCCAGCCCTCCCAGCATCTCCGGGGCCTCCTCCGGCCCCGCTCCAACAGCTCCGTGTCCTTCTGATGTTGGTGCCCCAGAGCTGGAGGCAGCGCTGCAGGGGGGTCTCCCCCGAGCGGAGCAGAGGGGCAGAATCCCCCCCTCGCCCTGCTGCCCACGCTGCTGGGGATGAGCCCAGGCTGGGGGGGGTTCTGGGCTGCCAGCGCACACCACTGGGGCATGTTGAAATACAGAACTTTGGGTGGAGGAGCAGAAGCAGTGCTTATAAACGAAACAGCGTTACTCAAATATTGGACTTACAGCCTGATAGACGCTATTTTCTTGAAGCTCCTTAATATATTTCAACCCCCTCTAAAACTATGACATGAAAAATCTGAATCACACAGGAAGCACTTTGATGCCTGTATGAGAGTCTCCCCTCAGCCTCAGGGACATTCCGGCTGCTGTGTCCGAACCTGTGTCAATTCAAATCCTCACTGACAAGGGCTGTAAACCTTGCCGCAGAGAGAATCCAAACAACGAAAGCTTTAAAACCCTACACACACTCTGCAAGGTACGCTAACGAGTAGTTCAAAAATTAAATGCGGTTATAGTTACCAGCAGGCAGTTTAGTGAGAAAGGCAGAGGACTGAAAGAGGAATTATTTTTAGAGTGACCGCACTAAGGTAACAGCCCACTCACGGCAGCTTTCAGAGCTTGGTCTAGGTCTTCCAGTAAATCTTCTTCATCTTCCAAACCAACTGACAGGCGAATTAACGTATCGCTGATTCCAAGAGCTTCTCTATCTTCTTTAGGCACCGAAGAGTGGGTCATGATGGCCCTGGAGGAAAAAAATAGCCTTTTTTCTAAGAAGTGTTTCCTTTTATCAGTAAAGATCGAAAAAATCAGTTTCCTGCCAGCATCCCCTGCAATTTCATAAAGACGTTACACCTTTTGGGTACCACCTGCTGGTTAACCCCCAGATGGAAAGAGATCCTGCTATCAGTTACTGGAAATTACGCGAACTGCAGAGAACTCAGTGACTTGTATCTCCCAGGGTTTCAATACAGTATTTCCAAGCCACAAATGATGAATAAGAAGTGGATGCTTAACAATCTGGAAATGAAAAAGGAGGGGAAAAAAAAATTCTATTCCTCTTCCTTCCAGATACTATTTTTCAGAAAAAAAGCTAAAAAAAAAAAAATTCTAAAAGCTTTACTTTAAGCATGTGGAGAAACAGCTATGGTATACAGTCTCCAGTATAAAATCTCCAGGGTTTTTTTTAAACCTCTGTTTTCTCACACCCCTTATCAAACTGTACCACTTACGTCGAAGGGTTTATCTCCCCAGGTACGGAGGCTATAGGTAAGAAGCTATTTCGCCCGTATGCTCAGCCACTGACATCCACCACTCAGCAATTACCTTTCAACTGCTTGAGTGCTTTAAGACGTGCTGTTATTCTAAATTGAGTAACTGAAATGATTTAGCATGTAAGTTTAGTCATAACTTTCCATGTATCTTTTTGAAAAGCAAGTTGGATTTAAGTAAAATAACCTAATTCCATAAAAATCCTGCGTTTAGCCTTTTCACCTAGACAAGGGCAACTAAGTATTTCTAAAATCCCCACAGAATGTACGTGGGATGGAGCGGGATGCGTTCGGCGTAGCACACGGACCGTGCCCTCTCGTGTGAGCAGGCAGAACGGCAGACCTCGTCCCTCAACACGGTGACCAAATCCCCTCAATGCTACTTTTTCAAACACAGGCTGATTTCTTGGATTTGTTATCATAGCAACAAATTGCGGCTCAGTCTCCCAGTCAAAACAAGGAAGCCTGGAAATTCTCTCATCATTGCATTCTTATATTCACAAAAGTCACACTGGCTTCTGGAGCAGCCACTGGGTTTTGTGCCGTACAACATACCATCCTGGAATCTCAAGTATATGCAAAATATCTTAGCTTTGTGTACTAGAAAGTTTTAGAACTCCCAACAAAATAGAGCAAAGTTTTTTGTAGCTCTGCAGCTTTTTTAGACTTTCAAGATGAAGAATGACTTACGGATGCTCTGCCAGGCTTTCATAACCTCCCAGACTCTCAGCCAGTGCAAAAACCTATGGGAAAAATTAAACAGAAGTCGACATAAGAAGTGTAAAGTTATGAGCGTATTCCTGGATGCCAAAAAAGCTCTCTAGAGATGCAGCTGCGCTCAAACGCAGATTCACAATTTCTCTGCTGTGAATGCACTTACTGCCCTCAACATCTCTCTCTAGCCCTGGCTGCTCATATTGACTTTTTTTTCCTTTAAAGAAAAAAACCACAACTAAACCTATCAACCAAAGAACCCTCTTCTCAGCCTGGTTTAAGGAAACAGCTTTACTGTTGTACCAACCTAGTGACAAACTGACAGTTATCCACGTCAAAGGGCTGAAGTGAACATACTCATGGGAACTGCGTCTGGAATGTACTCTCTGATGCCTTTTGTCAAAGCTGGTAGTTCTCCTGTGCCACGATTAAATGCTCTCTCTCATGTAAAAGGATATTTTGTGGGAAAATCATATTTTTAGTAAATTCATTTTCAGTTGATGATATTAGCTGGCAAGTAAGAAAGACAGGGCGGAGAAGGAAGTTCTAATTTACCTTTGTCTATTATTACTGATTTGCTTTTCCAAGAACAAAACAGCAAAAACACAAGAGCAGGATGGAAGTTAACCAGAGATCAAGACTCGCAGTCACATTAAAGAGCACAGGCAGAATTAATACATTGCAAAGACAAAAGCAAAAACCTATGGTTTAGGTAAAATAAACAAACAGCTACGCTCCAAACCGAGGGAGTCCCTCTTTGCTTCATGATTCATGTCATTTCTCAATGGGTTTTTCTCCTGATGAATACTTTGAAGCATTACAACAGCATTACACCAGCCACGGCTTCTCTGCTTTCAAATATTGCAGGTATTTTTGCAAAAGGCCCTTTATGAGAAGCAATGCCTGAACTAACCTGGATATACTACACCCTACTGTGTAAATAAATACTTCAAATGAGCTGAGGCATCCTTTTCTTCCCTCTCATTAGCCTCCCATTTACAAATAATCTATTATTTAGAGATGGTTACACCCAAAGGCTTCAGGAGCTTTGCAAGTACAGAGAGAAACTCTCCCCGCCCCAAGACAAACCACTTCCTTTCATTATCACCCTCAGAAGGCTCAAGTCCCTCTAAGGTGGCACGTATTCACTGTCATTTACCTTTAAGCTCTTGAGAAAGGCAGCAGCATGTTTGAGATTTCCTTTAATGTAGAAGGTTATCATCCCAGGACAGCCAGTGCACTGCCGCTTGACCAACTCGTGCTGAGGGTGTGAAGGCAAGCCTGAAATTTGTACAAGTTGCTCAAAGTTAATTACCACCCCTTCGAAGGGGGAAGCAGCTCACCCTCAGCTGCGGAAACAGCCCATGGCCCAGGTGGACACCGAAGCCAGAGTGACACAAGGGGAAGGGCGAGCAAATGGCACGTAGCATGGCAGTCCCCAAATCCAGCCACACTCCAAGACATCACCGGCTCGGAAGCCTGGGCAGCCTACCTGGGAAAATGACTTTCTCCACCCGGGAATCTGACTCAAGAAACCGAGCAACAACTAATGCGTTGTGGAAATGTTGTTTCATCCGGATTTGTAGGGTCTTCAAACCACGATTGCACAGGTAACAGTCAAAGGGAGACGGAACGGCTCCGAGAGCTACAGGAATTGAAACAGAATTCCACTTCAAAAAAAAGGCATTTTTTATTTAGTAAAACTAAACACAGTCCTAATTTCCAAAATTTCTAAAGTTAGAACAAGACCAGTGGCAAGACATCTGATGCGATCTGTCTTCCTCATCTCATACACACGGGATGCCAATTAATGAGCTGAATTAACATGCTGAAGATCAAGGATTAAATTATTAGATAATTAAATTTATTAGATAATATGCCTTTACTTCTTCTGCTGTAGACAGGAGGCAGACATAACACTGTACAGAAATTCATTTGTTACAATTAAGAGGCAGTAAAATTGTTTAAATCAACCTATATATGAAAATTCTACACTAGGCATATCCCCCAATGCATGAATGAGTTTAAAAACCCCAGACGTACTTGACGCGAGTGAGACAAAGGTAAGTAAATGCACAATTTAAAGGTTTGTGTGCCTCTCTGTGTATGAAGGCAAGTGAATATAGGAAACGACGGTGCTCTTTCTGCGCGGGTCTCAAGGGTACCTGCAGAGAGGCTGTGAGCAGCCGTGCCCCGTGCAGCGCTGCAGGGGCAGACAGGCGGCAGCCGCTCTGCCTCCCATGCTTCCCGGACGTGCCACATCAGGGACACGTGTCTCGGGAGAAGGCAGGGACAGAGGGGAAGGGCAGTCCCATGGTGTCCTGCATGCACGCACCCGCCACCGGATAATTCACCCCACTCCCCGGCACCTGGAGACCGAACGCTGAACCACCCACACTGCTCAGCATTCTTCTTGAAGCAGTTAGGAAGTGGGGAACGGTATCACTAACTTTATTTAAGAGAAAAACTACAGAGGCATACTGGAAGTTATCGTGTTTCCATAACCCCCCCTCACGTACCAGTGAAAGGCAGGGAAGAGAATTCAGGTTTCTTACACCTGTGTTACTCCCTTCTCTCCAGTCATTTACACTTCTGCACATTCAAGAGCCTGAGCTACATCTAAATAAAGCTAAATCTAAATAGATTTCATACCTGTGTGCATGCAACATGCTTCAAATTTACCAGCTCATAATGGGAAGACAATTCATTTTAAGGTATTTCCTACATTGACTACTTACAGTTTTGTAAGAATTTGAGCCTTTCGTAGAGATCGTCACAGTTTACCGAAACAAGTCCCATTACAACATCACTATGCCCTAAAAATTCAAGGAGAAGACAAGAACAGAGTCAGCCACTCCATCTGCTCTGTTTGTTCTGCCACAAACCCTCATTTTCTCAGTCTTGGTGCTAATACAGTCACATTTTTGTGAGACACTGGGTTCCTTCTCATTGCTGCAGCCGTCCTTCCTGCGCAGCATGGGAATCATAAGGCAGATTTCAGCTTTTTCTAAAGCTCTGGTCAGCAGGGTGCTCTGCCGTGTGATCTGCCCCCAGACACTTCCCAAACACCAGCAAAGAACACCACCAGAAAACTTCCACTTTTAACCCCACCACCAGGGACATGCGGTTACAGCACGGCTACAGTCACGTTAGCTCCAAGTCTGGGCTGTCTGGGAAACGCCACGGTGAAGGTGCTTTGGGACACGCTCCAACAGCCGTATGAAGCCTCCTTTGAACCTTAATAGAATTTCTGGCAGCTACCATCTACTGAAACCACTTGCTTTGTCATAGCTAAATTAAAGACAACGTGGCTATAAACACCTCTAGGTCTGTTACCTGAAGTCAGGTCAATAATCCTTCTCTCGGGGATAGTTCAGGAGCTACAAAGACTAATGGTCTCTTCAATGCTCCATCTCGTCTAATGGTCCGCCTAAGAATTACTGGCAGACACATTGGGTTTTGTGAACTGCCCGCAGCCAGAACGGCTTTTAAATAGCCAGTCTGCGCTGCATTGAACTCACATACTCACCGTTCATGTATTTGGTTGCAGAATACATACAAATATCAGCCCCCAGAGATAAAGGACGCTGAAATGAAATTAAAATAATAGGTCCAGTTAAAGCTTGTTTGCACTCTGGTCCATTTGAAGCTATCCAGAAGGGCTGTGATCCAACACAGAAAATAACAATAGGTGGAGAAACTAAAAAAGACACAAAAACTTAACACAAAACACCTTAAACACAAAAACCTGAGAATGAAGATAGATAGAATATGTGACAAAACCAATGGTACAGGAAAGCACTCTGAATTCAAGATAAGTGCAATAAAAAGAACCCACAATAAAATGTGATTTAAAAGCACTGGTCTAATTCCCACTGGCTTCGGGGAGAGGAGTGATTGAGTACCTCCAAGACGCAGCCCGTTCATATTTGTGAAAAAAATAGTTATATTGCTTAGCTGAAGCAGGGATAAGTAATGGTGTTTACTCTACAGTATATTTCATTAGAAAATGAAGACCACCAACACTGTCTGCAAAGCAAAAAATTGCAGTGTTTTCTATCTATCAGTATTGGTGACACTGCACCGAAAGAACAACAGAAACCCAAAGAAAGCGCAAAGGGTTCTGTCTGCCGGGTCCCGCTTCCCTGGCCTCCCAGCTTTCCTCCCAGAAGCCTCGTTAAGCTGAGGCAAACTGAGATGTCGATGGGCATGGAGTAATGAACGATTTATTTTTTTTAATCAGTCACAAAGTAAAGGACTTTGCACATAATATAAACATACTATAAAGACTGAAGAGTATCAATATGTTAAAAGGTAACAAATCAAGCAGATTTGGAATAAAAGACTGCTGCTGCCAGATTAAGCACGGATGTCTGCTCAAGGAACGTGGGTAACGTGCGTTCCCAGTGCGCAGCCAGGATGGTAGCATAAACCCCAGCGCCTTTTACATTCAATATTGCTGTACAAGTCACTCCAAAATTATTATCTTTTTAGTGCAGTGTATCAGCAGCAGTCTGGAGGGGCTGAAAGACATTACCTATTATGCTTACTTGGAATTAATCGTTACAACTGACTTTCTCTTAGCACCAGGCCAATAAAAGACACATTAACTACCCCGTATATCCAGATGCTCACTCCTCTTCTTTCACACACGTCTTTCTGAAGTAATATACACAAACTCAAGTGCTGCTTTAGCTAAGCATTAACACTTTCTGTAAAGCTCTCTTAATTTATTATAAAGATCTCAGCGCCCTTAACAAAAACAAAGACACCCTGCCTTTTGCACCTATAAAAAAGTTTTACTTTAGACCTAAAATACAAGGGATTAGCTTAGTCACTCCTGGGAAATACACATGAATATTTCTAGCCCATGTTAAGATGAACAAGACTTCGAGGTTTATTATTCCAAAGCATTTTTAGAACTTAACAAATTGTCTTCACTTCACATACTCTAGTTATGAAAGCAGAAAAGTTATGCCAGTTGTTCGAGATCAAAATTACAAACTTCTAAGCCACACATTTAGCAACATACTGAAGAAAAAGGTAACCTGAATGTCTCAAAGAAAGATTTAACAAAGTTTGCCTCTTTTAACTTTTTCTTCCACTACCTTTTTTAGAATATCAAGTGGCTCAGAAGAGATGATAAACAGCATATACAAAGGAATTAGTATAAAAAGGCCAAAGTCAGAAAACAGGACACTTTTAAATAGGCCTGTTATGATTTCCACCAATGAGAACTAAAAATACACGATTTTTGAATTACAGAGAAGCCATTCTCCTAATGGTTTCCCTGACTGTCTTGATTCAGTGCATTTACTTGACTGCTGAGCTATACTGGCTTTGCTGGTATCATACTGGTATATGGCTAGCTATAAAATACTTTACGTTAGTAAAGATGGAATGCAAACAGCAGCAGTACATGGGTTGTATTTAGAAACAGAACACAGATCAGAGCTACAGCTCCTTGGTGGTGCTTCCATTTTGAAAATGTATCTTTGAATACACTGAAATAATGGGGAAACTCTAAACAACAGGCTCACCTGGAAATATGCAGACATAAAAGTGTTGTCTACCACGAGAAGAACATCTTTATGCTTGTGTACTACATCTGCACAGGCCTGAATGTCAATGATCTTCAGCGTGGGGTTTGTGGGCGTTTCAATCCAAACGAGCTGCAGTGATTCAACAACAGAAAACAGCAGTTTAGGGATTTTACAGTGCTGGTGATGATACATGTGTAAGTCATAAGGGCTTTTAAATGTTAACTCACTGAGCGTCAGCTGCCCATGCAGGTTTGCAGAGTGGGAATAAGAAAGTGTCCCCACTGAAGACAGGCAAGGTTTCTTGGGAGAGGTAACGTTCTCCACAAACACAACTGACACACAGGAAGAATATCGAAGCTTTTGAAAACCTAAGTGCATCACCTCTGAAGAAGGCCTGACATAGCCAGAAGAAGGTCTTTACGCCCAAAAGTTTGTAAGACTTTTCCAGCTGAATTATCAGGGGAATATCTGCTCCAGCGCCATGGAGCACCTTCTCCTCCTGTTTCTCCTCCCTCTGCTGTTTCTCACCTTTTCCCTCCTCCTCTCTCTCTCTCTGTGATGTTTTTTGCCCTTCCTAAAATGTTTTCAACGAGGGACCACACACACCACACAGTGGCCTGCAGTGGGGATGTGCTGGAGCCAGCTGTGCCCCAACCTGTCCCCACCAAGGCTACCCCTGCAGCCCTTCTGCTTGACACATCCATCCAATACAACAGCAAGAACAGAATTATTTAATGACATTAAGCAGTAAGTTCAGCAATTTCCCTCTCTCCTACCTTGGTCTCTGGTGTAATTGCAGCTTCCAGGCATTCCATTTTTGTGCAGTCAACAAAAACTACATTCAAACCCATTTTCATGGCTACTTTCCTGAAGTATCTGTTTGTGCCTAAAAAAACCCAACAAAAAGCAAACCAAACAAAAATCAGAGACACAAAATGAAACAACTTCCTTAACTTTCCTTCACTGATCTCCAGCCTCTTGCGTGCATCCATGGCAAGTCAGGAGGGTACAGCTTTATGCTGTACACCATAAACGGCACATCAGTATTTATTTTATTTCTGAAAAGTTTAAGGATTGCTGAAGATTGCATGATTTAAACATCATGGAAAAGTAATAATGGGAATGTGGAATCAGAGTGATTTATGAAGTACTTCCAATTAATAGCTGTTCAGGGCTTTTTTAATCAGAAAATTAAACAGACCCCTTTTAGTTTGCCTGCTTCCAACTTTTCCTCCAGCCCTTTGCTATGCACAAGCGAGTGGTTCCAGTTTTTATATCCTCTTTCCCCCACCCCACGCTAAATAACTTTTCTCCACCACAAAGTTTCAAATTCTTTTTTCTATTTAATAAGCTTAATTGAGAATCTGGGAGAAGAAGAACCGAGGGGAAGACTCCAGCTACTGTGTTTCGCATCATTCCATTAAACAAACATGCAGCAAGGAACATAAAAAAGTATTATTTCCTTTCTTCCTGTCTTTGAAGCCTTTCCTTGGAAAGATTAAAAGAAGAACCGAAAAGCAACCAGTTGATCGCTAGATGTGCAACACACTGACTATGTGGCAACACTGCCTGGATTAAAAATTAATTCATTAGGTCTTTTTGCCAAGGTTATTCAGCATTTACTCACTTATGCTGAAGAGCAGTTTGCCATCTAGCCTTAAAGTCATAGCATATGCAGGGTGTGATTCTGTGTGCAGAACGCTACGTCTGAATGATTTTTATTTTTCTTAAGGAAACACTTTTATTTCTACAATATAGTATCTTGTGCCATAAGAAGCTTATTCGGGCATGGGAAACTTTAACATAGGCTGTCAACTCTACAAATACAAACCACAGAAAAAAAAAGTCTTATGTACTTTTAGTAATAGCACACAGCAAAAAAACTTAGATGAAAATGGAAGATTACACTGAAAGTAGCCCCTTTGAGAAGTTACAGCAATAGCTCAGAATTCAGAGGTGTCAACTACCCACACCTCCTCCTCACGCCTCCCAGAACTCAGCATCTCTTAAACCCAGCCCAGGCAACGCGCTTTCCAGCACTGCCAGAGAGCTTTGCCCTTTCTTTCACTGTTTTTCTGACAACCTTGAATACTGCGGACGCACATGAGTTAGCAAGAACAGTACTGATGTCCTATCCAACCAGTCTTTCTACAAAAAAAACATACTAAAAGCTTGCCAAAGCTACTGCACCCTCAAGGGAGCAGGGACACATGCCAGCACTCAGCACCCAGTGACCCAAAGGCTGCTGTTCAAGGCCAGGTTGGACGGGGCTTTGAGCAACCTGGTCTGGTGGGAGGTGTCCCTGCCCAGGGCAGGGGGGTGGAACAAAATGATCTTTAGGGTCCCTTCCAATCCAAACCATTCCATGATGCTATGATATTACAGTCCTGAAGTGTGCAAGGCTGCACAGGGCAAGCACGGTGGAGGAGTAAACGCCGCACAGCAAAAAGGAGTCAGGGTGGGCAACGGCGAGGAAGCAGCTGACAAAGGACCAGGCTGCAACGTAGGAGACCGCAAGCAGAAAAGATGAGTAGGAACAGCCAGAAGAGCATAGCCCAGGAGAAAAGCAAGCAAGGACTTAGGGGACAAAGAGTTCCTAATACCCAAAGGAGGAATGAAAGGGCTGGACACATACTGGCCACGGCAGCCAGTGGCAGATCCGTAGATGTACCACCTCATGGGGTGTGAACTCTACTGAACAACTCTACTGGCTGTGGGGAAGCCGGTCTGTTTACAACAAAAGTATGAAAAAAGTCAGGGAACAACAGTGAAATTCAACTCTGCAGAAACCACCACGGGCTGAGGGTTTAACGAGCAGGTGAACTGGTCTGGCTTGAAAAATACACCTATGGGCCTTTCTGAAGTGAGGAACTGATAATACGCTTTGGCCAAATGACTTTGATTTACCAAGGTCTATGGTGGGAAGGCTGTAAATTAAAGGAGCAGATTAGCAGTAGGGATTCCTGCTGTCTTCATTCAGCTTGGCTCCAGATGTACTTTGGAGAAGAGCTATCTGGCATGACAGAACTAAGACATCAAAAGCAAATGTGTGTATTTATATTTGATGTGAACAAGCATAGAGAACTGACCGGCAAACAGCAATTGCTCTTAGCGATGGGAAAGGTGATTACTCTTGCTAAAAGATTTTCCAGCTATTGCTGGGGAAAACGCTACCTGTTGCTGGCCTCTCTAACCTTCCTTTGAAAACAAAGCAGATTTGATCTCCTGGTGTAAGGCCATGAAGCACATGGAGGGAGACAAGCTCCGCTGATCAGTGAAACACAGGAGTTGGGCACTAAGGACACTGATTGTCACAGCCTATCCTGGCAGACTTCCCTACTACGGGCTTTTGGGTGGCATCAACCTTTTGAAGGACTTCAGCAGAGGTGGATGAACTACCTTTGTTCCTAGGGAGTTTCTTAGAAGAATGGATAAAAAAAAACCCCAAACTATACATGATCAAAACCTAATAGTGGGCTGCAGCATCACTGAAGCATTCAGAAGACATGGGCATAACAGATGCAAGTTCTGCTTTCAGGGGAGATGACAGAATGGTTGTCTGAAAATGCTGGCTGGTGAAGGGTCAAACCTAGGAAAGGAATTGTAGAAATACCAGAAAGTGGAAAGCTTCGTTACACTGGACTACAGGGAGTCCTGCTCTGCAAACACACCTGAGCAAAGCTAGGATGTTGCTGTTTTCCCGTCACTCAAGCATATATTACTAGTTAGCTATATTTTTTAAACCTCCACATAGTATCGCAGAATGTTTCAGTGTTTGAATTTCTAACACCAAAATCACACATGAGTGTTCTGTGCCCTCATGAAGTGAAAAGGCTTTAAAGAAAAGTAAGGTCCTACGTGGGAAATTCAGGAAGTTCATGAGAATCACAATTAGGTACATTTAATCATTTGCACAATGAAGATCAAAAACACTTGTGCTTTACATACCTCCATAGACATCATCCATGCAGATAATTGTATCCCCAGCCTTTAACAGGTGAGTAATATTCAAAGTAGCAGCTAAGCCAGAAGCATAAGCTAAACCTAAAACAGAAAAGAAGGAGTGGCAGACAGACTCTATTTTAATGTGATACAACCTTGTCAAACTTGCCTTCACTTTCCTCACTTTGCTTTTAAAAGGAACCTGTTCTGTCACTCTCGCTTATGCTATCTCACTCCTTTAGTGGATTTGGTAAAAGCAGCAGCCTGGTTTTGCATGGGGTGGGAGCCGGGATGAGCACTGGTGACACAGTCTGGCAGCAGCTCCCGTGGGGCTCCCACGCCCCACTGCCCTCAGTGCTGCTGCCCAGGGGGGAATTCAGTTTAGCTTAGGCATCAAATGCAGCGAGAGGAAGTAAAAGTCACTCCAGAAAGTCCAATGATTGAGCTGGACTTTCCAGAACGATAAGCGTTGGACTCTTTTCACACCACGAAGCAGCTCTTGCCCATAACCAGCAGTCAGCGGCTGTGAAAGCCTTGCTGTGATACAACTGCTGCCAACACCTCCGTTGTCCAAGTTCTTGCTCCCCAAGTTACACCTGTTGTAGACGCTGTCAGGAGACACGCATGCTGACATATTGCTTGAAGAACCTATTAATTGCTTACAGTATTTAGCTCCATCTAGCGCTGCCACAGCCTTCTCCAGGCAATTCCGGGTAGGGTTTCCACTCCGGCTGTATTCATAACCCTATTGTGAAAGCAAGAAAAAAATATAACTTGAGAGAGCACTGAAAAAGTTTTGTACGATAATAGTCCTACATTCCTTAAAAAGTCCTCGCTCTCAACACTGAGGGTACACATACACCTCCTCCAAGAGCCACACGCTCGTTTTCTGGCTATGTCAAGCTGGTGTACGCAACATCCGACTGGGCATCCCCAGCCCGAAAATGGTTTCTAGGGGTGTACTAGGGGAAGTATTGTCCTGCTAACCAGGCTTTCCTACTTTTTTCTAAACATCCATCTCTGGTCACTCTTGGAGAAAAGACCTTGGTCTGACACAGTTCACTCGTTCTTACTTTATCAGCAAGAAAGTGTCCCATCCCCATGAC
This sequence comes from Alca torda, assembly GCA_008658365.1. NCBI lineage: Eukaryota > Metazoa > Chordata > Aves > Charadriiformes > Alcidae > Alca > Alca torda. The sequence continues at coordinate 34,244,509 of CM018087.1, read as the reverse complement.
GTTCTGCTTGAAAGATGCCACAGGGCACTGGCCTGTGCCAACCTCTACCCATTAAAAGTTGCTGAAAGCTCAAAAGTTTCCATGGTACGCAGTCAGGCCAAGTTCCACACTTCAGTGCAACAGCTTTTATGTGAATACAGAGAAAATTTAACAAGAAAAGAAAAACTCATGCATGCATGGATGCACTTGTTACAGAGAGAACCTGGCTAAGCATCCTGGTATTTGCATACTTTCAGGATTTCTGTTTAATGACAACTTCATCATATTCAGGAATCTGGCAGACCGCTCTCATGGAGCTTCTGGCAAGAACGTGGCCGCCCTGTCATCAGCAAGTGAATACAGCAGCGTGTGCCTCCTTCTTCTGTAGTCATCTTCAACACAGCTTGCTACTTACAAGCATTCACGATTTAGTCTCCGTAAGTGATTTAATGTGGAATGAAAGATCACGAGGCAAATTCCTATTGCCCAACCAGTGCACTATGATGTTCAGACCTCGGCTTTGGAACATATACTGATTTATGAGTTGTCATTTCCCTCGTACACGCATGGTAGCCATCAGAAACTTCATGGTTGCTCAATGCAAACACTTCCAGTATTTTCTACAATACATCCACAACATACATATGAAATATTATGAAGGACATGGACCTGTTGGAGCAGGGCCAGAGGAGGCCCCGGAGATGCTGGGAGGGCTGGAGCCCCTCTGCTGTGAGGACAGGCTGAGAGAGTTGGAGTTCAGCCTGGAGAAGAGAAGGCTCCGGGGAGACCTTCCAGCCCCTTCCAGTCCCTCAAGGGGCTCCAGGAAAGCTGGGGAGGGACTCTGGAGCAGGGAGGGGAGCCATGGGATGAGGGGGAAGGGTTTTACACTGGAAGAGGGGAGATTTAGAGGAGATATGGGGAAGAAATTGTTTGCTGTGAGGGGGGTGAGCCCCTGGCCCAGGTTGCCCAGAGAAGCTGTGGCTGCCCCATCCCTGGAGGGGTTCAAGGCCAGGTTGGACGGGGCTTGGAGCAACCTGGGCTGGTGGGAGGTGTCCCTGCCCAGGGCAGGGGGTGGCACTGGGTGGCCTTTAAGGTCCCTTCCAACCCAAACCACTCTATGATTCTGTGTTTCATTCAGTCAAGTGAAGCAGCCTCTTACACAATCTGTAAATGAGAAGATGTATTCTGCCTGGTCCCAGGGGCGAAGTAAAGCATTTTTATCCTGCAGCTTTCAAGGAAGTTGCTGGATGCATGCAAACCACCGGATGCAGGCCTGTGCCTTGGCAGGGTGACCATCGGTGTCCCGCACCGGCCATCCATGTGGCAGCGGACTGGGGGCTGCCCAGGCCGAGGGGCATCAGGTGCCCCCCTTGGTGCCCCCTTCCTCCACCTTTCACACTGAAAATCACCCAAAACCTGCCTTCCAGCCCACGGCGGGAGAACCCCCCTCTGCCAGTGGGTAAAAAGATGTTCGGGTTCTTTTTTCCCAGGATTTAGCACGAAGGAAAGTATTTCCACGGGCTGCAAACCGGGAGTCCCCCTCCCCTTCCCGAGGCCGGCCGTCTCCCCGCGCCCCCGGCCGGACCATACCCCGCCCGCGCCCTCAGACCCTGTCCGAGCGCGGCGCCCTTCACCCCGGGCGGTCCGGCGGGGCCGAGCCCGGCTCGGCACGGGGCCGGCGGCCGCACTCACCGCGTGCTGCCCGGGTCCCTGCTGCTTGAAGGTGGTGGAGAGGGAGATGGGCGGCACCACGGCGGCCGAGCGCCACTGCTCGGGCTCCTGCCCGACGTGGATGGCCTGCGTGGCGAAGTGAGCGAAGGCCGGCAGGAAGCCCCGCGCCCCGCCGCGCTCCATGGCTGCGTTCCGACTGTCGCCGTCGCCGGTGCCGCCGCCTGAGGGGCCCGGCGCGGGCGGGGCCTCGCCGCCGCCTCCCATTGGCTGGGGCGGGGCGGGGCGGGGCCGGGCGGCGTCCCCGCCGCAGGGAGGGGAGCGGCTGCACGCGGCGGCACCGCCCGCCCGCCAGGGGGCGCCGCAGCACCGTAGCGCGGAGGGAGCGGCGGCGCCGGGGCCTGTTCTCCGCCCGCAGCGGCACCGGCAGCGGCGGTCGGGCCCGCCGGGGGGTCAGGCCGGGAGGGCGGCCCTCAGAAGCCATGCCCGCCAGGGGACAAGCGGCCTGGCAAACCGGCGACCCCTGGCCTTGGCGGCAGGAGGAACAAATGGCGGGAAGGCCTTCAGCCCGGAGGGCGGCCGGTGACCGGGGCTCCGGTGGGCCCTACCGAGCCTTCACCAGGGAACGGCTCCTCCCGGCCGCCGCCCCCGACGCAGGCTGGCGGGCCCAGCCAGGTCACACAACCGAAACCCAGATCCATGCGGTTGAAGAACTCTTCCAGGCGCTTACAGCTGCTTGCGTTTCAGGCTGAATTTCAGGCAGTCCCAAGCACCAACCCAGGCTGGGTGGAGAACGGACTGAGAGCAGCCCTGGGGAGAAGGACTTCGAGGTGTTGGTGGATGAGAAGCTCAACACGCCCCAGCAACGTGCGCTGTCAGCCCAGAACCCCCCCGCAGCCTGGGCTGCATCCCCAGCAGCGTGGGCAGCAGGGCCGGGGGGGGATTCTGCCCCTCTGCTCCGCTCGGGGGAGACCCCCCTGCAGCGCTGCCTCCAGCTCTGGGGCACCAACAGCAGAAGGACACGGAGCTGTTGGAGCGGGGCCGGAGGAGGCCCCGGAGATGCTGGGAGGGCTGGAGCCCCTCTGCTGTGGGGACAGGCTGAGAGAGCTGGGGGGGTTCAGCCTGGAGAAGAGAAGGCTCCGGGGAGACCTTCCAGCCCCTTCCAGTCCCTAAAGGGGCTCCAGGAAAGCTGGGGAGGGACTCTGGATCAGGGAGGGGAGCCATGGGACGAGGGGGAAGGGTTTTACACTGCCAGAGGGGAGATTTGGATGAGATGTGAGGCAGAAATTGTTTGCTGTGAGGGGGGTGAGCCCCTGGCCCAGGTTGCCCAGAGAAGCTGTGGCTGCCCCATCCCTGGAGGGGTTCAAGGCCAGGTTGGACGGGGCTTGGAGCAACCTGGGCTGGTGGGAGGTGTCCCTGCCCAGGGCAGGGGGTGGAATGAGATGAGCTTTAAGGTCCCTTCCAACCCAAACCATTCTGTGACTGTATGAATTTGAAATAATTTTCATACCATTTGCAGGTAAATATAGAGCAAAACTGAATATACTGATTATTTTCATCCATTTTTCAGCCTCAGCACGCAGCAGACAGCTGAAATTTCAAATGGAGGAATTTAGCCCTGTGGTGACAAATCCCTTTCCTGTTGGTCTGTGGAAAATCTCTGCGTAAACCCCATGGGCAAAACTCTGCTCTGAACACGCCACATGGGCAGGACACCAAGTCACAAAGTTTCAGGTGACCAGTGAATCTCAGGCGGTACGATAAAGGGTCCGCTTTCTTTTTAAAATAATTTGTATTATGAAATTCAGGGCAGTGAAACTGAGAGAATGGGGAAAATGGAATTATTTCCTCTTTATACAAAATATCTACCTCTACCTCCAGTTTCACGTTACGGTTATCTGTGTAGCCCACAAGCGTGTTCTGTGGCGCTCTCCGGAGAAGGCTGTCCCATCATAAGGAAGCACGCAGGTCTGCAGTGCTATTGCTCCTTACGCCAACACGGATCCTCACCCTGATATCCCCACAACGGGCTGCTGGAGCCCTTCACTGAGTACAAAAAGGACTCTGCAGCTGCTAGTCCCGTGGAGCAGTCTGAGCGACCTGAGGAAATAGCTTGTGGTTTTCTTAATAAAGAGATATAAAAATTTCTGAAGTGCTTCGGGACAGCACCAGCTGAGAAGAGAATTAATACTTCCACTTGAACAGAAGCCATTGAGGCTACGATGTCTTAAAATTTCTTACCTACTTTTTCCTGTAATTTCCTTAAATGCTCTTTGTCACTTTGAAAAATGTACTGCGCTCTAGTGTCTCTCAAGCCAGTCATTCTGGATGCCCGGGAGAAGCAGAAGTTAATTTCTCCAGAGCTGGTAAATTCCATTCACTGTCCTCCAGGACCTCATTTATTTTTGTTTTGCCTTGTGGAAGAAAGGAAAAAGGCAAGCGGGAGCATTCCTCTATACGCGGGTGCCTTCAATATTCTATGAGGTACTCTTCGTAAGTTTAAATGTTACCGTTAGACTTACAGGTGGAACAAATGCAGATGCACACTCACAGTATATCATTTTCATTTACTGCCTGCCTTTGGGTTTTGTACAAATTTAGTCTTTTATGCCTCTCTATTTTTTGACCTATTCATTTATATACTAAAAAAAGTCAGCATCCTTCCTGGAGGAATACACCCATGAGAAATTACTCCTCCATTATTTATTTCCAACTTCAGGAATTCCGTAAGCAAAGTTTCCATCAACTCGCAGCCCAGTAACTAGAAAATGCTGTTCCACGTTGCCACAATATCTGATCCTGCTACTTTTATCTAAATTGCCTAGTGCTTGGAGGAGAGCAACTTAAGTAATTTAAGAAGATGGAGAATATAAACAAGATAAAAGTTCCATTGCTAGACGGTAAAAAAACCCAAAACATTCTCAAGAATTTGTAGGTGTGTAATAATGACGCAGAACAGTCCTAGCGCGGGAGGACACCTGGATTCACTACAAACGCCGGGTTTCACGGAGCGGTTCCCATTAGTAATGCATTCATTATATTTCAGGGCTGAATAAGGAACTCCATAACAAGCTGGTAAACAGTGACTTCATGGCTCTCTCTCCTCTTAGCTGGCCTCCAGTAATTAAAAATGCAATGTGAAGCTCCCAGCATCAGCTCAGACCCGAGTTAGTCCATCTCCTGCGCAAGACTAGCTGTGCACTGTACATGTTCCCAGAGCAGCACCGGCGCAAACAGCCCCCCGCATGGAACGAACAAGACACATCGAAATTGCTACTATAACAGTGTCAGCCTCTCCAATTCTGGTTGTAAATGGGTTCTAATTTTCTCTAAAAACAAGAAGAGCCAGAAAAATCTTGTCGGAAAGACCAATGGAGTATAGAGCAAAGGTGCCTTTTTTTTTCCCCTAGAATTATTTAAAGTTCCGTATTAGAACTGTAAACAGCTGTGTGGGAAGCAGCTGGGCTGCCACTCTGAAGACAGCAGGCACAGAAACCGTACTTCATAGTTCCCATCTCTGCCTAGAGTTCTTAGCCACTTCGTACGGGAGAAGATGATGCAAACTGGGTAAAGAGGTCACCCAGAAAGGCATGTTTTTTATCACAGCAGATCTAATCTTCCTGACAACTTGTAGGTTGTTTCCTCTGGAAGCATTAGTAAAAAATCCAGTTTACCTGGAATTTGACACATCATTTTTTAAATTATTCATTCCACTGTTGTAAGTAGATCCTTGCAGAACTAGCGCTAAAGAAGGAGCTCCTGCAGGGGAATCTGGAGCTCTGAACTCAACACAGGTACTTTGTAAGATGACAATGCATCTACACGGACGGGCGTAAGGACAGGCCAGCTGTCTCTTGTCTTTCCCTCTTCCTGCACATGCTCTTGAAGAAGATGCCTTGGAGAGGTCCCGTCATTCTCCAGATAACTTTGTGTTTCACAGTCAGGTACCACGGTGGGGCTTTTCCTTCTATTGCCCTTTTCCTTGGAGAACGAAACAGCCACGCAAATGAGGGAACTGGATGAATAGTGAAGGGACTGGGCAACATTTTGTTCAGAACAGCATTAGCAGTGTGGTTCTTTTCCGTGGCTCGCAAAGGGATTCGCGGAAGGAGTGCCACAGGAGACGCAAGAATGCCGATTTGAGACCGCCTTGTCCCTTCACCTTTCATGACCCAGGAAGTCACCCAGAGCTTCTGTTCTCTCAGCAAACGAGGGGAAGTGGCTCATCTCATTTATTTCATTGTTGTGTGGTTTGTTTACACCTCTGGCACGCAGCAACACACAGAACGCATGCCGTCATCTCTACGGTTGCGTAATGAAACCTCAAAGCAAAGCACTCCGGGATCCACCTTGCCACTTTACAAATGAATCCAAGAGGAATCCGTAGGAGTCATCACAGCAGAGTTTTGCAACAGACTGGGTCTCTGTGTCCTTCCCTCGTGATACGCAGCACGGGAGATGGCGTTTCTCTCCCTCGGTCAGCCGAGATCCGCCTGGGTAGCCAGCAGCACTTCCCAGCAGCCAGAGCCTGTGCTGGAGCAGCAGTACAGGTCTGAGGAGATGGGACGCGAGGTCTGCAGGGAGCACAGCCCTCTGTGCAGTGCCGTCACCTCAAGGGCAGAACAGCGAGCTGCCTGGCACACAGCATCTGTGCCTCTACCCATGAGACAAGGGCAGGCCGTTTCCCTAGAAATGCCAGACATATTCTTAGTGCAGATACATTACCACGTGCATAAATCCCTATATAGGTGTTATGGTTTGAGGAACCCACAATTTATTGTTGTTTAGACAATTATTCTCTCACCCAATGACCCTTCCCCGCCTGGAAAGGGGAACTGGTAAAAACAAGGAAACCTGAGGGCTGAAACATGAACAGATTTAATAGAAGAAGACTAGATAATTAACATTAATTAATTAATTAACTAAAGAACCAATATTGAACCCAATTCCAATATAAAATACACCAGGACTGTCCCCAGCCCATTCCCCCCCAGGGAGCCGTGCATCCCCGCAGGGACAGCCAACGTGGGACCCTGCGAGCGCTGCGGCTGCGGGGGGAAGGGAAGGGCTCAGGGCTCCGGCACCGGGGCGAGGGGTGCTCAGGATGGCAGCCATTATAGAAAGAGAGAGAACTCCTCAGCAAACTGTCTAATTTCTGTGGAATGTGCCCTTCATGGTATGAAACAATCCCGTTGGCAGCGTGGGGCAAGTGCCCGGGTCTCGCTCCTCCTCGTCCCCGCACCTGGGGAGCTGGAAACACTGAGACCTTGAAACCCGCCCTCCAGAGCTGGCTGTAAAGGAAACACTGTCAAAAATTCAGACACTGGAGTCTTCTGAAAGTGTGGTTTTCCCAAGCATTGGAAGAGACCTTACTGAAAAGTAAAATTACTGAAAGAGAAATTAATCCTGCGTCGCTCAAACCAGGACAAAAGCAATCACCTCAGCCAAAGGCCCAGGGGCTGCCCGGGGCGCTCCCAGCGCCGGCTCGGCCTTCACCTCGGTGGTGGCCGCCAGGCGCTGCCCGCGGACTTCTGCCCCCGCCCGGTGCGAGCCCCGTGCCCTGAGGGAGCCCGCCGGGCCGAGGGAGGGGCGGTGGGGGGCGGTGCGGGGCGGTCCCGGCCCGGTCCCCCTCCGCCGCGGGCTCCGTCCCGCCGCCGCCGCCTCCTCACGTCAGTCTCGCGGTGCGCGGGCAAGTCTCGGCTGGCGCCGCGCCTCTCGCGGGAGCTCCGGCCAAGATGGCGGCGGCGCCGGGCCGTTGAGCGGGGCCCCGCGGGCGGGCGGGCGCTTCGTGGCGGGGGATGCCGGCGGGACGGGACTGAGCGCGTACACCCTCCGGCTGCGGCGAGCCTTCCCGGCGGGGCCCCGCCGGCCGCGGGGCCGCCGCTGGCGATGACCGGAGAGAAGCTGCGCTCGCTGCGCAGGGACCACAAGCCCAGCAAGGAGGACGGGGACCTGCTGGCGCCCGGCGAGGAGGAGGCGGCCGCCGCGCCCGGAGGCATCTTCACCGGGGGGCGCGGGAGCAGCGGCAAGGGCGGGCGGGCCGGGGGCCACCGCATCTTCAGCAACCACCACCACCGGGTGCCGCTGAAGGGAGGGCCGGCGGGCGGCGGGACGGGCCCGCCCGCCGAGCCCGACAAGTGCCCGGCGCAGTTCCCCGTCCATGAGTGCGTCTTCAAGGGGGACGTGAGGCGGCTCTCGGCCCTCATCCGCACCCAGGGCATCGGCCAGAAGGACAGCCACGGTGAGCGGCCCGGGGGGGCGGCGGGTGGCCGCCGCGCCGTGGGGAAGGGGCCGCTCGGGGGCCGCGGCCTCTCCGCCCGCCCCGGCCCGGCCTGAGGAGCCGCCGCCGGGGTCCCGACCGTGGGGCCGGGCGGGGGCGCGGGGGGGGGGGGGCTTGGAGAAGTCCTAGGGGTTTTGGTGATGTGAGTGAGGACGGTGCCGGCTTTTGGAACGGCGTGATGCCGGGAGAGCAGCTTCTTACCGGGGCTGCTTCATGCCCCAAAACCTACCTCATTTAAAAAAAAAAAAAAATATTTTAAAGTGCCTGAACTGTCACCTGTCTGCTTTCGGAGGTGACAAACTCAGGAGTGGTTCCTTTGGCTCTTGGTGGAACTATCTTTGATTTTTCCCCAGGCTTAAAACCAAAACAAAACTTTTTCTTTCTTAAATGCTTTAGTTCCGTGGTTCAAAGAGCCAACATCTTGCTCTGCTCCTCTGCAAGCCTGGGCACAGAAGGGGCAGTAGCAGAGGTAAAAGTACGAGCCTCCTGCTACTCTATAATGCGTACACATTTAAAATCTTGCTAGGACATTTTAAAATAATGTTTAATTTGGGGAATATCTTACACTGTTAAAAAATAAATTGGCCTGTCAAGTCATCTTTAGTTTCATGGTTAGTTTTCATCTCTGCGTTTCCTGCCTCTTTCAAGAGTAACATGATGCCTTTCTGTTGGAGAATGCTAAGTTATACCGTATGTGGGATCTAGAGAAGGTGTGATTAAAGGGTACAGTTACCTTCTTTTTCTGATTAAGAGATAAATGTTCCCTTTGTTTTACTTAATTGTGTTATGTAAAATAAAAGGGAACGTTAAGGTAGAGCAATCTTTGGGATTGGTACGATGGGGAGAATAATGTAATGGAAATTAAAGCCATGTCCATGGTAACATTAGGCACTCTAAAATATAAACCAATGTATGTGGAGTAATATGCAGCTCAGTTTTCTCAGTCAAGATGGGGAGGAGTATTCCTTACAACTGTCGTAACATTTTTCTAAGTACGTTGTTATAAATATAGCTACAGATATATTTATCCTGTTATCTTCATTCCAAAGGTTGCAGCAAATACTGGTAGAAAGGAAGCAACAGACTCGGGAAGAAATTTTCTCACTCAGTGTATTCTTTCTGCTGACTTCTCCCCTACACCTCCTCCAGTTCCTCATCAAATAACTCATCATCATAAGCTCTGATATCTTTACTTTGCAGGCACTTCCTGATCCCTCTTTGCTGCACGATCCTCTTCAATGTGTATCACAAACGTTGATACCGTCCTTTTTTTAATATATATATACACACACACCTGCATGTATATGTGTGTGTATATATATATATATATATATATATAAAAATTTCAAATGCCACGTCTTTTTGCTTTCTTAACGCTGTAGGAAGTAGGAAAGCTTTAGGGGATTTCTCTTGTTATCTTCCTCCAAAAGATTAAAAAAAAAAAAAACCCAACAACAAAACCCTCGATGTCTTGACATACCAAAGGCCTGACTAATATTTCCTTGTTATTGTTTTCTTTGTGGCTGAATCCATCTGTCACTTGTTTACATATTTGAATTGTGAGTTGTTTGGGGGGAGAACTTCAGCTCACGATTATACTCAGAAATAAGCCAGAAGAATCCTAGTACATGATAAGAAAGTGACAGAGGGGAGAAAGAACTTCTAGTAACAGTTGCTGTTTATATTTCAGTCCCATTTTTAGCATGCGGTTAAGTGCAGAAAAGCCAAGTCTTGTAGAATGTTAAACTCTTGGTGTTCTGATAAAACAAACGCTAGCTGTGTCTGTCAATTGAGTGCACCCTGCCTCGCTCTCTAAATTAACCAGAAAAAACAGCCCATTGGAAGGCCAGTATCATTATTCCAAAAAGGATGAGTTTCTTGAGGGAAGCTTGTATGTATACCTATTAGATTACTTTTATTTTTACTATGATATGCACTTAAGAGCTTAAACATATATTCAGAATAAAAACACGTTATGTTTTGGAATAGACGAATCTTATCGCTGGATTACTCTTGGAAGACAGGCTCAGCTTCCCTGTAGATGTGCCAGGTGCCTAATGAAAGGTTAAAAGCTACACACATGCGTGCCTGTGGACAAATACTGTATTTTATGTGCATTTTATGCCCTGGATGTGCATGTGCAGGACTTCAGGGTCTCTTGTATCACTGCTTTCTTGGGATAAGAGCCTGTAGGTGCGTGATTTGGGGAGGGCAGTGTATGTACTTATTTCCCAAAGCTATAGATAGTCACGAAGTTGCCCTTAGATGGAAGGCAAAGGTGAGATTTGTTTATATGGTGAATCAAGCTGTTGCCAAAAGAGAATCAATTTGATTGCAGCTGTTCAAGAATGTGCCCGTTCACGTTCCAGTCAGTGTCTAGAAATGATGATATCAAACACGTTATCATTATGATTAAATTGCATGGAGGTCATCAAAACTACACTTCCACGCCAGCCACTTAATTATTTACAGTGCCATTTTCCTTACAGCTCTCTTCCATAGGTAAATGACGTAGTTGTGTATTTACAGCCTTCTCTATCTCTCCAGCAGCTGTTTTGTGTAAGGCTACTTGTTTTCATGGAATCTAATGCTTACCGTTGTGGCTTGTGCTGCGGTTCATTGAAAACCTCAAGCTGTTAGAACCATCTGTGCAACTGGAAGAAGTGAAACTGCCCTCTCCCGCGCTCCTGCCTGTCCTGGCAGAACTGCTTAGTTGCACTGTGCACTGGCTAGGAAAAATTGATTAGTGCTGGAGTTCACCATTTTTTTTTTTTTCATCAGGCTGATTTTTACCTGTGTGCTCTGGATAGTAAACGTTCTGGAGGAGCCACAGGTGTTCTTGCCTTGGTGAAGCAACTAAGCATGATTTGTATTTTAGGATCAGTGTAACTTGAGGTTGCAGTGCGATAGAATTCCAGTGGAGTCGTTCCTTTTGAGTCCTGTAAATACCGGTACTAATTAATTTATCGGTCTGTGACTTTTACCATCCAAATGCTAGCAAGAGAGTAATAGTGTGGCTCCGTTTCAGCAGCAGCTGCTGGGTTTGGGTTTACATTTTCAGATCCCACCTCTCCCAGAGGAGCAGAAGTTAGCTTGTCCCATAGTGCCAGCCAGGTTTCTGAGCTGCAGTGTGTGGAAAACCTTTGGCTGTTGCCGGCTTCAGCCCCCGGTAAGTGCTGCCGCTGCTACTCGGTACGCATGGTTGGCAGTCGTTGCTAGATGGGAGACTGTGGCAGGTCTCGTCTTTTCCAAGGCATTTGTCTTCCCTCAGTTTTCCTGAGCAGAGCAAAAGCTTACCTCTGCTTAAAGACTATGACTAGACAAAAGAGGAGTCTTTCTGCTTGAACAGCTCTTCCCGTTCTCCTGCTGGGGGGAGGAACCTGAGGACTGCTTGGGGCATTCTACGAGCTGAGTGATTCCTTACCATCATTCCTTCATTTTGTGACATACAACCTTACACAGTTTGGATGGCTTATTTTGATAAGTCAAGAATTAAATTTGCTACTGATAAACCCCATTTTGTTTGGCCCAAAGAGCATCAAGACCTCCCCAGGCTTATCAGATCTTAAGACAGATGATTAGTGATGGAAGTTTGTAAAATGCTGTTGCAGGTCTGATTTTTGGATGTGCAAAAGCTAGGGTTGTGTCTCGGCTCTTGCTGGGACTGTTTTCCTTTGGGGAGGAGGTCAGGGAGGTACTTTTGTAAAGCAGCATCGGAATTTTGATGGAATAAAAACATATGTGAGATTACTGTGGTGTTTACAGGGCTTAGTGTGCTGTGTGCCGGCTGTTAGACCACTCCATCCCCAGTCCTGTCCCTACACTCCAGCTTTCCAGAGGAGCTGTGTGCTGCTGTGTCCGTACTTGCTGGTCTGAGTTAAGAGTTGACTGGAGAGGAGTTTAGCAGGGACAGTGAGAAAAAGGCCTGACTGGCCAGGTAGTCCAGAGGGATAGGAACTACAGTCTTTCTTTCTAAGTCTCATAATGTTCCTTTTCTATGTGTTTGCCTTGCCTCTCCTCCTTACCCCCTTTCCTAAAGGTGCTTTCCTGGCTTACCTGTTAGTGCGGCTCCTCTCCCGTTGGTACAGCAGCTAACCTCTTATTTCGTAGAATCATAGACTTGTTAGGGTTGGAAGGGACCTTAAAGATCACCTAGTTCCAACCCCCCTGCCATGGGGAGGGACACCTCCCACTGGATCAGGTTGCTCAGAGCCCAGTCCAGCCTGGCCTTAAAAACTTCCAGGGATGGGGCTTCCACCACCTCTCTGGGCAACCTGTTCCAGTGTCTCACCACCCCCATGGTGAAGAACTTCTTCCTAACGTCCAGGCTGAATCGTCCCATCTCTAGTTTTAATCCATTCCCTCTAGTCCTACCAAGTTCATCTCCCTGATATTTGTTAAACCTTCCTTAGACTCCTTGCCAGGCACTTGCTGGCTAAAGACCAGCAAGCAGGAGGTTGTTACCTTTTTTCAGCTTCTTCATAAATACCTTTTTTTTTTTTTTTTTTTCTTCTGGAATTGATAGATTCTAGTTTCTGTGCTTTATTGGTTATTGTACTCAGTTCTTCTGCGTGCTCCTCTTCCTCTCCCCCTTGTCTGCTGTGTCCAGGTTTCCTATCTAATTTTTGAATCGCATGCTTTTTGATGTGAAGACAATCACAGAGTCAAAGAAAAGTCTGTGCTGGAAGAGCTCTCTGGAGGGGATCTAGTCTGACCTCCTGCTCAAAGCAGAGATAACACCGGAGTGAGATCAGGCTGCTCGGAACCTGGTCCAGGGGAGTTTGGAAATGATGTGTCTCATCACACAACCGCTCTTTCTGCTTATGGGCTGAATGAAATCCAACAGGGTTCTCAGGAGAGCTGTCGGGGCCTGGTCAGCTTTCGTTTTGTTGTTTCTTGCCATTATACCAAGCTGTCGTAGCTGCTGGAGCTGTCTGGCTCTGTGTTATTCACCGTTTGAAAGGTGGGGTGTTTTTTTTAAATTTTAAGGTTTATTAATTAAGAGAAAACTTAGTGTAGAGCTATTTTTATCTATATATCCCATTTAGGTGCTTGATAAGGTGAGGAAAATGTTTACCCCGGCTTGTATAATTTGAATTTTCCGAGTAAATGGTTTGGCTCTTTCTCAAGTTTGTTCCGCAGTAACATTGTTATTTCAGTCACTTAACAAAGAATGGCTGCATCCATTATTCTAAATTATGTTTTGGCTCACAGATGTTACAAGAATCTATTAATAGAAAATGTGAGGTTAGCTTAGAGTGTGCATAATGAACTAGGATGTTGCTGTCTGTGATGTTGCTAGTGACCCGCAAGAATAATTTGTACTCCACGTTGAATGACTCATTCAGAACCACTTAGGAGCTCTGCCTTTGACTGCTCGCCTATCTTGATCGGAGGTTGCAGGATACGGTAGCGTGCTGGCAGTCACGCCGTACAGCAGCCTCTGTGTTTTGCGTTGCGTCTTTTAATGTACAGGACATCATCCTGTGCATGTAGCAAGTACTTACTGCTAACACGATACTGTAAAATAACCCTGAAAATCAGGTGCGTTTGTTGTTATTTGCAAAATAAATTTGTTTTCCAGCATTTTTTCTGTTAACTCCACTAAGAAAATGTTTAAACATATAAACAGAGCAATACAGTTAAATGGAGGAATTTTACGTCCTTAAGCTACATAAATAAAATGTATCAGAATTACGGTAGCAGCATTAATCCAGAAAAACAGCTGACAGTTTCTTACAGTGCCTATTTAAGAACAGAAGTACAAAATGTGCATATGCACAGCCAGGAAGATAGTCATGTTTGTAATATCTGCTAATAGTCTCAGAAGCTTTCTTTGGAAACAAGGCATTAAAATAACCAAAAGGCTTTTTTGCGGTGAAGTTACAGTTACTTCACAATCCGTCCAACACCGTATTAGTAAAAATTCTGTACTAAATTAATAAAGTGGGGTCTTAAAATTTTAATCAGTATCATATCTTTGAGTAGCTTTTAACCTAGATATGTCATTCTTTGTAAACTATCAGACTTTTCAGACCATGATAAGCGTGGAGGTTTGGGTTATCTCTTGAAGATACAATTGGACCTCTTTGGCGGGAGTAAGTTTCAGGATGTCACTAAGAAAACCCCTCTTGGCCCATGAAATGTGTTTCAGTTACATTTTTCTAAGCAAGCATTTGGATTAAAATTGTTAATATAACTGCTCTGGTGTGTTTTAGTGTGTTCCTTTGTTAGGTCGTGTAGCTCAAGTTTCTTAACATGTAACATCTGAGTCGTATGTGCAAACTCCTGAAGGAATTGCAATGGATTCTGTTACCTTGAATCTAATATCTTCTTATTTCTATTATTTACTTTAGGAAACACTCCTCTACATCTTGCTGTGATGTTGGGACATAAAGGTAGGTACACCCATCAATTTCATTAGCTGTTAAATTATCCTGAACATTTAGGGGTAAGAAGAAAGCAAGATTTTTCATTTTTCCTGAATGTGATCTTGTGTTTCAAGCTAGTTCAAAGCTGAGGTTTTCTGGAAAGAAGGGACCACGCAGATTTAGAAGAGAAAACTTGGAGAGGAAATCAGAGCTGTTCTTTGGGCCCAAATCAAGGAGCCAGGTAGTGAGTGGGGTAGGGCAGAAGGGAGTTGCAGCAGTTGGAATCTTTATGAGCCTAGAACAAGAACAGTGGGTGGACTCAGCTCCACTCTTTTTGCAGAGTTAGAAGGGAATTGGGAAAGTTGGAATATCGTAGAAGACTGAGAAGCAACTGGAAGCACTGAAGGCAAGCATATGCATGCCTGCTTCCCCTGCAGTGTCCAAGCAAGGAGGGAATACACTCCGTATGTGTAGGCAGGGGACTTGATCTCTGTTTTAATGTGCAATTAATTCATGGTACAGAAGGGTTATTAATTTCTGTTTGTGTGACGATACCCTTCCTCTTTGTCAACGCTTTTCTGGTTATTAGTGTCGCTGTGTTTGTTACTGATCTGCTCACTAGGTGATGTTGAACAACCCTGTTTAGCTTTTTCCCAGTGAAATGAATCAGAATAACATCCTCTAGAATAGAATGACTCCTGTTTGTGGAAACGTAATTGCTCGCCTGCTTTTTGTGTAGTCCTTCATTCACTGGATTTGGATTTCTGACTCGGTGTCCAGGCTGCCCGATGCGGGGCGCAGGACAGCCTCCAGGACTCTGCAGCCTCTTGGTTCACGATGGCCCTCCTCTTTCCAGATACCCTTTGGGTGTTTCTTTACAGCAGAATTTCAAGGCACAGGATTTAAATTTCTACTTCAAATGGAAAGTGTAGAAGTAGACATGTTTCAAGGCTGGGAAGAAACCTGGAGCTTGATTGTTCAGTCTCTGCAACAGTAAAATTCTTTCTCACTACTGAAACGCGAACGCCTTGGTTTCGTTCAGCCATGTGAGTGCAGTGCCTGGTGCGTGGTGCTGCTCCATGGGAAAGCTGGTAGCTGGATCACCTGGCAGATCTGGAGAGGGGAACGCAGGAAATGCAATAACTTGTCTTAGGATGCTTTGGTAATACCTATGAAGTGATGTAAGATAATTGAGAGTTAGAGTGGGAAGTGATTTTGAAGGAAAAAGAGAGAGGCAGCTTACACAGAAGAGGAAGCAGCAGAGCTTGCCGGAGTCTGCCAATATTGGTCCAGCCTGTGAGACTTCTTAAATTAAAAAAAAAAAAAAGACGAAGAAGAAAAGAAAATGAAGATACACAACAACTTTTTGAGATAGCGGTGCAGCAAATATGTTTTACAAGCGCCTGCCTGCTAAAAGTCATGGATAGGAGGTTTTTTCAACTTGCAAAAAATGGTGTTTTATCAGAACTGCTGTTTGCCAGTGAGGGTCCAGAGTAGAGGCTTGGAACACCAGAAGGAAACAGAGGCAACAGCCTTTCTTTAATTTCTTGGCCTTAAATAAGGTGTTTTTCTTTCTAAGACAGATTTTCATTTTGTAAATGCTTACTCTGTGTTTTCAGGCAGTGATCAGCTATGTATATGGCCCCTTTTGTGCCTTATTGCAGTGTTTGTTTCAAGCTTTAGTTTGTCACAGTCATTAGTTAATATTTACAAGTTTTACACTGTTGGGTGTGGAAGGGCTTGTGTGTTTTTGCTTAGACAATGATTAGCTGTCATGAAGGGACACTTTCCATACAGCTACAACAGTAACACATCAATAAATACAGATGACTTTGATCAAAGATGCTTCTTATAGTAAAACTGATAGAAAAGAATTTACCAAGTTTAATTCAGTGAGGCTGAATATTTATTCTAAGTCTCGTAAAGTGTGGTTATTTTATCTTTCAGCTCTAGGATAAGAAGCAATCTATTCAGCACTGACAGATTCCTAGGATATGAGTTACCCTCGTGTATAGCGTAGCGAGGAGGGGAGAGGCATTTCTTCCCTCTACTCCTTTTCTTGTTGCTGCATGTTTTCGATGTCAGTTTGCGGTTCACCTCTTGGCTTCTTTCCATATAGTCCGTGTGTAAAGCCCTGTGTGTAAAGCCCTAAATCCTTTCGGGTGTTCGTGGTGAGCCTTTGTCCAGCTTGCCTGAAGCAGGGCCATTTGTGCGGGACATCCAGCACAATACCTGGGTTTACTCTTTTGATTTTGAGTCCTGCCTGGTCGTTGATCCACCGAGAGCCCCAGGTCCTTTCCTACCTCGTTAGTCTGTCTCGTACATATCAAAGGTCAGTTTTCTGTCTTTCTGGGGTGATGCATACAGACCGTTCAGCTGGATATAGCAGCGTTACAGCCAGTCTTTTCTGAAGCGCGGGGTGAATTTACATCCTGTTTGTTTAACTGGAAATGTAATCTGGCGGGTAAATATGATCTTATTTGCCTGCTCACTGTACAGTGTTGTTCTTGTGTTAGGCACTATATTTAAGCAACCATAAAAATACCTCTCTGTGTTTGCTGGCAAAGCAGTCAGGGCTTTTGTTTATTTACCAGAAAAGATAGTATATTCACCAGTGAAGTATCTCTTCCTTTCCAAACGCTGTGCTTGCCAGTGACTCACGGTTGTTGCATCTGGAATGACTAGTGTGGTTTCCTGTAACACCTATAGTAGGAGAATAATTCAGGAAGTTCCTCCATCCATCATGCCTGCCCATCCTATTCGTAATGAGACATTCCTTCAGCCTGCGGCTCCAGCATGCTACTGCGATGGGTCAGGTTGATTTTAATGAGATATGGAGAGGAAACTTTCTGTAGTTGGAAACTGAAGAAGCGACTCAAATGAGGACAGCTCATACAAACTGTGGAAACACTGAAAGCTTTCTTCTCTCATTAATTTTAAGGACTATTCGTCATTCCACCGTCACCTTTTACCCGCAGACAGAGAAGGGAATGCAAGTTGAGCTGTGACTCGCTAGGAACTTGTGCGGCTTTGAGATGCTAGCGTTGCTTTATCGGCACGGCGTGTGCGTGCCGAGCATCGGGGACAGCAGTGACGCACGCTCTGACTGATGCTCTTGGTGGAAAATGTAGCGCATGGCAAGCGTACCTCTCTGTTGATGGAGCACAGGACCGCGAGTTGTGTGCTCTGTTATCAGTGCCCCAGATAACCACCGTGTTAATCCTACAACCCCTGTTCCTTGCTGTACAGCCGGTTCTGCACACATTCGGAGGTTTCCTAGCCCAGAGTGTGCTGGTTTGCTCGCTTGAGATGCCATCTCATCACAAGATGCTGCAGCATGTAGGGATGTGTTGGTGCCACTGCTTCATCTGGCTCCCATACACGTTATGTTCTCGAGATGCCTAAAGTCTGTATCTCCGTGCACATTTCCAGCAAATCAGTTCATCACTCACCTCTGCGTGACAGGGGGTGAGTTAGGGAGGGAGAAAACCATGCACAGCTTCCACGTGTGGAAGACCATGAAGCGTGTCTTGGTCTGTGGGGTTGTGCATTAAGTAGAGAGTGCCGATATAACGCTTTAAAAAGATCTGTTACATAGCTGTGTGCGTGTATATGCACAGCTTTATAAAAAGCAAAATAGAAGAAGCAGAAATGGTTGTGTGATTGGTGTTTGATCACCAATTATGTTTTTAGTGCTAATATTGAACAGGGAAGTGCTGTAAGTATTTACACAAATGTTTTTCATTTGTTTAAAGTTTGAGTCAGAATCTAGATATGTATTTTGATAAACTGTTTAATATATTGTCAACTACTTCTGCTTTATTATTGTTTCCTTTATTATGAATTACATTGCTACATCCTTGATGTTTACTGTAAATAATTATTACTGGTTTGTTACAGAATGTGCCCACCTGCTTTTAGCCCATAATGCTCCAGTAAAGGTGAAAAATGCTCAGGGATGGAGCCCTCTTGCAGAAGCCATCAGCTATGGAGACAGACAAATGAGTAAGAACCTCTGCTTGCTAATTAATCAGAAACTGAGGTCTCATTCAGAACAGGAACATAAAGGTTTTCAAGCTAGATTTTTTTTTTTTTATAATACTCCTATTCTAGCTCTCTGAAGAGTTCATCTTAATCAGCTGAACTTTTTTATATCTAAATATGATACAACAAGCTCTACACGTGTCCATTTGCTTGCTAAGAAAGGAATTGCATTAGGATACGTAATGCTAAATAGAGTTAAGATTTTGCTTAAAGGGATTGTAAAAGCTATAAACTAGAATTCTGTGTTTAAAATTGGAGTTACAAGGTCAGAGTGGATTTTAGCTGTGTGGGATCATCTAATTGGAATTGCGCCATGTGGTCATATCTGTATTTGATCTATCAATTGGCAATGGTGAATTGCTTTTCTGTTGCGTCTCAACAGGCCAGTAGGCAAATATAGTGATTACTGATTCTCTTTGGTGGGAAAATTGCTCTACTGCTATTCACTAGTGGGTGTTAGTAGTATTTGGTATTACCGTGTCCCATAGCAGAAAACTCATGATATATATTTTATTTACTTTTATATATATATATATATAAAAAAATAAATATGTTACTATATTAATGTATTATTAATATATTAATGCACTGGTTTGTAATATACTAACAACATCCTGCACATCAGCTCCTCACTACTAAAGAATTTGTGCAGCGGGAGTAGACATTGTGCAATCTATAGCCTGTGTTCAATAATATACACATGTACCCACATGTTTACTAATAGACATGTAAAAGACCTCTTGACATGATTGTATACTTTATATTATAAATAATTATTGAGGCTTTTCTTCCTGTTGTGATCAGAGTAGGCTATGTATAATTACTAAAACTTGCAGTGAATTTCTCCAAAGTCTGATGAAATGTTACATTTGCATTGTTTTTTTCTTTTTTTAAGATGTCAAATAATGGCAGGAACATGTAATTAACAAACAAATAGAATAGATTTACCTTATAGTTAATTTCTGTTTAGTTACAGCACTCCTAAGGAAGCTCAAACAGCAGTCCAGGGAAAGTGTTGAAGAAAAGCGACCTCGATTATTAAAAGCCCTGAAAGAGGTAAGTTCAAGGCCGTTGTGTTGACAAAAACAGCTTGCGCTGGGAAGCAGCGGCTTCTGTTCTTAGTATGGATGCTCTGGCAAACTCTAAAAGAGTTTTTTACTTGCTTTTACAAATCTCTTTTGCTCTTAATAGCAATCTTGGCTTACAGTGTCTGTTTTAAGGGGTCGCAGTTAAGTGTGTTTTTAAGATAATACTTTCTTCTCAACTTCTAGAAATTTAAATGGAAAGGTTTGTGTAAGATAGGCCTGCTAGTCTTCTTTGCAATCTAAAAGTTAAAATTTTAATCTGTATTTATTTCATTATATTCTTAAGGCTTTCTTAAATCTTTTGTTTTAGTGAATAATTTACTGGTTTTGTTTAGTCACCAGTCACGAATGACACTTTCTTTTCTTGCTTAGTAAGGAAAGCGATTTTTGGTTTAATTCTCCTCCATCTACACGCAGCAGCCAATTCTTCGTGAGCACAGTGAAACATTCCTCAGCTTAGGGAAACCAAGAAGGAAAGCCCTTTCCTCCATTTCAGACTGCTGCTCGTGGGCTAAAACTGTGGTTATAAAACGCAGGTGTTTTTTTCCCTTTGGGTGGGGTGAGTTTCTCCTGACTGGTCAAATGGTAAAATATGAACGAGTTTGTAGAAATTGGGTTTGAGTATAAATTCAGATACTAACAGTAGAGAAAAAGTTTCCTTTGTTTGGCAAAACACAACTTCTGCCTGTCTTTCAGCAAATTTTACAGTTGTCATTGTGACTAAAAAGCTTGTTAATATATTCTTCTTTTCATCTCAGCTAGGTGACTTCTATCTAGAGCTTCACTGGGATTTTCAAAGTTGGGGTAAGCGACTGCATGTTCCTTTCACAGGGAGATACTATAATCGGTCTTCAGCACGCTTGTTCTCTCAAGCTTAAATTCTCTTCTGGTTTGCATGTTGGAAAGTTCACAATCCAGTGCTCAAGATGCAAGTTATAAAGAAAGGACAGACAACTTTTTTTGCTGAATTGTTTTTGCTTATTCATTTTTAGGAGCTGAATTCTCTTCTATAATGCAGTGACACAGTATGGGGGGGAACAAGCTGTTGTTTACTTTAAGGTTATTGGAAGAGTAAAATATTAAAGTGTCTCTGTCTGGTCAATTGGTGTCACTATAGATCAGTGGTTTGAACGATTTAGTTGAGTGACTGGACTTGGGGCATTTAATCTCCTGAATTTCAGGCTGTACTCTGAACAGTGACCGTCAGCTAAGTGCCACCGTGTGGTAGGTTCTTCAAACCCAGCTTCATTTTAGTGTTTCTTTTTGTGACTTGATAAGGTTTAGCATTTTCTCAATTTCCACCTCCTCTTATATGTAGAAGAAAAATCTAAATAAATTAGCAAAACTGTATTAGCAATGATCAACGTCTGAATCATGTCAAGATATTGGAAGTGATACTTTCTGTTACTGGTTGAAATTTAAGTTAGTAATTTTGTATACTTTCATACAGGCATAGTCTATGTACTGGCTGCGATATACGCCTCTTCCAGTGTTCAGAGGAGGAACGAGCAGCCAGGCTGCCATCGAACTTGAACAGATCTAGAGCAAACACCCCATTTTTCTAGGTGGCCTACTGTGTGCTGCGCGTTCGATGGGTGGCCTTTTCATGGAAGAGTCAGCATAAAAAGTAGCTAGGCTTTCGGTTGGTACAATATATAAGTAAACTATCAAATCATAGAATTAAAATTTCAAACAGTTAGAAGATGAGTTATTAAAATTTATAAATGAATTAGCTGCGGCTGAGGACATTTTAAACTGTCCTGATGCTGCAAGTAGTCAGTACAATTACGAATCAGTTTTGCAGTTACTGAATAGAAACAACCCTGGTATTAGTCAGTTGTCTTTGCACTGGGATTCTGATGGAAAATGGATATGCTGTATTTGTATCAAAATACATTCAAACTGATGCATAGTTTTAATAGAAATAATTTGCAGAGGAACCTCAATGTCCTAATTGCATTCTCTCTCCTACCTTTAGTGCCTTTACTTTCCCGAATTCTGCCTTCTGATGCATGTAAAATACACAAACAAGGTATAAATATCAGGTAAGTACTGATTTTACAGTGTGTTTATTTGCACGTTAGTGAAAATGCTGGACTCCAGCATGGTCTGAAAGAAATCACCGAGGAGCCTGCAAAGGTGTGGAACAGCATCGTGTTGTACAGGGGCGTTAGAGGCAAGGGCGGGTCTGAGCCTCAGACTCTCTTTTTCTCTATTCATCTGAATTTAGCTTCAGCTCCTGAGTCACTTAAAATACAAAGCAGAGGCACTCGAGCTGCATAAGGCTTTATCTACCAGACACGACAATGATTGATCGAAAAATAGGAATTTGATATTTTTAACACAATTTCAAATAAATGAGCTTTCAGTAGTTTGTGCGGAAACGTTGCTGCTCCAGTCTGTGTAGTAAACAGAGTGGTGTAGTTTCTCTTTTCGAAGTGCTTAATGCGACAGATTCACAAACTCAGTAGAGCGCTTCCAGGAGCCTTCCCGAGCTCAGCTCTTTAACTGATTTAGTTTGGGTCTGGGGATTCAAATGTCTTTTCTGTTTTTTTCTTTAGGTTCCAAAGTTTAAAACAAACAAGAAGTCGAGAATATGATTCTGAAGATTCAATCTGTAGAAAATTTTGTTCTATGAAAGCTGTTAGCATAGGTGTCAACTGACTTTTTAGGTCAGATCTGAGTCTGAGACTATTTTTGTTCCCGTCTCATTTCTCTGTGCTCTGCTTGTCCGAGTCTGGCGCTGAGCGGAGATAGCTGCAGATTCCTTCTTGAATCTGAGGCCAATCTATGCTGAGTGTTAAGCAGTCGCCCCTTAGAGCTGGAGCAGGCACTGAATTCAGGTTCTTTAACACTCTCTGTTAGAGAAGTAAATGTGCCGTGCTGGGCTAACGGTTGGAGTTGATGATCTTAAAGGTCTCTTCCAAGTGTAAGAATTCTATGATTCTATGAATTGCTGGAGATATCTTTGTCCTTGGCTCCATCTCCTAGTTATTCAGGTCAGCAGAAGCATTTCTTGTGTTGGTGAGGGGAAGAAATAGAAATAGTAACTAAAATTAGTCAAATAAAAAAAAAGATCAGTCTGTTTCTTAATTCTCTTTGTAATTTGGGTCATGTCCTAATATTGATACTCAAATCAGTGGCTGCTTCTTGTAGAACAGGGTGGTTGTATTTCTCAGTGTGTTTCATGTACTAGCTATATAAATTCTGTCACTTCCTCGTGCTGGCAGCTTTGAAATAAATTTTTCTGAAGAAAACTTTAGCTTTTGCTATGAAGTTTGGAATGCAGTTATAATGCTAGAGACGTTACGATGTGAAACTTTTTAATAGCAATTTTTTTTCTTTCTGCATCCAGGCTTCACTTGGGAAATATTCTATGAAAGCTTAGGCCTCAGTGTGTTTTTGTGATTTTTTTTTTTTTGAAAAAAAAAAAAAGAAGAAGAAAGCTTCTCCTTGCAAACTGAACTTAATGGTGTATTTGAGTGTTTATGGGTAGCTTCTTTTAAAGTGTTGGTATGTTTTCCCAGGCTGGACACAACTCTCATAGACTTTACTGACATGAAGTGCCAACGAGGGGATTTAAGCTTCATTTTTAATGGTGATGCCGCACCCTCCGAATCTTTTGTAGTTTTAGACAATGAACAAAAAGTTTACCAGCGAATACATCATGAGGTACGGATCTGTGCGAAATACCTCGAGCGTTTACTTTACATCAGAAGTCTGACTTATTTTATTAAACCAAATGTGCCTTTCAAAAAGACCCAAACAAGCTCCAAAGAAATGCAAACCAAAGGCTTATTTGTTGAGTTGTTATAACTTAAGCTGTATATGTGACATAAAATGTTGTTATGAAAAACAGTGCTTTTGAATACAGACTTCTAAATGAGGGAAAAGCTAGAATGTGAATCTTTGGGGAAGATCTTTTATCATTCTGAATAGGCAAATGTATAAATATGTTTTATGTTATGACGCATGCTACTTTCAATCTTTCCAGTGGGCTTAATTTAGGGGTCCTCGGGTGGGTTTTCAAACTTGCGTGCCACTGCTTTGCATCTGCTTACTCACTCTGTGGCCAGCGTAGTTGTTAACAACGCAAGGGGGTGACTCACTGGACCCCTTGTATTTAGTCGACTTTTTAATTATGGCTTATCCAGCAATCACTTAAGCATACGGATCTTTGCCTGTGGAAAGGCTGTGGCTGCTGAGCTGCTGGATAAATCGCGCTTGGATGCCTTATTCGCATTAGTACTTAATATTAAACTATTTGGTAACCATTTGGCCAGAGCTTCTATAGAACAGTTCCAAAATGCAGGAAATGCTAGTTCTGGGAAAAGTTCCAAAGGAAAAGGTTTATTGTTTTTTTTTTTATTATTATTTTTTTTTTAGAAGTAATCATTGTTATTAATTTCTATTCCATATTTGGGAATTTTTCTGCTAGGAATCTGAGATGGAAACAGAAGAAGAGGTTGACATTTTGATGAGCAGTGATATTTACTCAGCAACATTATCAACCAAATCAATTACCTTCACGCGTGCCCAAACGGGATGGCTTTTTCGGGAAGACAAAACAGTAAGCCTAAAGAAAATTTTGTGAGCCACATTACTGGAGACAAAATAGTTCAGACGGCCTTATGGTGATGTGTTTGGGAAGAAATAAGGAGAAAAAGAGTAAGGTGTTCAGGACAGAGGGAAAACGTCTCCCCATACTCCCCCCAGCTGTCACTAGTGAGAGCACATAGAGTACATACGATAGACTGCCCTCGTAGGGAAAAAGTAGCCTGGAAGAAAGATCACAAACTCTAGCTGTTGGGCAGGGGGGAGAACCAACTGTACTGAAAACTACTTTATTGTAGGAATATCACAGAATCACAGAATGGTCTGGGCTGGAAGGGACCTTAAAGCGCCCCCAGTGCCACCCCCTGCCCTGGGCAGGGACACCTCCCACCAGCCCAGGTTGCTCCAAGCCCCGTCCAACCTGGCCTTGAACCCCTCCAGGGATGGGGCAGCCACAGCTTCTCTGGGCACCCTGGGCCAGGGGCTCACCCCCCTCACAGCAAACAATTTCTGCCTCACATCTCATCCAAATCTCCCCTCTTCCAGTTTAAACCGTTCCCCCTCATCCCATGGCTCCCCTCCCTGCTCCAGAGTCCCTCCCCAGCTTTCCTGGAGCCCCTTGAGGGACTGGAAGGGGCTGGAAGGTCTCCCCGGAGCCTTCTCTTCTCCAGGCTGAACCCCCCCAGCTCTCTCAGCCTGTCCCCACAGCAGAGGGGCTCCAGCCCTCCCAGCATCTCCGGGGCCTCCTCCGGCCCCGCTCCAACAGCTCTGTGTCTCTCCTGTGCGGATTCGTTGCAGGGTGTGCAGTAAGGATTCTCTGCGCTCCTGTGTCAGAGAATGTGGGAAGATGGGAGCGCTCTGGGTCATTCTTCAGGAGTTCCTTCCCGTGTTAGCCGTCTGACTGACCTACAAGTTTTCAGCTTTGCAAAAATGGAAACAGCCACCGTCGTAACTTCTTTGAGTATGAAGTACCTAGCTCTGAAGGATTTGGGTTTTACCTGGATCTGTTCGTGTAGTGCCAGTCATCTCAAGTTTGCGTCTGAGCTAGTGTTTCAGAACTCTTTTTCCTTTTGAATAACAAATCCTCATTCTACATGTGTAAACCATCCTTTAGCACACCTTGCTGTCGAAGGGGATTTTAGTCAGATTTCTTTTGGCTACTCTTAGATTCTTAAACAATCTTTTCTGTCTTAAAGTTTCCATTGATATGAAATATCTGTTCTGAGGGAGTTCTCGTGTTTGTGCTGTACGTACCTCACTGGGATTGTGCACCGATAGCCCTTGTGATTGGTTGTGTAAATTGTAACATTTCAATCCTGAAGGTATCTTACTGCGCTGAAGTGCAATTATTTGGATGTACAAGAATTTAAATGTGTTATTTTTGTCTTCTGTGAGTCATTAATGTCCAATTCCTTCTGCAGGAAAGAGTAGGAAACTTCTTGGCAGATTTCTACTTGGTTAATGGACTTGTATTAGAGTCAAGGAAAAGAAGAGAACATCTCAGTGAGGAGGATATTCTTCGGAATAAAGCTATCATGGAGAGCCTGAGTAAAGGTGGCAACTTAATGGAACAAAATTTTGAGGTATACTTAAGTATTTTTTCACAGTATGTGAATTTTTGCGTAGAATAATCTTTCACACCAGCCACATAGCAAAATCTATAAATGATGTTTTTATTCTACTTTGATTGTCTTAATTTTAAAATAATAAATATGACCTACAAGTATAATCATGGTGATATGTTAATGAATTACCCCGATTAGCGCACACATTGAGGAATTTCCGTGATTATATTGGATATTTCAGTCTTAATTTGTCTCTGAGTAGAAGATTACGGGTTTGGCTGTGGCAAATCACTTTAACTTCCTTTAGACCAAATCTCTCTTGTGTAGAGTGCCTCTGGTTTTCTTTTCAATCGTGTTTTCCTTTGGCTTCATTACAATGGGCTAAGCCTGTTATTATCACCATGAAATCAGGAGCTATTCAGAATGAGCCAGACATCATCTGGGAACACGCGTACAGCCTTTTAAAAAAGATTAATTTATTTCTGCATTAGCTTGTGCTTTGTTACTCGTCATTCAGACGCTTGAATTAACTGATTAACTGATGTATTGGAACAGACAACTTCTATGTAAAATACAGTTTGAGGCCAAATGCCTAAATGGAGACTATGAGAGCAAGAGCAGGAGATGGAAAAGCCCAGTGAAGTATCAGCTCCAAACTGGATAGACTTTATTGCTGTTCTTCGTAGAGTTGAAGTACAGTTGTATGTTTTGAATGGAAAAATTCTAAGAGAATATAAGGAAAGATAAACATGTTTTTCTGAACAGCCTGTCAGACGGCAGTCGCTTACTCCGCCATCGCCCAACACAATTACATGGGAAGAGTACGTATCTGCGGAGAACGGAAAGTAAGTGGTTTTGCTTTATTGACATTAACTTCCTTAGACACCTTCAGATTATTGGTTTGGGGTTGTGGGGATTTTGGGGGGGGTTTCTCTAGTTTGTTAGGTGCTTTTTGTTTACAGTTTCCTGGGAGAAGGAGCACAGTTTGATGTCCGGGATGTTTAACACTCCTTAGTAGGCTGGCTGGGAAGCTGGGACCTGCATACGCAAATAGCAGTATTGCATCAGCTGGTGAGAAAAATATTGGATGGGCATCTCCCTCCTACCCACGGCTTACGTTTAAACGGTTTGAAAATACGCACGTCTAAGCTGGCGCTTTTTTTTTAAAGAAGGTTTTCTGACAAATTCATTTATTTTTACTTAAGATGGTAATAAATAATCCCAATTCACCGTGTTTTAAATAAAAGTTTATGATTTAATGAGACTCTAGTAGCAGTGTACAAAAACGCGTACTTCTGGAGTACAAGGACATGCAGATCTCCTAGTACTTTGCAAGGCGCCTTCCTGCGGGTGTGTAGCTAGGTACCGAACAGCTATAATTTAAATTAATTTACATTGGCTTCATTTGTAGGAGATGCCAGCAGTTGAGCGTACTTCCTAGGGCTGCCTGCTGTCTGGCTGCTGAATGTAGAAGGACCAAAAGATGTACCGAGTGTGTCCCATGAGTACCAGTGATAAAAGTCCTTTGTCCTTTCCCCAGGGATGTTGGCCTGGCCTGGAGTCAGATCTTACCAGGGAATATGACAATATTACAGTACAGCCTTTCTAAAAAGGCACGTGGATCTGATTTGGTTTGGTTTGCTGTTTTGTTTTTTTTAAACTAATTTAATTTTTTTATCTATTTGAGCTAGAGTGAATATTCAAGCAGAATAAATCGGTTACGCTTGAACAGCCATTACTGTTGGGACAGAAATATGTATGGATTTTGCTTTGTTTAATAATCTGATTAACTGAAGGGAGTTCAATGGGAGATGGGGGTTTCTAGCTAATATAAAGCAGAAGAGGAAAAGATTTGTCACCTTATACGTTACCTGTCTGTTCCTCTCCTGTAACAGAATTTTCTGCCCTGTGTTTTCCAGCATTGCCTTCTAGTGATAGCGGAGTAACTCTTCCGCTTTCTCCGAGATTGTTTCGTATTTCAGGCTGAAAGCAAATTAACCTTTCTCCAGTTCAACTTGACACTTTGTTCACATACAGGCTATTTTAATTAACATCTGAAATCAGCTGTATATATTTCTGTGTAGTTGTCATGTCTTTCTATCGTGTTTATTAATATCATGTTTACAAGGAATTATTTGAAGACTTTTCTGAAGTCATTTCCCTGTTTTTTTTCTTGACTCCTGGTCTAGCAAAACTCATAATAGTCTAAGTTAAGATGGTTCCTGACTCATCTTTACTGTGCACAACTTTCACTTTTAAAGTATTTGCTTTCTTGTAGGGATTCTTTCCTGATGTTTTCAAACCTGCGTCTTTCTTCCTTTAAACCCAAGGTTTCAGTGAGAGAAAAGCTGACTGTGTCTCTCTCCGCTCCCCCTTGCAGAGCTCCTCATCTGGGCAGAGAGCTGGTCTGCAAAGAGAGCAAGAAAACCTTTAAAGCCACCATAGCTATGAGCCAGGAATTCCCCTTAGGAATTGAATCGTAAGTCAAAATTACCGGCCGTGAATGTAGCTTATGTGTAGGAAATGTTTTCGTGTGGTTATGAACTGCAGAACTCGTCGTATCTTCAGATACGGGAGTTGGAGGGTTTAAAACCCGTGACAGAAGCCGTGCTGTTCAGCACGTAAACTGTTAACGTTCGAGACCGCGGTGCTGGCGTGCGTGCTGCTGGGAGAGCCAAGCGCTTATCTCGCTTGATAAGAGCAGAGGTTTGGCCAGGTTTATCATTAACTTGCCACAATGACGATGTGCCTGATTCTACAGAATTCTGAAACGTGTTTGTCCGTAAAAAGTGATGTCCTGTAAACCAATGCAAAACCACGTCGGGTCCCTTCTGCCCATGGGGAAGAGGGTGTGGTACTGTATGCTTTCGTCTCTCGTGTAAAACGAGGACAAGAAATTAACATCTCGATGTTTATTTGTACACTTACGGTAATACAATACGGACCACTAAGAACTGAACGTGAGGGTGCTGATACTGAAGCCCGAAGGAGATCGATACCTAAGCATGATGTAATTTTTCAACTCCTTTTTTATCACCTTGCTCTTTCGGTCATTTTTATCTTTTCTAGAGAGAAAGCTTGTGAAGTAAGAATTTGTAACGAAATCTGTTTTCCTTTTCAGATTGTTGAATGTTTTAGAAGTAATTGCACCCTTCAAGCACTTTAACAAACTTAGAGAATTTGTTCAAATGAAGCTTCCACCAGGCTTTCCTGTAAAATTAGGTAAGGTGACCGCAGCTCCTGTTGTGGCTTTCTATTTCCAAATAGAAGATGTGCAAAACTGAGTTTTGGAAATAAACTCTCTGACCTAAGAGTGCGTTGCTGTAGATGTCAGGAGAAGTAAGTTAGTAGAAGTAACATTAGTTGGAAATCTGCAGCTGAGAGGTGACTGTAGACCCGGTCAGGAAGAGCGCTCTAATTCACGTTTTCCTAATGCCAGGGTCTTGCTCCGAGTGGTGTAGAGATGCTGAATTCTCCTTTCATTAAAGGACGATCTCAGTCATGACTAAGTATTTTGTAGCGTTTTTGTATTTCTTTTTCTGCAAGGATTACTGGCGATGTATTTTTTTCACTTACAAATAAATAGAAAACTGTTACATTTCTGACAAATGGAAATGTAGAAAGCAATTTATTTGCGGTATAATACAAACTGCCAAAAAGTCGTAGTACCTTTTCTAAGCGTTCCAGGGTTTTTTGCGTACCGGTAGGCGGTTTCAGCCAGACAGTTCTGAACAGACTACATCCAGCTCCTGTCATGTTTGCCCAGCTCTGTTTATCGAGGACTGAATTTTTGCTCAGCTCCTGAAGTCAGTTGATGAACAAGCCAGTTTTACTGAGGATAACTCTTGAGCGTTCAGCCCCAATTCAAAGTGGAAAAGGGTTATATTTAAGGCAAACATTAAAAAGGTTTGCTTTTCATGTGGATTTGCTCAGCTGAAGCCTACGTGTGGGAGGGTTAGTTTGTCTTGTATCATCTTCAAGCCAATGTTCTCTATTATCACAGAACCATAGGGTTGGAAGGGACCTCTGGAGATCATCCCGTCCAACCCCCTGCCAGAGCAGGGTCACCCAGAGCAGGTGGCACAGGAACGCGTCCAGGCGGGGTTGGGATGTCTCCAGAGACAGAGACTCCCCCACCTCTCTGGGCAGCCTGTGCCAGGGCTCTGCCACCCTCAGGGTAAAGAAGTTCCTCCTCGTGTTTAGGTGGAACTTCCTCTGCTCAAGTTTGTGCCCAAGATTCAAGATTAACAAGTTAATCTCTATGTTCACAACTCCTTGGCTTCCATGTCATCAGTCTGCATCAGGAAAGGAAAACCACTGAATTAATAATATTAACAGGTTTTGAGTGGTGTTGTGAGTTGGGTATTGTTTCCGTGCTCAGGCTGTCTCGGTATACTCTGAAATAACTTTCTTTAAACCACCTCCTTCTTCAAGAGCTCTGAATCGCCATGTACAGAATGCCAAACAAGCTTCTACGTCCTTAGCAAGTCTGAAGTTGCAAATCTTTAGGTAACTACTGGTAAGCCGCTCTTTCTTTGCTCTTCATTGTACCGTTTTGCTTCCTCTCTAGATATTCCTGTATTTCCCACCATCACGGCCACTGTGACGTTCCAGGAGTTCCGTTACGATGAGTTTGATGAATCCATCTTCACTATTCCTGATGACTACAAGGAGGACCCCAGCCGTTTTCCTGATCTCTAACGAAACTGGAAGGTTCATGGTGACTAACGATACCAGCGTACCACAGTGAAAGCCGACGGATGCAAATAGCCCACAGACAGAGATAGAAAAGTGGGTCGTAAAGGAAGGGATAAACCTAATAATCCAGCAGAAAAGGGAACATGCGACAAATGACTGATGTACTGATACTCACTGTAATGGGCATCTAATCTAGTTCCTGATTTACAGCAAGTCTCCTGACGTGTCGTTCACACTTTTATACATCCAGTACTGCGAGCGTGGTAGTCTGACGCCTCGATGACCTGAGAATACTTAACAGCTGTGAGGACTGTCATTCGTTTTTAAATTTTTTACATTTCTTGGTGATACAGAAAGCACTCTTGGACCATTAGCATAAAAGCTGAAATGTCTTAGCTGGATATTAGCCCTATAAAACATCCCACCGTACTTAAGATGACCATATTATATTCTTTCAAGCTTTGTTTTCATAAACTGTAAACTATGTATCATTATGTATAGTTCAGTAATTTGAATGTTAGTCGAACGTATGTTAGAAGGAATGCGTTTTCTGTAGAGGAATGAACCAAATGGTAACCATTAAACAATTGCGTTTTCATACTGCAATACACTTCAGAAGCAGCGTTCGCTCTGCAGGGAATAAGGTACCTCCTCCAGCACCGGGGTGCAATCCGTGGTGGTGCTGTCCGTGCCTCGGACCCTCGTTTCCTCACCGAGCCCCTCCTTAATCCTCTTTTCCTTGGCTCCACGCTTCCCTGCCCTCCGTCGTACTGGCCTGGCAGTCCCTGCCGTGTCCATTAGCCTGCTCGGAGGTTCGGTAGCTAGAAATTGTCGCTTTTTTTCTTCTTTTGTCACGTTCGCTTAGGAGACTTGCTCCATAATGGTTGAGCATCAGCTGGGTTATCTCGTATTCAGCCACTGGAAAACATGGGGCGCAAAGGGATTAGAACAATAAGCTCAAGCATTAAATCTTCACGTAGGAAAATTTTTTTCTTGAAGTTTAGTTTAATTGTAGTGCACATGGAATAGGGCTCGCCTTGCAAGACTTTATTTGCAAATGCTTGGGATATTTCCAGATTAATTTCCTTCCTCTTAATCTTTGGAATATAGCATTTCAGCGCTCTCGCTTCTTGAGCTTATTCTCATTCCAAGTGGTTCCAGTCTCCTAATTTGACAATAATCCAGCTTTTTGGTCCGTTAGGAAGAATTTGTGCAAAAGGCTAATGGTGCTATTTGTTTGTATTAAGAGATTTAGATTAAAGTGCTGTGGTGTAATTGTACAAAAATGTAAATATTTTCAAAATTACATTCTTTGTGCACTGTAGTTAAAACTTTTTTTTCTGGAAGTCACTAGAGTTAAGTATCAAAGTTTGTAAGGAGGAGAGCCATCGACGCTGGGTGAAGGTAACGGACGAACTAACCCTGCGGGTGACGGATGGAGGTGGCTCGGCACGAGGCAGTAGAAGCTGACCTGTCGGGCACGTCGACAGCACGGGGGAACACCTGTCTGAAGCAGACGTTCCTGTAAAACCTCTGGAAATCTGTGTAAATCCCGGGAGGCTGCTCTGGAGAAGCTCAGCGTGGGTCCTGGTGCAGCGCTGTCAGCAAAGTCCGGATAAAGTGGGGCTGATCCTGTCCCAGCGCCCCGGGAGCGCTGCGGTGGGACGGGTGAGTGAGGCTGACGGTGATGGATACACTGGAGTTAGCAATTCAGAATCAAATGGAAAATAAAACTATTGGGGGGGGTGGGGGGTGAGGAAAGTGAAGGGAAATGTAGAATTGTAATTACTTTTGAAGTACTGTATCGGTAGCAGACGTTGAACGTTCACTGGGAATGATGGAACTTGTTCTTTCAAGTCATTATGAATTCCTGAAGTGTTCTCCATCTGTGCCGGGGGGGGGGGGGCCGCCGCGCAGCAGCAGCTGAGATGGCTGCGGTGGTGGACGGGGCTGAGTGAATGTCGGTGGGCGCTGAATCGCCCGGTGGGGGCTGCACGGCCGCGGGGCCAAGCCCCGGTGTCGGGGTGGCTGCTGGCGGCCGGCGCTCCGCGGGGCCGGGGGCGCGCTGGGCAATCCCGGCAGGCGCAGAGAACCTCCCTGCGCAAGGTGAATGTCAGAAATCCTTTTTCTCAATATCGCAGGGAAAGAGCCACGTGTTTCATGTTCCTTTGCCTTTCTGGTTGTTCCGAATTACCATCCGAGCGTGCCGACGCGGGAGGAGGGAGCGTTCCCAGCTGGAGCCGGGTGCTTTGGGCGGTGTGGCGCTGCCAGGGACTGGATTCCAGATCTTAGAAAAACCCCCAAGAACAAAGGTTTTTGTGTCGGCCCAGCTGCAAAGGGAGGTTCTGTACCCGCCTGGAGGACAGCCCGTGTCCTGGGGTGGCAGCCGAGGCGCCCGACAGCCCGGTGCACCTCCGGGAACCGCTTTGGGTGGTTCCCACGGACCCCGGCTGCGGATTCAGTGGGGTTTTTTTAACCTTCGTGACTACACAGCTACTAACTTTGATACATTTTAAGATTTGCAGAAACTTTTTATAGCGGGTTGCTATATATTAAGGCTTGCTCTAATTTGGAGTGTCAGCAGAGAAGGGCGGACGCAGGTCTGGTTGCCTTCGGTAGTCTTTCTACATTCTCACAGTGAAGGTACCCCACTGCTGCTTCCCTTCCCGGGACGGAGCCGAATGACTCGGCTCCGGCCAGTTTGTCCTCCCCGGTCCGGTGCCCGTTCTCGGGTTCCTGTGGATTCCCGCGGCAGCCTCGCGAGGGGAGGCTCGGCGAGCCCTTTCTCGGTACAATTCCTTCCAGCTTTTGGTGACGTGTTTTCTGTCAGGAACATTCCGAGGGAGGAGTTCTGAAACGCGGGGCCGCTTGGGTGCAGCTTCCCGACGGATGCGCTGCGGGGATCCTCGGCGGCCAGAGGGACGCTGGGCTGAGCCGGCCTTAGGGACTGTGTCCCGGGGGTCCCAGCAGCGCGGCTGTGCTGGCGCCGTTCATTAGCGGTGACTCCGTCACACCGATATCAATGTCTCACCCACCAGAACCCGTGTTGTACGGACACAGGGTGTGTGTTGGTCGCTCCGGGTGCGCTGCCGGAGGGCAGAGCGTTCCCGGCGCCGAGGGAGCCCAAGCCCGCGGCCGCGCTGGGGCCACCGCTCTCCTTCACCACCCGCCATCTCCTCCCCGCATCCCTCTGGAAACTTATTTCTTCCGGCAGGATTGACCTAGCAGAACTGAATTTTTGGTTTTCCCTCCTTACCTTCTCCTTAAGAGCGTGTCGGGTGTCGAGGGAAGGTCTGGTCCCCCGGGGAGGGAGCCCGTCTCCCAGCGGTTTTGCAGAGGCGTCCCATGGCTGCTGCGCACCGGGAGCGGGGCGGCTTTCAGCTGGTCCTTGGAGCTGGTCCTTCGCCTTGCGCACGCGTAGGGACTGCCATGGCCACGGGACAGCGCGGGCTGGAGGAGAGTCGGGGCTGGGGACGCCTTTCTGGGCACTGCCGGTGGTGGTGACGGCGTCCCCAAGGGTCAGAACCGCGCGGGTCGGGTCCGGGTCGGGTGGTGAGATGCTCCTCGGCCCCGTGGTGGCTGTGGAGGTGCAGCCGTGGTGGGGAAAACCTCAGTGCCAGGAGAGGCCACCTCGGCTCACGGTTTGGCCACTGTTTCCTTCTGGTCTCACCGCTTTATCGTTATTTTTTTCCTTGATGGCCATGAGTTTTTTTTTTTACCAATAAGTACTAAAAACCAGCCGTTAGTTTTGGTAAACTGAAACAAGAAATGGTTGCAGAAGAATTCCCAGGGTTGTTTCTTAACCAAACTGTTTTACTGGTCTTCCAAAGTATTGCTTCAATTGGTGGCAAAGGGAATGCGTTTTCTTTTTCCCTTCCGGGAGCTGCCGTTGCAGCCTCCGGACTCACTTCACTGCGACTCCGGATTTATGTAAGGAACCGATTTGTTACAAAACCCTCTGGATGTGTTTGTGCTGGAAACCCACCTGGTCAGGCTGATACTCACAGCAGCTGTCTGGGGTTTTTCAAATGTGTTTGTTCTTGATTTGTAACTCATGGGAGGATGGCTGCATTATTTAACCTGTATTAACACATCTCCTGTAATGCTGCAGTTTCACGTTTATTTTCCTTACAATTTGTAATTGTCATCGAAACAATATGTCACTTTCTCGCATTTTCCTAGTTGTCTGGTCCATGTTTTTAACTTACCTTCGCCCATAGTAATTTTTGGTTGTATCATTTGTTAGAATAAAGACCAAAACGTGCCGTTGGACTCTGCCGCTGTTCGGGGTGTGAGGAGGGAGGTTTGGCGCCGCGGGCACCCTCCGGCTCCGGCTGTTCCTGCGCCGCAGCCGTGTCTCTGGGCAGGGATTCCATGCGAGGGCCCAGCTCACGCTGCTCCGTTCCGCAAGGGCATTTTGTTGGTCGTTTTTAAAATAAAATCCTGCTTTTTCATTACGGACCGTTCTTTCCCCTCTGTAAAGCTCCGGATTTCATGGGCCTGGGTGGCAGCGGGGGGGGAGCTGCGCCGGAAGGACACGGCGTCGCTGCCGGGGTTGCCTGGAGCTGAGGGGATGGGGGTTCAGAAGCAGCTGCCGGGGAGGAAAAAAAAAAACAAACCAGAAGTTTCATCTCCCAAATCCAGAAATGGATTCATTGAAATAAGATGTGACAATGGGTCGTAACAGCAGCGTCTCGGAGGAACCGTGGATGACCTGGAGAGCAAAGCCTAGAACTTCTAAAGCTTCACTTTGCCCCTTAGAAGCTTTTTGGGGGGGGTTTAGTTGGTTTTTTGGGGAAGGTTTTTGCTTTTGGACTACTTTTGGGTGGGTTTGTTTTTTTATTTTTTACTTAGAAGTGCTCTCCTGCCCTCCAGCAAGCGCGGAGAGCTGAGCTTGCAGCGCGGAGGCCGGGACATCCCGCTGTAGTTAAGGATTTGCTGACCTTAAAAATCTCCTTTTTAATGAAGAGCGAGGAGAACTCACGGTTGGGGTTGCAGAAGGTGCTTGAGCCGTTACCAGTTAAAACCTCAGACGTCAGTAAAGGGGCAGCAGCCGCAGCCTTTTTGTTGCTCCAAACACCAGGGGGTTAAAGGTGTGTGTGGCGCCGGGCCTGGCGCCGGCTGGGCCGACGTCGGTCTCGGTGTGTCTAAAAGCACGTGCTCGGGGCTCTCCGGGATGGCCCCGGGGAAGGTGCGGCCGAGGAGGACCGTTTGCTTTCGCCTGCGGCATCGTCCACGCGTGATGGGCGAAGGGTTGGAAGAGGAGCTCCCAGCAGCAACAGCGGGATGTAACTTCTCCTTCGGGATCGTGGCGCTTTGCTCTCATTTGACACGGTCATCGCGTCCACCGGGTCCAAACGCAATCCTGCAGAACGAGCCGCACGCTGGCGGGACACCCACGACCCTGGAACAATATTTTTAGTTTAATATTAGAGGAAAAGATGCCTCGTTCCGCAAGGCCGGAGGGAACACGCTGTGGCCCACCTCGATGCTGATGTGCAAAGGGAAGAGCTGGACGAGGGGGAGCTGAGCCGCAGCCGGCACGAGCAAAGGTGAAGCTGCCGCAGTGAGCAAAAACGGATCCTACTTGGAATTAACGTGGTTTTGGGTTTCTGGTGGCGGAGCCCATAACCGCTGCAGAGTGCCGAGACACGGCCCGGGCTGTAACCCCTGCAGCCCCCGGAAGCGTATTCCGCGCCCGTGGTCCCTCGCGGGGTTGCCCAACAACCGGCTTCGGTCTAAGCAGCGTCGTCCCTCGGGCTGGAGCCGCCAGCAGGCGCCGGGGGAAGAGCAGGACCCGCTTCCCCTCGCCCTTCAGGTTGCAATTAGCAACTTCCTCAGTTACGGAGCTTCGGCGCAGCCCGGCCATTGACTCCGGCTGTAAGAAGACGGGAGGCTGGGAGCGGCTGCTGCTAAGTCAGGATTGAAGTACTTCGTAGTGCTCTATGAAGCAATGCTCCGCGTTACCTCAGCATCGCAGAGCTCTTCCAGGGCCTGGGGGGCCTCACCTCGAGGGGCAGGAGACCTACACTCCGGAATAATTGGCAAACCAACTTTGAATTCCTAAAATAAAGCTGTTCTGCTGGCTCAGGCCTACGCCTGGGAGAGGAAGCTCCTCCACAGGTTCCAGCAGCGCAGGAGGGTGGCGGCAGCGTCTCTGTGCCCCCGGAAAGGCGACAGGCTCGTCCCTGCAGCCACCGGCAGCATCCTACGGGCTCAGCCAACACCCCCCGTCCCCTGGGAGGCCACAACCCAAAGGGCTGGACAGCGATTAGTTATCAATAACGTTAATTATTAATAAGCAGCTGTGGTCTGAAACCACCCCCGTTCCTCCAGTTTGTATTTGGGCTCAGGCAGCCGGAGCTGGCGCCCGCCAGGCTCGGGTCGTTAGTAAGGTCAACTCAGACCAGCACTTAATTACACTTAATTAATCAATCATCTTGAGGTCGACACCCTGCCTCGGGCCTTCGCTCCAGCGCGGGAATGACTTCCACCACACCACGGTCCAAGGATCAAGGAGGTTTACTTTATTACTATAAATCGGTTTACGTTCTTGTACTTCACATATAAATATCGTGACGACAACAACAAAGGCACATCTATGAAGACATCATGCACCTTGTCTGTGTCTATTTATATTTTATTACAAGAACTATCACTCTCTCCACTAGAAATAAAAGCCTAGAACTGGTTGTATGACATAAACCTCTCTGTATTGACAAAATACTCAAAACAGTTGGTAAAAATTTACATTTCTACAAATTCTAAAAATGACACTGCGTATCTAAAGGGCAAGTTCCACTTTGCCCGGGGCGAAAGGACAGTTTAAAAAGACGATGGTTTGACTCGTCAGATTCGAGAAGTTCAAGCACCACTTACAGTTTCATCCCAAAATCTCCCATCGAAGCCAGAAATTCGTGGTTGACACGAAGAGCTACTTTACCCCCCCAAAGCACTCGCTGCTCCCCCTTTCTGCCACCCCGACACCCTCCCGAGGTGAATGGTCATATTTCAGTGGAAATACAAAAAGCTTTTACAAATACATATTTCTTTTAAAAAGCACTTGTCCCGTAACACCTCCGGGTTCCCATTTAAGCCCATTCCCTTCATTCACCATAGTCAAGTAATTCTTTCTTTAGTGTAACGCACCCAACGAGACCAAAAGGGCAGCCGATGCCCCCGCTGCGGCTCCGGGTTTGGAAGAGACGGAGTCGTTACGGTCGTCTTGAAATAGGTAGACGAAGCGAAACGGGTCCTCTACAGCACTGAGGTAAAGTTCCGTACAGTCAGCGGTGTGAATAAATACCAGCAGAGTTCTATAGGAACGGGAGTATAAGTTTAAGGGTTTTATTATCAAAGTTTTGTAAAACAATTTCAGAAACTGTACATCAACATGGCACAGACTGTAGCCTACTTTTGCCTTTTTACCTGCACAAAAGTAAAAGCTCTGGAACTCGTGTAACTAAGAACAGCTTGGCCAACTACTCTGCGTATACCGTGGAACCACTGTGTGCATAAGGTTACTACTGCAGTGACAGTAAACACAAATTTATTAGTTTATACAACTTGAGATCAAGTAAAAAGTACATTATCAAGTAGACTCGCTTTTAAAAGCATACGAAGGTCAATTTTAAAATGCACTACCTTTTTGCAACGTGTTTAGCTCATTAAGAAATAAAACGACCTGGATTAGGAAAGCTGCACAAATCAACCTTTAATCACTGGGCACCGATCGAGCGGAGAGTTTCCCCTCCCCAGGCTCCAGAAGGAAAACGAAGAACCATTACAACGCGCCTGAGATGGATTTGAACGGACAGATTAAAAAAAGCCCTCAAAAAGGTCAGTGCATTTTAACTTTGTCAAAGCCCAAAAGAAACGGAAAACCAAAACAAAACAAAACCAAAACCAACCCCAGCCACATGGCTTAAAAAAAAATAATCCAGAACCAAAACTCTATCTAGATCAGAATGCTCATTTTCAGATGTACTGTCGTCGGGTTTTTTTTGTGTAGTCACACTTAAGACCCTTAAGTAGATCCAGCAGAAGCCGTAGGAGCTGCGAACACCGCGGATGTTTCTGCCACAAGGAGCATGCAGCCAGCGCATTCCCTACGCTGCCCTAGTTCTGCCGGGAACGGACGTCTGGGAACACTGGCGTACGGGGGCTGATGTACTACGGGAGGTGGGACACCACAGTCCATGCTGCTGGAGACGCATGCAGCTTTTTACTCTTGCTTGAAGCATCACCAAGTTAGTAAAAATGGCTTGGCGCGGCCGTGCCTTCGGGCCGTCACAAGGCTGGTTACCTTTCTAGAAAGCTTTTGACGGGAGTTAGTATCGGGAGATTTACAAACCGGGTATAGCTCAGAGCTGTATACATCTAGGTTTAGGATTAACAAGTACAGCATAAAGGAATCACACAGGAATGACACTGATGCACGTCCGCAGCGGTGCTCGCTGCAAAGGCCAAGTTCAGTCACTCATATCCATGTCCTCTTCGTGATGATCATCCCCGTTTACTTTGGATTCCCGGGCCGAATCTCCGCTTCCTTTTTCAGCGGCAGCCTCCTTTACTTTTGGGGAGGAAGAATCTGCCATTTTCTTTTCTTCCTTTTTCTCCTTCTCGCTGTCATACCCTTGTTCTTCTTCGTCGTAATCCCGTGTGACCTGCTTTGCCGAGATAAAAAAATAAGGTAAAACTTGCTTTCAAAGCCCCTGTTTCAGGTTAATGCTACAGTAGAGGCAGGGAAGTTAAACAGGTTTTTAAACATACTTTCACGTCTTTATCACTCTCGGATTTCCGTTCACGATCCTTCTCTTTGTCTTTGCTTTTTTTTTTCTTGCTTGTTGACCGCTCCCTCTCGTCTCTACTTCTCTCCTTGTCTTTATCCTTCTTTTTTTCCTTTTTATGTCTGCAATGATGAAGTATGTTGAAGAATGAAAACCACCATCACACCATTCCGTACGTAGAACACAGACCACGCCCGGGCCGTTACCCACAGTTCATTACAAATCTAAAGGCAGAGTTCGCTGTGTGCAACTAAGGTACACCATTCGCTCGGAGAAAATAACCCAACATCCCGATGTCTTAGCTCTGGATCGAACACAACCACCACAAAGGGAAGCCCAAGAAACACCAGGTTGGGCACAGCAACGCCATAGTGTTTTCTGAAGGAGCACCTCGAGTTCGAGGATCACAAAATGCCCGGTTGACTCCTACTGTGGAGAGCCAAGGGGCCAGGAACTCTGGGTCTCTCCTGCTCCTCACCCTGGACCAGCTCCCGCTCGGGCACTCCCGGAGAAGCGCTACGCTTGAGGCGGATGAAACGATGCCAAACGCGGCAGCAGCCAGCAGAGACCCGCCCTCTCTCTCTCAAGAAGCCAACCTACGGGCTAGGTGTGAGACAAGCACCAAACACACACCATCTTCAGAAGAACCCCACTGAGATCTTGGCCACGGTTCACTTCTTGGGAACTTCCCGCCCAGACACCTTTATTATTTTTTTAGGGAAGAGGGTCACTGACCTCCTTGGAGATGGGGACCGGGACATTTTCCTTTTCGGAGATCTGGGTTTTTTAGGTGACCGTGATCCACTCCGGCTTCTCCTACGTCGTCTTTCTCTGCAGGAAAGAGAGATCAAAGCGGTTTTGGTTTGGGTTTTGGTTTTTTTTTTTTTAAGCTGCAAGTACACCTCTGACTCCAAACCCAGCACTGCTCAACTGGCAGTAAATACGTACAACCAAAAATGGCTATTTACTACCAGCAGTATTGCAAAGCGCCCCCCCCGCTGCTGAGCCACAGAGTAACCTGTTCCCTGTTCTGCCTCCGCCTCCACGATGACTCGCTAGCTCAGGCTGCGCCAGGGACCCTGACTCTTCTCGCAAACAGAACAGCTTGTTCTTGTTAATATTGCAAGTTAATTTTGGAAGACTTTAAAAAACAAATGGCACGTATTTTGCACATATTTAATCCATAAATCAGGAAAGAGTTTCACAGAGACCTCAAAGCATCACACCCTCTTTGATACAGAGCAAGCGGAAACTCTTCTGAGCCCAAACAACACCTCCAGAAAATCACGGTATCGGGGGAACAATAAAGCATCCTGCAGACACAGGCAGAGAGCGTACACACACATTTGTGCGTACACCCAATACAGCCACAACTGCATCATCATCCTGTTGCGTACAAGAATGTTCTTGCTGTTACAGCGGCTCAAGCACGCTGGAAATAGAGACCGAGGAAAACCATCACGTTACTGTACCTGCTTGTGCTTCTTGATCGCCTAGTTGTGCTGTAGCTTTTGGGGGGAGTTTTAGAGCGTTTCTTTTCTTTCTCTTCCTTCTTTTTATCCCTTTTAGTAAAATACAGATGTTAAGTTTAAGTCATTTTCAAACTAGCGAAGTAGCATTCACTACTGTTGCTATGCAGGAAAATGAATGAAGACACGATAACCACATCGGACGGCACGTAACGGTTAGTGTTTCTGGGGCCAGTCGTGTTGGATTAGTGGAAACAAATTA
Organism: Alca torda; assembly: GCA_008658365.1. Classification (NCBI taxonomy): domain Eukaryota; kingdom Metazoa; phylum Chordata; class Aves; order Charadriiformes; family Alcidae; genus Alca; species Alca torda. The sequence continues at coordinate 34,203,745 of CM018087.1, read as the reverse complement.
CAGTTACCTACAGCAAAATAGGAGAACAGCTCATTTATAGCTTCTCTGTACGAACCGCACAAAACCTGCAAGCGTAGATGCTGAACTTCCTGCTTTCCAATCGCTCCTGAGCGATTCGGCCAATGCCTGCTGCATCTGGCGATTCTCCTTACGTGTTTTTACGTCACTAACTCTGCACACGTACAGGGCAAGTGTAATATAATTCTGTAAGGCTTTACAAGAGACTGTGACTTTAAAAAGAGCCACTAGTTCATTTTGCCCTAGTTTAGTTTGTTTGTTTGTGGGGTTTTGTTTTTGTTTTTTTTTTTCTAGATTAAGCACCAAAATTTATTAATTTAATTTCTAGTAAATAGCACAGATTTACTGAAGCAATTACCTGGTTTTGGATGTGCTCCTAGACCTTCTGCTTCTCTCTCTGGAATGAGATCTTCTTCGCCTTGGGCTTTTAGATCGCCTCCTGCTTCTTGATTTTGAATGGGACCTTCTCCTCGATCTGCTTCTTGACCGTCTACCAGTAACACATGGTACACGGCAGTTAAATATATGACATTTTGATACACTAGTCAGAATTCGTCTGCTCAGCGCTAACGGTATTGTAACGCACAATGATGCGCTGTCTCATTGCTCTTGGCATCAGAGCCCCGTGTCTCCCCGGTGGGTAGGACAGTTAGGATCTCTAGTCAGGACACCTGACCACACCTGATCTCCAAGTAAATCATAACCTAGAAAACGTTGGAAAAACTTCTGTCCCAGATACCTCCACTCAGCTGAATTTGCTGCACGTACTAGAAACGAACAGCCCAAGAGGTAAACATCTACGCACATAAACAACAATGCTCAGAGAAACCTCCCAGTACTCTTTTTTAAGGCAAATTACCAAATAAGCCCACTGGAAAGAGACTGAAGAAGAGAGGTTTAAGGAACTATTTTAAAATGGGCAGCCTACGAGGGCTTGGGAGTTCACAGTAGTGAGGGCTGTGTGAAACCAAGGCTCTGTGCCAAGGTGTTTCTTATCCGACACAAGACACGATTTATTGTTAAATGAGAGTCCAAACACTGCTAGAACCAGGTCTCCTCAAGTTCTTTCTGCAGCAGTGTAGGGTATTTTTGAGGTATTTTTTGCTCTCATCTTTCTCCCACCCTTCCCACAAAAGCACAGGTGGGTCTCCATCCCACACTATGCTCCAGCCAAATCCCAGCCTCAGCTTTCCTCGGACCATTTCCATTCTTCCATCTGTCGGCCTCCATGAGAGAAGTCTCACTTCCAAGAAGCATTTCGGAAGGAAGTGTTTCAGCTATGTGGGTTTGTTTTTTACAGCAAATAAGCTAACTACCTGTGTCTAGATGAAGAAGGTGTCCTCCTCCTCCTTGAGCGTGACCTTGACCTTGAATGCCTTCGTTTTTCATCTTTTTTGTCTGGAGTTGAAAAGCATAGTAAAACACCCAATGTTATTTTAGTATTCAAAAAGATTTTATGAAGGAAAGGATGTTCAGCTTCACGCCATAGATATAAGATAAAGAAAAACCTAAGGAATATTTTGACATTTGAAATTAAGCCTTATCTGTCCTTTTCCTCAAAAGATGACACAAAGGACGAACACGTGACAAAGACATGTATGTGGCATAAAGCCAACAGGAAGTTTAATGCAGAACTGAAGAAGTCAAAATGCAGGAAACGTTTAAGTCAAGTCAGTTAAAAGACGATAGCTGCAGGGCAATGGGAAGTCCTGTTAAAATCTCAGAGCCTCTGCCACTTTGTGAAGGGCTAAAGAATCTCTCAAATTACGGTTTTGAATTTCCCACAAAAAGCCTCAAGCAAAACAATCAGCACGTTTTTCTGGTGTAATAGAAGAACAGGAGCTCTATTCTTTCCTGAGAATCATCAGGAGGCTGCAAAACTGTATTTTCAGTGTTCCAAGTTACTGTTGCTCAGATTTGGTGGATCTGAGATTTGTGGATGAACTGCTGCATCTTGTTCTAAAAGAAAATCTACCGAAATAAGCTACAAAGAAAAAAGAATTATTTACAAACTTACACAGATTAGGAACGACAAGCAAGGAAATCATCCCCAAGAAAAACATCACTAGGATGTGAAGCGGTTAAGCCACTTGCTGTTTCCAATGAAATCTCCGGTATGAACTTCCACCAGGGGAAGCTCAAGCATTCTGCAACCTTCAATCAAGTGAGTTTTGGGAAAACCAACAGAGTAATTCCCTGCATCATTTCTGCAGAACACATGCAGTATTCACACTGTAGGACAATTAAAAAACTGTCAACTATAAATTAAGACACTATAGAACATGAAAGCACCAATATTTTGCAGACCATCAGCTTTTATCATGGACTACGTCAAAGCTCCATCCTGAACGAGGTATTCCACGGTTTAAAATTACCTGGCTCTATAGCAGCAGAGATTAGTGACTGTGCTTCTCGTACTCTTTTCATAGCTTCTTCTATTTCTTTACTGGAGGTATCTGATTTCAGACTTGGTGAAACAAGGCCTGCAGCTACATGGTTCAACCTGGTAAAGAAAGAAGAATTTTAGAAATTCAGTACTGAGGAATCCAAGAAATAGGTGCCTCCATTGTCAGTTTGCAGCCTATTCAAAGTGGCTGATCTAAGTGAATCAGCATCTGCCTGCGTTTTGTCCCCATTCAGATAACGGAGTAGTAAGCCTAAGATGCACAGCTGTGCTGGAAACGGTGTCACAAGATGCTAGCACATACGGCTCTTAGAATTCCAGCAAACTGTAAATAGCAGGAAAGATCTATTTAGCTGATCGCGCAGCAGGGCAAGCGTACATTGATGTGCTTTCCCAAAGCTGAGAGTTAGAAGAGTTCTCCCCAAAGCTTCCTGCAATTTGCAGTACAAGGGCTTTCTGAGGCAGACGTGGTTTCTTTGCATTTACTGCACTTTTCATCTACTAATTTGTCTAATTGCTTTTTTCCAATGGCATATGCTTTCATCATCCTATTGCAATGTTATCAATAGCTTAACGGCACACGAATACATTAAGCGCTATAATCCTCCCCTACTTGCTGTCCCCGTGCCATACTATCTTCACTAAAATTGTATTTTTTCTGTACACTGAAATAAAAATTAGCAAATACTTGCGCTTACTGTTACTTGCTCCCTTTTTCTACCAAGTAATAAGCCATGCTGTCTTTTGTTATCTTCCCACAGCTGTAACACACAGACTCTCTCACTGTTGTCTTTTACAACAGTTGCTGGTCTCGGCTCATTCTCAGCCACAGAATCAAACCACAGTTTGGGCTGGAAGGGACCTTTAGAGGCCACCTGGTCCAGCCCCCGCCATGAGCACGGCCGCTCCATTTCAGCCTTGCAGGATGGAAAGTGCTGGCTGCACCCTTACGTTACAGACACAAGTGAGAAAAACGGCATAAAAACCCCTGAATTTCTGACTCTAGCAAAACGAAATCCCACAGATTAATTGGTGTTATTCCATAGAAGCAAAGCTGAATAATCTTAGTTTCCTCCCCTCCTTCTTTCTACTACAGTAAAAAGAGTCTGTGCAAGATCCCCAAGACACTAGTTTTCTTAAACCTTAATCAGATCCTGCAGGACAAAAACTGGATACTGAATCCCAACAGATATTCCCAAGATCAAGTACATTGCGATATAAATATTTGTAAACACTGCTGCTTACTTTGGATCCACTGTGCTCATAAGTTTTAGTAGTTGATCTGCTGCAAGAGACTGTGAGGGGGGGAAAAAGAAGAAGTTAAGATCATGTTGGAAGACGTGTGTGCTTGAGAAGATTACCTTCCTCCGATGTACCCTCAGCACTGGCTACAGCAAAAAGTCTCTACAGACGAAAAAACCAAACCAAAACACACCCCAAAGAAGTTACAGACAAAAAGGCATATTGTTCTGTTTTCACGTTTGTGGACAGTGGTGAGGGTGTGAACCTCACATCTCAGTGGTGCTCAGGTATGTTTTTTCCCCACAGCGGCCAAACGCAAGCCCTTACCTGGGCAGAATCAAAGCACTTTAAAATAAACTAAAATACTTCTGGTATTTACAGGTTATTTCTCTGTTACTCCAAGAGAATGGAGACTTCATTAGAGAACCAAGTTGCCAGTCCCTGGGAAGTCCTCAACGTCGATTTATGAACAATAAGCAGAAGCTTCTTTACTCTAAAAATGCATTTTAAAGCTCTTAGGAAAATCCAGATATTATTACAATTGGCCCCTCCTCTACCAGTGTTATATTAACAAAAAAATGTTTAGTTCCCACTAATTTTCTTTATACAGAGGCAGCCATGTGCTGAACCCAGTTTGTTGCAATGAGCTTGCTTAATGGAGAAAGGAAACAATCCTTCATCCTAACAGATTAGTATTTTTCTAATATGCATTTAGAATGCTTTTTTTTCATTTGTTATTTCTTTATCACCATTATTTGCTTATTAATATACATAGCATGCATAAAGCGAATGCTAAATGATGGATGCATTAATTTATTACTACTTCTTGTACCTGTAAAACATGTTCTCTGTACAGTATTTGGTTCTCATATCTTAAATATTAACTCAATATTCTACTATTACTTAGTACTTAAATCATTTTTTTATTCAGTTTAAAAAACGTCTCCTCAGTCTAATAAAGTCTCCTTAGTATTTTCGTCAAACAATATTTTTTTTTTTACTGTAAGTACAAGACAGGTTCATAGCTTGATAATGACGCATATTTGAAACATTTCATTACTAGTCCTACATTATTTTTAGGTCTTTCCAGCATTTAATTTGATACTCCTGCAGATACTATTTATTCCAACCAGGTGCTCAGAAAAATCAATCACTGTTTTTTTTCAGACAGTGGCTGTTAAACCGATACAAGTGAAAATTGCTTCTAAAACAGAAAAGAGCAAAGAAAAAAAGTGTTCATATATAAACCTGCTATGCCAAGAAACAAAGACTGCATTCTATAACAAATTCTAGGAAGTTTAAAGCACCAGCCACCTGTGCAGTGAGCCAAGCCTTTAATAAAATGTCTTATTTTGTAACACTTCTTCAAACCTAAGTATAGTATTTCCAGATCTTCAGCTTGTTATTTAATGTGCTGGTGAACACCAAGAGCACCGTGAATGCTAGTCAAACTACACACGTGCTACAGAAAAGGGAGAAAACTCTAGACCGTGTGCCATACCTGAGAGTTTAGGTTTGCTCCAGGAAGCCCGAGAGCAGCTAGGGCAGGATCGAGAGCGGGAGCTCCTAAAGCAGCTAAAGGAACAGCACCGATCTGTAACAAAGAGAGCAGTTAGACAAAGCCACACTCAACTGATAAAAAGCTGTTAGATCAAGATTCCCAAGCATCAGACGTGTGGAAACTTGAACCGGGTTTTACTTAGGCTTCTAGCTACAGGAAACATTATACTAAGCTCAGGGAGAGTATTTCAGTTTTCCTTATTCAGATATTCCAAAGTTCAGTATATGGAAGATTTTTTCCCTATAAATATTCTAAAATGAAATTCTGTTTCCTCTGCATCCCAACAGGTGCGTATGTGTGTGGGGGGAGGAAGTAAAGCACTTCACTACATTCAAGAGATAGTTTAAAGCGAAATTATTTTCCAGTGTTAAAATGAAAATTCCTATATAATATGAATATATAAGTTTCTGAGCAAACTACCACATATCTAAATCAATTTAGGACTGAAATTAACATGTTTTTATGTTAAAATACAATGTAATGTTATTACATCTCTGCAAATTTCTCAAATTTCGTTGAAAAGCTTCCGGAAGAATAAGTAAGATGACGCCATAGGTCTGAATTCCTTAAATTAATCTAGAAGCCTCATAAAAGAACGTAATTTTTTGGCCATTTGAAGTGAGATGATCAAAACGTACACTGAAACAAAACACACACTGTGCTAAAATCCACGTGACTTTATGTTAACCGAATGCAGTGCTGCTGCGATGGGGTCCTGCTCTCCCTCCTTCCTTCTCACCGCCTCCCTTCTGGCTGCTCCGGCATCCGAGACTCATCTTCAACCAATTCAGCCCAGTGGGCTGACAGAAAACTTAGCCTGATGCAGGCGGCACAGAGCTAACAGGCTCCTTCACAACAGCACCTGATGAGCTCCAGAGCCAGCGTAAAAGCGGCCGCAAGGGCACGTAGTCAAGGGCAAGGAACCTTCCACTTTCTGACACCGAGTTTTTCAGTTAGCTGAGCTCCTGAAACGCTGCAGGCTTCTCCCTGCACCCTCAAAAGAAAAAGCCACGTTCCCACACACTGACTTTGTGAACATGAACCACAGCTCCAATGTGTTTTTACTGAGTTATACGCCCAACTCCCAGTAACAGTCCAGAGGAGCTACGTAACAAGCTTTCAAGATATGTTTGAAAAACATGACCTTTCACCACGATTTTCCACAAAACGAGTGCTGAATAAATTCTACCATTAAGTAGACTGGGAGCAGGCTGTGATTCAGTGACAGAACTAAAATTATGATGGTTCAACAATCATTTTCAGGAATTTATATACATACAGTTCTTGGTGAAAGGAATCTTTAAGACAGTATTTGTTTCTTCCATCCCTTTCCTTGAGTTTCAAAGTTAAACTTCAGATTTTTTCCTCTACACCAGGTTAAAGAGACCTTCTGAACAACTCAATGGCAAGTACATTTTTCATGCAATCACAAATCATAACAGAAGATACATAAAGAAGAGCTAAGCACAAACTGAAGAAGGAGATTTGAGAACTGCAGAATTAATGAAGCTTTATTCTTATTAATTTTCCTCTTGTGCTTTGATTCTCTGTTCTCCAGTAAGATACGTGCTTTGACTGAACCTTTTTCCACAACGTATTATTCTTACTGTTCATCTTCCACGTGAATTCTTGTGTCTTTAGACAACAAGCAAATATAGGCTACAATTTTTTCCTCTCAGTTGCAGTATTAACAGAAGGTATCTCCACAGCACGTCAAACTCCTTGAACTTTATGGATTTTAAATCTACAAGATCTCTTACTGCTTGTCAAATCTGTCTGTGAGTGTACAATGGATAAAAGAGGGATAAGAGAAAGGGAGAGAGAGAGATAAACACAGGGCCCCGAGATACCAGAAGCACTGTATTAGGGAAATCAAAGTACCCCATCTAGCAGCTTATCACAACTGGTATCAGAGAGCTGTAACAATCCATCAAGGTAAAGAAATTATAACTTTATAGGAATAGCATTAGCACCTCAGTCTATCTGTCCTGAAAAAAACATCAGAACGTAAGTTAGAATGCAACAGAAGACATGGAATGGTTTCCCTTGCCTGCAGTCCAACTGGGAAGCCTACCTGAGAAAGTGGGTTGGGAGTGGGCAGGAGTCCACCTCCGGGCAGCAGACCTGCCACTGCATTAGCTGGTGCCAAGAGAGACAAAGCCTTAGTCTCATCAGGAATAACTCCTGCAGAGAAACAGCCTCGCATTAGAACACGTTCCATTTCAAAGGCAGAAAATACACAAATACACCCAGAAAATGTCTCCCTGATACACCACCTGAGTTTGTTGAAAGTACTTATGTTGGCTAAAATACAAAGCTTGATGTCTATTAATATTTATCATTAATTTTTTTTGTCAGAATGAAACTTCAATGTGTGAAAATTTGACTGTTCCTTTTTCTCTACAAATGGTTAAGTTTCTAGAGCAAAAAAATAGCACAATACACACTACTTTTTTGTTAACACTGCCAAGATTTCATCACCTGTACTCGATTTTTAAGTCATGAACCAAACGTAAGCAAGCACAGTCGGTTCTCCAGGGGTGTGCTCTCAACTTTCAAAAGCTGTTTTATGAACAACGACTCGTGTCGGCTGCTTCACTATAAAGCACACAGAAAAATCAAGATACACAAGACAAAAAAAGTTTGATTTAGGGGTTAATAATATGGTACAGTTCACTATGTTTTCTTTTACACCTACCATATAAATTTTGTAAAACTTAAAGAGAAGGTATGGAAATATTTTTTGTTGAATCAAGCGTAGGGCTTTTGCTGACTTGTCAAATGACAACGAAAAGTCTCTGCAGATCTTCAAATACACGCTGTGTATGTGTGTCTGTGGCTGGACGGGTGCATACATACAGTATACTGCGGCACATTCCTTACCTGTGCAGTAAAATGCAATTGTTCCAGTATGTGCCATGCTTATTGTACCAAGAATGCTGCTACATACTGCCACTGCAGAAGAAACTTCTGGCCCAAAATCTTGCAGCCAACTAAGACAAGTGTCTTATTTTACTGCCTGCTCTGCACACAGAATTTTAAGGGTCCTACTATGAAACAAGTAATTAGGTAGATATTTTTATTCTATCCAACAGCAAAAGCCCTATACAGATGGATTAATTTGTTAATGTGCCCAAGCCCCCAAAATGAGAGTTCAATAAAACAATTTTACTATATATTTGCAAATACCAGTAGTGTTTCTGTAATACATATTAAGAAACTGCATCTCATCATAAAACATACAATATGTACAGGGCACTTAAGAGAAACTGGATAAGCTGCAGAAGAAAACTGTTGGGTGGTATTTTCAGCAGGGCCTGGTATATAGTTCAGGCTGAACCAGGGAAAAGAACTGTAAAACACAACAACAAAAAAGAAAAACCACTGTTAAATAAAGGTAATGGTTCCTTCCACCTATACTGAGAAGTGCCGATAATATAAACAAATGTATAATACACAGCACTGTTATCTTGCTTGTGTCATTGAGCTGTCATCAATTTAGATACCAAAAGTTATGGAGGGAGAGGGGGGAAAAAGGTCATTTAGATAAAGGGCATTAATGCATAAATATATTAACATACCTACAGAGAGATTATGGGGTAATTTTGCATGCAAAATTATGTCTCAGAGGATATTTATAAATTATAGCTAAACATTTCAAATTAGTGCAACTACAACATTTCTGGCATCTAAATACAAATCCTCAGACTTATCTTGAGACACCTCATAGAAGATCTGCATCCATTAAAAAAAAAATCATGCATCTGATCCTCTAATTGTTTTTTTTAAAAAAAGTATTTAGAAATAAATAAACTACAATTTTAAAAAAAGCAATGAGGCCCCTCACCAGTTAATTTTCATGCTTCAAGAGCTTTTTTTACTGCTGCTTTGTTAGAACCATGAAATACTGCATGAATGTGTAGAAATGAAAGAAAAAGAAACAGACAAAAGAAACAAACATTAACCAAAGAACCTAAATACCCCCCCCAAGCCATCTTTAATCTTAGAGTTCCTTCCAAATCTAGGAATATCACAGTGAAAATTACAAATACTAAACCTTACCGTAGACTTTGTGTATAGTTCTATAACACAAAGCAACAGCCAACAGCAAAATGTCTGTGTATGCTAAAACTGGAGTGCGCTTGTGATATAGGGGATAATTATTGCACTAAACAGATAATAAACATTTGCTTTAGTGACACGCAATATTAATACAGAATTATCACAACAGAAAATAAAAGATAAAAGGGCCCAGTTCAGCACAGTAGTTAAGCATATGCCTGGCTTTAAGCACATGAGCAATTTCACTGTGGTTTTACGAATCTTGCTGCATCGTGCTTAAACAGCTTGTTGAATCGGGACCCCGGCAGTCTGCATTTGCAGGGAAAACTATACTCCAGTACAGGGACAAAAGCATATGATTACAAACCCAGGGGCATAAATTTATTGGCTGTGATATGCTACATCATTATGCCAAAAACATCAACATTCTGAACTGCTAGGACACCACAAGAAACAGCCCATGAGGAATTCCTTAATTTAAACAGGCCCATTACAATATTCTACTTTATTAATTTTGTTTTCTTTATGCAATCTGAACCAAAACTACTGGGCAGATTTCTCTATGTGCCAGATTTATCCACCATCAAGCACAATGGACAAGTCAGACTGACAAAGAGAAAAATGTTTTTATCCTTCTTGGAAAAGTTAAACACTGCCATTCTTCACCATGGGCCTCGGAGAATCTTTCAGGGCTAACTCAGAAGGACTGCTGCTACATTAGGCTTTAATACAAAGAGGAGGACGAGACGCCTTTCCGCTACACTATTATGCCTAAACTGGCAAAAGCAGAAGCAGTAACTCAACAGCAATTTCAGAACGTGTTCTGTACTCTCAAAAAGCAGCATGTCTCAATCAAAGGTCATGCTGCAGATTCCTACGTTCCAGAAATTAAGTTTTCATATCTTTTAAGTTTAAGGAATACAAAGATAAGACAGCTCCCCAGGCCTCAAAAGACAGCCTACAGCATTACAATGTCTAGATTATAGCTCTGAACCCAGGCCATGTACCAAATTTATTACTGTAGTATGACTTAATCTGCAGAGATTTTATTTATTTCAAGCGATCTGGGAAATTCCATTATTTCAGAAGTAAATCAAGAAACAGTACAATGGAAATCAGTTACTTCTAAAGCAAGTCTAGAAGAGTTTAATAAGACTTCTGTAAGAAGAGGTGTCTTCTCAGCACTTTGTTTTTAAGGTAAGTTCCAAAAACCCTGCTCATTGCCTTTCAAATTACTGTAACACCCTAAAATGTAAAAATAAAAAGAAGAAGAGAAAATGTAGTTAACAAGTGGTTACACCAGGAAAACACTTGGGGACTTGAGTGCTTGCTGGCCTTTAGTTAATGTCTAGAATCCCCTGTAGCTGCAGAGGACCCACTGTTTTTCAGTCATCTGGAAGGGCTTTGCATTTGCCTTCTCCACTACAAAAATCACACACACAAATAACAGAGAGAAGAGTTTATTATTTAGTGAAATTCTATAAAATATATCAAGGATGAACAAGAAAACTTGGAATAAAAAAACTAGTACCAGTGCCCATTTGGCACCTCTTGGAAGATCTCACTTTCAAATTAAACCATAATTATTCAAACCCTTGGTATACTGGACCTCACAATGAGAGCGAGTGCCTTTCCAGGGAAGCTCCCAACTAAACGCAGCGGCAGCATATCTCAAAGAAATGTTAATCTACTCTCCCATGCACTCTCAGGGAGGGAGAAACCATTCTCATGAAGAGATCTACGCATATATGAAAGTGGTAAACACTTAATTATTATGGCAAAATTTCCTTAAAAGGTTGACCTGTTTGCATAAGTCTGTTCAGGAAAACGTCTCATTGAGACTGATACAGAGCAAAATTTGCAAATAATTCTGTCTAAAACGTTAATATTCTAAACTTAAAGACACATAAAACCAGTAAAAGGTAAGCTTCCCACTTTCATTCAGTGTCACTAGATAAAAAAAATTATTTAATCCATGGGCCAATGGCAATATACCAAGGGTTTCAAAATATTAATATCTTTTGACATTTTACTAATCCTCATTTTTGCGAACTATACTGGAATAAAATGCCATCGTACGGTGGCTTCATAGGCCATTAAACAATTCACAAACCTTCTGCATACGGTACGACTATCAACGCTCTGTCAACGAATACAGTGTTTGTCAGATGCTGGGCCACAACTGCCGAGTCAGGATCGTGGAACTTTACAAAACAGACTCGCGATGAAACAGGCAAAGGAGAATCACTGAAAAAGAAAGAAATAAATTACTTAGATGGAAGCAAGTCTGACAGCGTGAAACTTTTTGTATCAAACACCATTTTGCATGACCACAGATATGAAATTACACTGAATCAGGCCAATTCACTATAAAATTGCAGAAATAATTTTATTGCCTCATTTGTCACTGGACATTAATTGCATTATGCACAATATACCTATGACCAGTCACCTAAACGCAAATTAATTTTCATGACCTGTCTGTGAGAAGGGAAGGAGATGAAAAACTTTGCTCAAGCAGAGCTGTGTAAAAAATCCCAGACATGGAAAATCCATGAGTCACTTGAAAAAAACCAACCACAGAAATATCTACTTCCTACAACAAAAGGAAAGAATCGCAGGCCATATAACTGTGCCCCTCTCCCCTTCTCTGAAACAAAACCAAATCCCCAAAAACCAGAGACAGAATTGACCCAGTAAAGGTCCACAGTGGGTTTCAAAAAATCCATATATCCTGAAAATGGATTTAATCAATGTATAAACTAAAAGACAGCATGAAAAACTGTTACACAGGCACAACTGTGCAGCAGATGAGTTAAAAGCTGCCTCCAGAAGGCACAGGACTGAAAATAGTAGCAAGTCCTAAAACCCAAGTTCCTAAACAAGGCCAGGGTACATGTGCTGTTCAGGTCTGCCCTCAAGTACCAGAGGTACAAGTTAGCCTAAAGAAGTAGCTCTGAAAAATACTCAGTTCTTCACGACAAAGATTCACCTTTACCAATTAGATTCCCAGAAACAATTATAAGACTAGCTCTTCAAAATGCATCCCACTGCCAAAACAATTGGGTTGATCTGGGTTGATCAAGTCTTTAAGCACTGAAAGCGCAGGGAGAGTTGTCAGAATTCAAGATAAGCAGGAACGACTTTGACAGCAACAAGACAGACATCCAAGATCTATTTTTGTTAGTGCAAATGCCAAAAACCATCTAACCTTCACCACTGAGCACAGCCTCAGCCCAACGGGCAAGTTACGCAAACTCAAGAATTGCCTTAAGCGTCTCTCAGATCACACTTTAATATACTTTAAATTTAACCTGGTGTTAAAAACCAGACTGGAGCCAGCGTACTGCAGCTTTTAAACTATTAAAATTAGAAACATCCACTTCATCCAACATCTCGCGGATTTAATACACTGGAAAGTAACATTGTAGCAATAAATGGCACAGAGATAGAAAAATTGAAACTCTTAGCTCTTTTGCATCTACAAATACATAGTAGCTTGTCAAAATGGTACCTTTTCTTAAGCCATTTGCATAAAAACATAAAAACCAAAGAAGCATTAGCAGACAGTGTTTAACAAAATCACAGTAGTAAAATTTTAAAGTAAAGTAAATCAAGGAGTTACGGCATACCTAAATGGTATACTAATCTAAGTTGTAAAAAAAATTAAACAGTTTATTACATAAATGCAATACAATACTTTCAAGCATTCTTAAAATGCCTGTGATGACATGGGAAGATGAAACAGCGTAGGTACTGTTTATATACATAAGTACCACTGCGTACTAAACTGTACAGCTAGCTGAATCTACAAAACCAACTGAAAGTACGTAAGGCGATGCTTATGCAGCCTGACAATTGATATAAATCAGTGCACTTCGTTTTTAAAACTGTATTTTCAGTCACTCTAAAATCCAAGCTGTGGCTGAGTGAAATTCATCAAGAACAGAACGTTCTCAACAGTTACCAAAAAAAGGGCATAATTATTCTAATTCACCAGAGATCAAAAAATTTAGTAATTCTCTCTCAGATATGTTGCCAATGGATGCCAAGACACACGAATTACTGTGGTTGGTGTCTGAACAACGTACCCATTCTGAAGTATAGCAGATTCTGAAATAGAGCAGAAATCCAACCTTCCTATCGTAACCTCTAACTACTCACTCCAACAGAGTTCCCCCATATTGCAACCAGCATCTTAAATATCAAATCTGGGGGGTTTTAAGGGATATTTCTGCCACCTACATAAACATTATCACCGGCATTATTACTGATGTAAAATCAGGCTAGAATCAGGCTGGAGTGAATAGATTGTCCATGCAAGACATGTTCTTCAACGTTACCATGTCCAGTGGGCAGAAACTGAGTTAGCCACCCCCACCCCCCAAAAAAAACAACCAAAAAAGAACCAACCCATATGCTTCACTTGGGAACAGAAGTTGCCATCCTTTTCCCAGCAGACCAGCTACCAGTGACAATTGCAAGTGAAGCTGGTTTTCTGATAGAGTCCTTGTATAACTTTCATTGACAAGGCAAAAGATCTTGCCAATCACTATGCCATCCAACCTAAGAAATTAATTGTAAAGTATGCGCCTAACTTTATCAAGCTTTCACTCTGTAAACTGTATTTTCCATCAGATGTGCTTTTTCTTGGTAAAATTCTCTGTCCATAAAGTTTGACTGGATCATTCATACCTAAAGAGCAAGACCAGAGAACACACTGGTTTCTCTGTCAAACACCAGTGGCGTAAGACCTTTTATGTCCAAGTTTCAGAGCAGAAATTTAAGTTTTGATGGAAAGTCAGTTTTCACGTGCTAAACAGAATATGCTGAAATCAGCTTATATATATACATGTGTGTGTGTACACACACAGCCTTTTTTTTTTTTTAAGAAAATAATTTAAAAAAAGCATTCAGAAATCCATTCCCTCCACTTTTCAGTTTTGCCTACCACGGAGGATGAAGCTATAAAGAATACAACAAAGACAAGAACCATGCAATGGAGTTGGGGAAGAGCTGGAGGAGGGAAGAAAGGGGAGGAAAAACAGAAGAAGTCACAGAGCTGGCTGTGGATTAAAGATGAAGCTGAGATATACATAAAACATGTAATAGCTGATTAAATACACTTGGATAAGGAGATGGATGAGGGGAGAGAAAGGGAAACAGAAATGTAGAGAAGCTCATGAAGTTATATCTGATCTGGAAGCCCAGGAGAATAAGGAACTTCTACAGGGGACAGCAAAAATCACAGTGTCCAAGAGAAAGACCAAATAAGGAGGCAGAGCAACGGAAATGGGGCTGGTTACTCAGAAATACTATATTCAAGAAAGAATCCCAGTATAATGTGGGACATAAAGAGATTCAGATTATGGAGAGAATTTACAGATTTTAATTTATATCCTGTATCCCTCAAAAAATGGATGAATGCCATGGGTAGGGAAAAGTCAGGGCCTGTTTAAAGGAGAAGGAACATAAAAGCTTTTAGAAGAAACAGATAAAAGAACCTGCCACTCTTGGAAAATACACCCCTCTTTGGTGTGAAACTAAATTGGAGACTCTAAAGCACCACAAGTTCAGATCCCTGAGCACCCCAGTGGAGACCCGCAGTGGGTCTAGAGGTGCCGGAGCACTCGGCATCTCCGTATGGACAGCAACATGAGGAAATAATACAAAACCTCCTTACAATAGTAAGGTTAAACATTAACCACAGTCTGAAAAAGCACCTGGTCTAGTATCAACTGCACAACCTTTATATACAGTTTTCAAAAATGCTATTTTTCCACTAAGATGTACATTCTAGAATGAAAATACATGATAACGTTCACTTCAACAGCTATTCAATACTTTCTACATCTTCTGTGCAAGGCCTATTTAATTACACTATGTTTCCCATTCTGTATGATTTTTTCCAGTGGCTTTTCTATAGTTACAACTTTTTCATAAATACTAAGAAATCTTCACAATATCCTTACAAGGTAAAGTTATTCTTCTCTTTCATTTAGGACTTTGAAATACAGAAGTAGTTTAGGCCAAATGTTTTAAGTAATTTTTGGTGATCCAATCTGAGATATCCGCCACCTGGGTTAGCTGAGTTATTTGCCCCTTGTTGCGGTTTCTCCCTCGTGCATAGCCTTCACTGACGCAGCTGTAAAGGCAGTCAACTCGGTATTTTTCTATACCAACAAAATGACCCAGCTGAAGTGAGAACACCACCAGCGCCAGAACAAAGGGGGCAGAAGTCAGCAGACTAATGCAGGAGCCCTTCTCGCAGAAACAAACTTACGCCAGGATACAAAACCAGTAACTTTGCCCTAAAAACTGGTATCTACCAGTATCAGACATTACAGACACAAGGGTACAACGCAGATCTCCCTGAAGCCATCTCTTCTTGCCCCACAGCCCAGCTCTACAACACATCCACCACAGACTTCTCTCCGGCGCGCAACCTCAAGACTGATCCAATACTTGTATTGAGTAGGGTCCTGTGGGGCTAGTATTTCACTAAGCATTTGTGGAAAGGAGCCAAATTCAGACAGAACAGACAGCCTGGGCTATGGTAAAAGGGGAGTGGCTGGGCTGGGCTTTGGATTTGGGGATTTTTTGTGGAGCACTTCATTCAGAAACCACAAAAGTAATCTTTTAACAGATTAGTTAATACCTATCTAAAACTACTAAGTTACAGAAACAGTATTCACCTATAATAACACTCCCTAAAAACTGGGAAAATATTAAAATACAGAGCAGCACATCAAATAACTGCATGTGTTTAAAGGTGATTTACTTTGCTGGCTGCCAAGCTTTAATAGTTGTGACATTTAAGGTTAGTTATCCCAGCTATTAACAACCCAACTCTCACATCTGGAACCGTCCCTCAATTTCAGTTACATATACATTCCGTTTCCTTCCATTTCCAACACAAAATTGCTGAAATCCAACCCAAAGTAAGAAACTGCAAGAACACCAGAAACGCTGTTTTTGAATTTGCACATATAACCAGACTGCAGGATGGGTGAATTTTCCTGGTTTTGCACTAGCAGGGATTGAAGATTCAATGACGAAAAAAAGAATGCCTTGTGGTAGCTCTTTTTTTTCCCCCAAAAATGAAAAAAAAAATCCAAATAGTCTTGGGTATTAAAAATAACTGACTGTGTTCTTGTTTGATTTTCCTCCAGTCACACAATCCTCGTTCATCATGGCAAAAAGAAACCTTTTTACTTACATAATACCTATGCAAAAGATCAACACAGAATGACATTAGGTTCTGCAAAACAAATCAAACTGACAAGGCCAAGATCAGCATTATCACCTAACTAATGTAATAAATGTGTATTATTTATATATTAGTGATTACCTGCGCATTTTGCACAGAAATCTTTGCAAGGAATGTGTATTTATATCAAAATTCTAGTTTTATGGCCAAGCGTCCATAGAGTGCCTGCAATTAGAATTGTCTGGGTTGGAAGGGGCCTTTCAGATCATCGAGTCCAACCATCAATTCAACACTGACAAAACCCCCACTACCCCACGTCCCTCAGCACCGCGTCTGCCCGGCTTTTAAATCCCTCCAGGGATGGCGACTCCACCACTGCCCTGGGCAGCCTGGGCCAATGCTTGACAACGTTTTGGTGTAAAATTTTTTCCTAATATCCAATCTAAACCACCCTAATAGTTCTGGAGATTAACCAGACAGCAAAGGAACAAACGGCTCCTAGAGAAAAATGGGCGTTTGACAGGAGAAATCCCGCGTGTAACTGCATGCCGTAAATGACTGCCTTTTCCCCCCGTACGTGCATAACGTAATTACGTGAGTAATTACAACTGTAACAGGCACATGACCTCTTACAGCAGAGCGGAACGGGGGCCGACGAGGCCTGCGAAAGCGGCTGGCTCCGCCTCGGCCCGCGGAGATCCCCGAGCGCACCCCCACGGCGCTGCCCGAGGAGGCCCAGCGGGGATCCCGCCGCCTGGCGAGCGGCCGGGGGCGGCCCGCGGCCTGGGAGCCCGCCGCCGCCGCCGCCATGGAGGCGGGAGGGGCCGCGGGCCGGGCCGGGGGAGGGGAGGGGAAGGCGGAGGCCAGGCGGAGACGGGGAGGGGAGCGGGCCAGCACTCACTCGGGGGGGAAGAGGCGCAGCTCCTCGATCTTTCCGAGGAAGCCGAAGAGCGTCCGCATCTGCTCGGAGCTGGCGCTAGGGGAGACGTTGGTGACCTGGATCACGTCGGTGCCGCTGCTGGAAGCCATTGCGCCACCGCCCGCTCCGCTGCTACAAACACATCGGGAAGGGGGAGAGGAAGAGCGCGTTAGGCCCGAGCGGCTCCTGGCCACAGCTGCTGGCTCGGCTGCCCCCGGCCCGGCCCCGCCGCGCACCGCCGGCCACCCGCCCGCCTCACCAGCCTGCCTGGGCCGCAGTATCCCACAATCCCCCGCCGCCGCCCCCACGGCGCAGGCGCACTGCGCACGGCGCGCGGCCCCCACGCAGCCTCGCGGCCCGCGGCTCGCGCCCAGCGGCCGCCCCCGCGCCTGCGCCTGGCCCCGGCCTCGCCCCCGCACGGCGCCTGCGCAGCCCCGCCGCACCGCGCATGCGCACAGCGGGGACGGGGGGCGGCCCGCCTCTCGCCTGAGGGGCTGGGGGGCGTGAGGGGCCGTCATGGTGACGGGCAGCGCTGAGCTCAGGCTGTCCTTTGTGCCGGTATCAGGGCAGCGCTTCCAGATGGCGGCTGAGGTTCCAGGGTACTTCTGGTGCAAGCACAAATCGAGGCTGGGTGGAGAATGGACTGAGAAGGGACTCCCCCCTGGGGAGAAGGACTTGGGGGTGTTGGTGGATGAGAAGCTCCACACGCCCCGGCAACGTGCGCTGTCAGCCCAGAAACCCCCCCACAGCCTGGGCCGCATCCCCAGCAGCGTGGGCAGCAGGGCGAGGGGGGGATTCTGCCCCTCTGCTCCGCTCTGTGAGACCCCCCTGCAGCGCTGCCTCCCGCCCTGGGGCACCAACAGCAGAAGGACACGGAGCTGTTGGAGCGGGGCCGGAGGGGGCCCCGGAGATGCTGGGAGGGCTGGAGCCCCTCTGCTGTGGGGACAGGCTGAGAGAGCTGGGGGGGTTCAGCCTGGAGAAGAGAAGGCTCTGGGGAGACCTTCCAGCCCCTTCCAGTCCCTCAAGGGGCTCCAGGAAAGCTGGGGAGGGACTTTTTAGCAGGGTCTGTTGCAATCGGATGAGGGGTAATGGCTTTAAACTGGAAGAGAGGAGATTTGGATGAGATGTGAGGCAGAAATTGTTTGCTGTGAGGGTGGTGAGCCCCTGGCCCAGGTTGCCCAGAGAAGCTGTGGCTGCCCCATCCCTGGAGGGGTTCAAGGCCAGGTTGGACGGGGCTTGGAGCAACCTGGGCTGGTGGGAGGTGTCCCTGCCCAGGGCAGCGGGTGGCACTGGGTGGGCTTTAAGGTCCCTTCTAACCCAAGCGATTCTGTGATTCTATGAATTAATTGTATTCACACAGAGATGAGTGGAATAGGTATTTCGTTGCCTGGGTTCACTGAGATGAATGTACTTTGAGCGCCCTACGTTTTCTGCTCTATTGCTCCTGGCATTGGATTGTGAATAAAGCTGTTGGTTATTTCCAAAGTCCATAAAAGCAATTTTCAAATAATGAATGATTCCAGGAAGTTCATCCCTTCCCATCCATTGTTGTTGTTTCTGCCTGTTGTGAACTGGCTTCAGCTTGCTTAAATCCTGCCTTTCCAAATAAATCTTCCTCTTATGGGAACAAGCCTGAAGACTTCATACAAAACTCTGGGATTTCCAGCACTGTTTTTTTTTAATACTCAGTTGAAATCCCCAGCATTTTCTCAGGGAGTGCTGCCTGGTGACTCCCAAAGGGAGAGGAGACAGGAAAAAGGAGTTAAAGAAACGTGGTAAAAAACTAACGAGGACAAAACCCTTAGCCAAGAGCTAGTGCCTGAAGTATGACAGTCTCTTGAATTACCTGCTTCTTTACCTAACGTAAAGGTGTTTGGTCCTTATCTAATTACCTTTAAATTCAATGGAACTACTAGTAGAAGCTTTTTTCAAAAAGGGTAGTGTTTGAAACGCAAGCCTGGTGTTTGAAAGTGGAAAGAGCTACAACTAAAAGCTTTGATGATAAGGGGGAAATGTACTCCTTTTTCATAATTTCCATCTCGGCAGGAACAGCTGGTGGGATCAGGCAGGAATGGGTCCCACTCGCAGATTGCACGGTAAAGCGGTGACTGGTCCCTGGTAATCTCAAGTACTGGTAGGCAGCCAGGATTTTTCAGTCTGTAATATTGTTATTTAGTTTGTAAACTCTGGACTAAAGGGAAAAGGAAAAAAAACAGAAGTTGATGTAAAAGTGGCTTTTACCTTGTGTGTAGGTATAAGATATTTTCCCAGGTTATTTGGCCTGGATTGACGCTTGTGGCAAACGTGACGGCCTTAGCAAAAAGAATCGCGGGAGAGGAAGGGTGGGAGGTGAGGTCTGCGCAATACGGCCTGTGCAGCTGCAGCAGAATTGTTGCTGAGTCTCCTTTGTACTAATTAGTAAGAATTTTATGTCCTCGGTTGTGTCGCCAGCTACGGTTTCTAGTCGTCTTCGTTCACAGGCCGTGCGGAACTGTCGATGCCCAATTACCGAGTGTTGGGTTCCTGTCGAGGGGACAGGGCTTCTCCTTTGGTTTTTGGGGGGTTATGGCCAAAGCTGCCGGCGGATCTGCTCGGTGATAGCTGTATTGACCAGATGGGTCTGGAAATGGCCGTTTTCACCTTGCACAAAGGTGACAGCCTGGCTGTTCTGTTCTGCAGGAATCCTGGGTACCGGGATGGAGGGGGGTTTGCCGGTCTCCTGGGCCCCAGGATGGAGGGGGATTTGATGGTCCCCTGCTCCCAGGTACTGGGATGGATGGGGTTTGCCAGTCCCCTGGCCTTGCCGCCCCAGGATGGAGGGGAGTTTGCTGGTCCCTTGGCCCCGGGTACTAGGATGGAGGGGGGTTTGGTGGTCCCCTGGCCCCGGGTAATGGGATGGAGAGGGGGGAGAGCGGGGGGCTGGCAGTCCCCTGGCTTCGGGTACCGGCATGGAGGGGGATTTTGCCGGCCCCCAGGCCCCGTAGCCCCGGGATGGAAGGGGGTTTGGCGGCCCCCTGCCCCCGGGTGCCGGGATGGAGCTGGGGGCTACTTTGCCGGTCCCACTTCGGGGCACCATTTCGCCGCCGTGGCTTGCACCGGGCGGGAAATGGCGGCGGTGGGGGAGGCGGTGTGTCCCGCCGGGCGGCGGCCGGAGCCGGGCCCCGCCGGAGAGGCCCCGCCAGGCCCCGCCTGCTCGGCGGGCGGCGCCGGCCCGGCTGTGGCGGGGGATGGCGGCGGCGCGGAGGGCGGCGGCGGGGGACCCCCGCGCTGGCTTCAGGCGGGCGGCGGAGCCGGGCCCGGCCGTGCCGCAGGGGCTGATCCGGGCGGCTCGGAAGAGCGGGCAGTTAAACCTGTCGGGCCGGAGCCTCGGCGAGGGTGAGCGCGGGCGGCCGGGCCCGGGGGGAGCCGGGCCGGGGCGGGTGCGCTCGGTGCCGTCGGCGGCACCGGGAGTCGGATTTGTGCCGGGTTGGCGGCCGGGGCGCTGCCGCGGGGGCCGGAGCGGCCCGGGGAGAGCGGCCCCCCCGAGCCGAGCCCTCGGCTCCCCTGGAAGCGGCCCGGGCAGTCCTGTGCCTCCCGCGCCCGGGGTTCCTGCTGGGCACCGCCGGCCGGGCAGGGCTGGGAAATGCAGAGCGGGCAGCGGCCATTCCGTTCTGTGATCCTGTGAGTAATGAGCGTTTCCTGCCGCCTGTTTGCCGCTTAGCGCGCTTTTGGCGGTTACTGGCAGGTTGCCATCAGGTTGTTATCGTCAGCTTTGGAAAAATGTCTCTAGAAAACCGGTTGACTGTGTGGGGCCTGCAGGAAAGCTGGAGACCAGGGACTTTTTACAAGGACATGTAGTGATAGAATGAGGGGTAATGGCTTCAAACTGCAAGAGGGGAGATTTGGATGAGATGTGAGGCAGAAATTGTTTGCTGTGAGGGCGGTGAGCCCCTGGCCCAGGTTGCCCAGAGAAGCTGTGGCTGCCCCATCCCTGGAGGGGTTCAAGGCCAGGTTGGACGGGGCTTGGAGCAACCTGGGCTGGTGGGAGGTGTCCCTGCCCAGGGCAGGGGGTGGCACTGGGTGGGCTTCAAGGTCCCTTCCAACCCAGACCATTCTGTGATTCTATGTATATGTGTGTGTGTATGTAGGAAAAGCACTACGACAGTGTAAAGTTTGAGAGTAAGTATCATCATATAGTTAACGTGTGTATGTTTGCGTATGCAGTGCCTCAGCATGTGTGGCGGATAAATTTGGATACCCCAGAGGAAGCTCATCAAAATCTCTCCTTTGGCGCGGCGGATCGCTGGTGGGAGCAGACGGATCTGACCAAGCTGATACTTGCCTCAAACAAACTGCAGTGTCTTTCAGAGGATGTCAAACTTCTGCCTGCGCTCACTGTTCTGGATGTGAGTACCACGATCACGTTATGGCAGGGCTGTGCTCTCCTTGTAGGAGGTGGGAAAACATGGATTAGATCTTTGTTTTCCATTTCCCTGCAGTGGTGGGTGTGTAGAAGTGGCATCGGTGTATTCTCAGGATAAAGAAAAGCTTGTTGCAGATCGCTGATAGTATAGTGATTTATATGCTGGTAGTGGGTACAGTTCTATAGAAAGATCCAGGAAGTTTTATTATGGACACTGAAGGAAGAGCTATTACTGGATGCAACCACCTTTCCTGCACACACCCCTCTTTCATATCTAATCTCTTAGCATTTATCAGTTCAGTAGAATTTTGACAGATTGGCAGTTGCAACACTGCTATTAGTAATTGCATTAAGGCATGGACATACCTATTACTGTGTACAAAATTATTCCGTGTATTAGGTTAGCTTGAATTGTTTCTGGGGTAGGGAAAGAAAACCTACATGGTACAAATTAGTAACTGTATTCTAAAATCTTCATTTTCCAGGTGCATGATAATCAACTGACATCACTTCCTTCTGCTTTAGGACAATTAGAAAATCTTCAGAAACTTGATGTCAGGTACGTACATGTTACAGAACTGGAACACAAGATACATTGCAGTGACTTCCACAGTGTGAATAAGACATTGCAATATGTCACGTTTTCTTTTAGAAAATTAGTTTCAGATTTTTAACTAACATGTAGTAGTGCGTTGAGAATCGTAAGTTTTGGATCAAAACTGATGGTCTTTGGTTTGTTAAAATTATTTCCATTGATACTCAAAGTCACAGTCTCGCTGTGAAAACAGTGATATTTTGAATAATTGCACAAAAGCAATATCTACATTCATGTGCCTCAGTCTCACAATTTGGTTCTGAAGGAACAAAAATACTTTTTGTCGTGAATAATATACATTGTAAATAATTGTATAGATCTTGTTCTTGCTGGAAAGTTCGTATTCTTCTGTTTACTGGAGTAATTTTCTAAGTTTGTGCACAAGGCGAAAGCGGCTATGCTGCCACTGTAGGTGTGAACTACATAAAACAAATGTCAGATCCAGCTAGAATATTGTTTAGTTGTTCAAGAATGCTTTTAATCATCATCTGAATTTACAAAGGTAATTAATTTGTAACTCTAGTTTGGATAGCATCACATGTAGCAGAAGCGTTCTTTATGCAGTTTTATTCTTAAAACTACTTGGTAATTGGTTTTTCCCTTTGTGTTCCATGTTTTAATGCCAGCCACAACAAACTGAAGAGTATCCCAGAAGAGTTGATGCAGCTGTCTCACTTGAAGAGCCTTCTTCTTCACCACAATGAGCTGAGCTGCTTGCCGGATGGATTTGGACAGCTTGTCAATTTAGAAGAACTAGTAAATTACAGCTTTTTTGAAAATATTTATTTGTGCAGAAAGGCTGATTTATCCATGTTTTGCTACTGCTAATTAAAAAAAACCCCAGAGCTTAGGTGGCAGAACTTTGTGAATCTTCTAATGACTTATGTAGGTTGTCGGTTACTACATGGTGGGGTTTTTTATTTGTTTGTTTTGTTTGAAATCAAGTTTTGCTCTTGGTTTGCCAAATATTTTAAGAAAAATCAAATCCCTTGTGATCTGTCAGTCACAGGAGACTTGTTTCTTCCATTCACATTTCTACCAGGGGGATCCTGAAGATGTCAGCCATCTAATTTTAATGTTCTGCCAGTAATTAACTTTGCAGTAGCAGTACTCGTGGGATATTTTAAACATCTCTATTTCTAACCTCTCTCTCTCTTCCCCTCTCTCTCTTTCTTTTTTTAATCTTCAGGATCTGTCCAACAACCGTCTCACAGACATTCCAACAAGTTTTGCTTTGCTCATTAACTTAGTGCGACTCAATTTGGCTTGTAATCAACTCAAGAACCTGCCTGCAGATATCAGTGCCATGAAAAGTAAATTAGTTTCCTCAGATTATTAAATGCCGTACAGCCGCTTCTGTAGTTTGTTCAGAAATGGAGTGCATGTTATTCAGAATTTAAAAAATATATTCTTAAAGGGTTACTGTATTCTCAAGAATACTAGTTCAGAATTGTTTAAAAAAATCAGCTAAAGCTGCTGTATATCAAACTTGAGTCCTCTTATGGTTCATATTTCTTGATAAAGGGGACATGGAATGATCAGAAAAGTGTAAGCATGAATAGACTTAGTAGTTGTTAGCCTTAAGACTGGAATAAGCAATTTGGTAATTTTTTTTTTCTTTATTGCATAGTTTGAGTGGCAAATAAAGCATAAATGAGAGAGAGTTTAAATTATTGGAGAGAAAAAACCCATAAATTAGAGAATGATAAAATTGAATTCTGGTATTTGAATGTTAAGTATCAAGCTGACTGGTGGTTGATACGAAACACCTAGTTCAATAGCTGTGGCAGATCTACAGGAGGAGGTGGTGGACTGCCAGCTTTTATAAATGCTCTAGAAATTCCCTGCAGATCTGTCTGAGTTGGTCTACGGTATTGGACCCTTTTTTGTTCCCGCCAGTCCCGTACTCTAAACAAGAGCCGGGGTCTGGCAGTGTCATTGAAAGCATTCCAGAGCCTCCCCCGAAAAGCAAACGAAAAGCAGATGCCTTGTTTTCAGAAATGTTGATGCTAACTGATTTGATTTCTTCAAATTCCAATTGGCAAAATGTAGTTTTATTTATTTCAATACCCAGGATATTTATGTTTCTGTAGAAAATGACTTTTACTTTCTCTTTTTCTTCTGTTTGTCACTTGCACGCTTACTTCTATAGGCTTAAGGCAGCTGGACTGTACTAAAAACTACCTGGAAAATGTACCTCCTAAACTAGCGACTATGGCATCGTTGGAACAACTTTATCTGAGAAAAAATAAATTGCGTTCCTTACCAGAATTTCCCTCATGCAAATTACTGAAGGTAAGGTTCAAAATGGTTGGTATACCCATATTTGCTATAAAGTTTTAAAACAACAACTGTTACTTTAAACACAAATTTTTGTGAATTGCTTTGATCAAAAGTTTATACATCCTCATTTGCAGTTACTCTTACCGTCCACATTGGTCAATCTTAAGGTCATTTGCAAGACAGATTTGCAGCAGTACTCTTCAGATTTGGAAAATAAAAGAAATATTTAGAAGAGGAATGACTGAAAAACTAGACCTAATGTTGCCTGCAACATTTTTTTTTTTAATCTCTAAAAACATTTTCTGGATAAATTTACTTTGTTCATTGTCATTTTTATTTGTAACTGCAGAGAAAGTATACTGTTTATTTTTCCTTTTAGCATAATCAGATCTGCCAAGTATTTTGTAGCCTTAATTCCCAATACGTTTAAAATTGAAAATTGCCTGCCTCAGAACATCAGGAATTTGTTACTCAACCAATAGAAAAATGAGTGGGCCAGTTGAATGCCCACATCACTGTGTTGTTTCCAATGACCAAATCCGTCAAAGAACGCAGATGCCTTTGTAGTTCTGCATAACTCTGAACTTGGCAGTTAAAATCCCATGCTATTTCAGCATTTTCTAACAAAATTCGTATTGGTATGTGAAGTTCAGTGTCTTCGTGTGTCCAGCAGCATGTGTGCGCTCTCATTAGTGTGAAGAACCATTCGATTTCTCCGTTGTAAGTGAAACATTTCCAACTGGGAGATGGAGATCTGCACTCCCAATTTCCTGTGACTTGGAACTGAAGAAACTTCTTGAGCAAAGAAGTCATTGACAAGTTCTTGACAAATGCAGAGAAAATTTATTCCTAGCTTGGAAATGGAATTCAGGGCTGAGGGTTCTGTGATGGTTTCAGAAAAGCAAAGTTCGAACTCACGTCTCTGGATCTTTGGAGGCTTTGATATTTCATACGCAGATGAAAGGGAATCGAGATCTGTATTTTCTCCACATCACCATATGTTTTTTCCAGTGCCATGATTTAGGAGATCAGTAAGTTATAAAGTAATTTTGCCAGAGTAACATAATTGTAGGGGATCTTTGTTTCCATAGGAATTACACGCTGGTGAAAATCAGATTGAAATATTAAATGCAGAGAATCTGAAGCATCTGAATTCCCTCTCTGTATTGGAACTTAGAGACAACAAGATAAAATCAGTTCCTGATGAAATTGCTCTGCTTCAGAAGCTGGAGCGACTTGACCTCACCAACAATGATATCAGTAGGTAATATTAAGAACTGCATTATGTCTGTGATGAGGCATAGCTAATGGCATCTAATGACAACTAATTCTGTACTTGATGTATTTCACTTTGTAAAATGTAATTAAAAAAGGACTCAATCATAAAATGAAGGAACCCTTTCTGTATTATGTACGTGCTATGATCAAACCATGCCCTTCTTAAACGTAATATATTCTGTATCTTTTTATTTGAACCTGAGCTTCAGAATACCAGACCATCTGAGAAACCATTGCAAATTCTTCAGAATTTGTTTTGAAGCTGCTTTGAGATGAGGTGTTTCCTTTTGCAGATTGCCTTACACATTGGGGAACCTTCCTCAGTTGAAATTCCTGGCATTGGAGGGAAATCCTTTGAGAACTATTCGAAGAGACCTTCTGCAAGTAAGTACTACAGACAGCATATTAAGTTTGGTTATGTTACGTGCGTTATCCAAATTGTGTAGCCAAAACATGAAAAAAAGCAGATTTCAAGTAGCCCGTGCAAGTTTAATCCATCTCTTTTGTGTATGTTGTGATTTGAGCACTCTTTTCACTGGAGCCTGATGCAGTGCAGAAGATGATGAGGACTGTGGAAGGAAGGAGGTCACTGCTTTATAGGACCTGTTTCTGATCTGCTGCAGAAGTTGTAACACATATTGCAAATGAAGCACTGCATGTCTGGGAAAGAAAGGATAAGGCAGCTGCCTGCTGCCTAATCCTGCTGCAGTCACAGTTCATTGCAGCGCCAGCCGAGTACTTTACATCAGGCTTTACCTAAATGAGCACGGATTTCTGTTTCTCATTTCCTACTTGCCTGAATTAAGGATCTAGGATTCAATTTCCACAGCGTATCTGATGGCAGCTGCATTTTGAGCAATGACAATCTGACGCACTACGTTTTCTTAGGGATGACCTACACCTCACATCTGCGTTCTCTCTGGAGGTAACCAGCAAAGTGAAGGTGCGAACTGTGCATGAGAAAACAAGTAGATAGGCAGCAGGGAGGCTGCAGCGTGCGCATTACTGCTCCTATAGAATTCCCTTTTAATTTTAGCCCCGGCATGCCCCACTTCTCATTGGTGGTATAGATTATTTCTTTCCGTGCTTTTGCCAGTGTTATAAAATAAATAAATGTTTACAAAGCGCTGGGACTCTCTAAAAATAAGCAACACTGAAGACTCTCTGTTGAAATGAAATTTTGTAGTACCTGTCCAAAGAGGGAAAACATCACGTATCTGATTAAATGAGCATCGTATGCACTAAATTAGTGAGCAGGGGTTCTGTGGATGGAAGTCGTACCTGATTCCAGAGTTCAAAGTTGGCTTAAAACGTGCATGTGATGGAGTCTGAGTGAGGGCTGCCTGGCTGCTTTAGTTCTGGTATTCCCTAACTTCAGAGGATTTGTTGTCTTTCAAATGTGGAAGCATAGATATATGTAATTTCTTGTGTATATTTCAAATTTGTAGCACAGGTAGAAGGATTCCATTATGACGTTTTATACTTACACTGTCTTGATCCGTTACCAACATTGTAAATTCATATACCTGGAGTTTTATATGCCCATCTACGTTTTTTTCCACTTGATTTAGAGGAGTTATTGATCAAGCCTGTAGGGTTCCCCAGGCACTTGCTAGCTGCAGGTGAATGCCGAGGTAAGGATTGGCAAGGACTGGGGGTAGGTACCGTCTAGCGGGCACAGATTCAGATTCTTCTCTTGTCCAGCCACGCTCCCTGTCATCTCCTCCTGTTTCTCAGGCCTCTCCTTCTACTCCCATACCTGTTCTTGTTTCTTGGTGAATTTCCAGTCAATTTCTGTTAAATCCCAGTCTCTCCTTTTAGCGTAACATGTCATCACCTGGCTGCTGACCTTTGTCTTATTGTCCGCTTTCCTCTGGGCGCAAGCCACGTGCCTCTTCCTCAGCTTTCTGTTTGACCTTTGTCTTTTCCTTAAAAGTTTCCAGGCTCTTCCATACCGGCTTCCCTCGTCTCGCTCAGCTCGGCCCATGCCAGCCCTAGTCGTGCCTGCCGTCAGTCCCGATCTCCTCCTCCTCTCCTTCTCAGTCCTTTCTGTCATCTCACCAGATTCCTTGTGAGACATCATTCTTTTCCCACTTCCACATTTTCCTTAGCCCCCCCTGTGTTCAGATCAGCCGGTCTCTAATTGTGTGTAATATAGATGTCAGCTGGAATGAGAAATGTTAATTCATATTCAGCACTTCAGTTCAGTCCCTGGTTTTAAAGCATCAAGGAGGAGCATGTAAAATTGTAAGGAGAACCTAGCTTTATCTAAAACAAATGGGATGAGATTATGCTTAATTACTCATCGATTATGCAGGCAGTTACTGTGTTTGACCAGTACAAGTTGCTATGAGGGGATTGAAACTCCAGTCTTTGGAGAATTGAGCTGTTAAAAATCCATGCAAATTATGTAAATGGCAGTGTTTTTCCCAGAGTGCATAAT
The DNA here is from genome assembly GCA_008658365.1 of Alca torda. Taxonomy (NCBI): domain Eukaryota; kingdom Metazoa; phylum Chordata; class Aves; order Charadriiformes; family Alcidae; genus Alca; species Alca torda. Next base: position 34,175,328 of record CM018087.1, on the reverse strand, counting down.
TTCGGACATACAAAGTTAGCAGAACACTGAACGGTCAGCTTCCTTGACAAATTTTAAATGTCTTCTCTAAAGCGTAATTGTTTTAGACCTTTTTAAAGAGAAGATTAAGTTCATTTGAACTTTTTTCCTTGCTCTTGCAACTGGCTAACTACTTTAGATAAAAAGCTAAAAATGTGGAGTCTGAGGTAGTGATGTGGGATCAGAAATTTTCAGCTGGAATAAACAAACAAGGTTGTAAATTAGCAAGTTCATAAGCTGCCGCAAAGAGGAGTTTTGTCCAGGAAGCCTTCGGCGGCTTTGGCAGTCGGCGGCGCTGTGGGTTCCACCCATGTGACTGGGATTCTCATTCTTCATTGCCAAAACAGCTGCATACACACTTACGGCCTTTTCTTTTTTTTTTTTTTTTTTTTTTTTTTTTTTTTTTTAAGAAAGGCACCCAGGAACTTCTGAAATATCTGAGAAGCAAAATCCAAGGTATGTTGCTCTACTGCATTGCATTTTAAAGAGAATCTGAGAAATTAAAATACTTTGGAACCTCTGGAGGGTAGCTGTTTAAATCCAGGTTCCTCCAGGTCGCCTGCAGTAATAGAGGTCTCTTTACTCAACAGTTGGCTCTTGTATTTCAGTGCTGTTTCTTATTCTATTAGATAATACTGAATAACAAACATTCCTTATTCAAGATTATCAGTTAGACACATAATCTTAAGAATTTTTCCCCTGGTCCCTTTACACATTTTGCGTGGGGAATTCCAGTAGCTTTTTTCATTTTCCCTCTGAACATCACGGGAAGTTTGCACAAGGGGTTCATCTTTTTAAGCGTGCCCTCTGTCTGCTGCTCGGTCACTGTACTGTGGCTGTGCGTAGGGGAGTTTTTGCAGAGGTGGTGTGGGTTATTCATTCATGTAATAGCAAGGGCAGAACAGCCCTGTGATTCCCAGAAAATAAGTACAGGAAAAGGTCTGCCTTAAAGTCTGGGTGATGCCACCAAGACCACCACCTAGCTAACTAAGGAAATGAAAAGTTTTGGGGGAGAAAGTAACTTATTTTAAATATCGTTCTAATCCTGGCCTGTTAGAAGTCATCTTTCTACTCTCTAATAGTCTTGATCCCAACTTTCCCTATAGAAATAATTAAAAAGTCGTAAAGCAGAAAATCAGATTAAATATTTCAAGGGGATTTCGTCTTTGCCCAAATGTTGTATGTTTTTTGCAGAACGCTCTCTTGGATTCAGAGCTCTGCCTCTGTGGATTAAAAAGCACTTACATGAGTCTGTATCACATTTTTCTATCAGATACAGTACTTTGGAAAAGTGAACTGAAAGTATTAAAAAAGCAGACAAGAAGTTGCTAGCTGCTTCTGCGCACTCAGGTCACTTCCAGATTGATACCTGGGCTCCTAATTCACTGAGATACTTTGGCATTTGGGTTTTTTTTCTTTTCATTCTGCTTCCTAAACAAAATAGTGGAGATAACTGTATTTTTTATTCTACAGGAAACAGGCTGTCAGAGTCTTTAAGTAACTTGCATGCTGAAAACGTGAAGTCCTTTCAAAACAGGACTTCAGGTTACCGTCTTTAGAAATGTTCATCTTCTTAAGTTTTAAAACATAAACTAGGCAAAATGAGCAAGTCCACTGGTTGTGTTAAATATAGCATGGAAATGATTATGCCGCACTTAAATGCCAGAAAATGCTTAACCTCTTAATTTGGAAGGGACCTTGATAATACAGGCAGGCAGCCGTTACTGAGAACGGCGCGTGCGGATTTTCCTTTTTGTTGGGTGGGTTCCTCTCGCTCTGCCAGAGGATGGCACTATTAATTAGGTTACTGCAGCGTGCAAAATTGCTTCAAAATGTCAGGTTCCACGCAAATCTGACATACTATAAACTTGACAAAAATGAATTGGATGCTAGAGTACATACTCAGAAGCTTATCTGCTGAGCTATAATAGATAATGCAGTTGTGGATAATAAAATTAACTGATGTCTTGCATGTACAGCAGTGCTTATGATTTTACTCTGCTTCTTATGGCATCTAAGTTGGAGCTAATCCAGTAGCAGTCCTGTTTCTGTAGAGGTTTAAACTGGAGAAAATCCTCTTTTCTTTTTTTTTTTTTAGCTTGTTTTTGGCCCTTTTGACCTTTCTTAATGACAGGATCACTAGCTGCCGTGAGGTGCAATTGTTAGTGGACTTTTATTCATGAATGCTGCTGAATTTCCATAGAGTTTTGTTTGATTCCTTTTAGCGGAAGCTGGATTTATCCTATGTTTGGACTTTTAGCTGAGCTTCACCCTACTTAGGTGTGTGTGAGTGCCCAGGTGCGACGCCGCACCCGGGATGGGCAGAACAATGCTTTTAATCTGCATTTCTGACACATTCCAAGTAGCCTTGCGACATCCATAGCTTTTTCATGTGGATTGTAGATAGTAATCAAAGGGAGCTCTGCAGAGGAGGCTGTGATGAAGGTCTATAAATGTTAATGTTTGAGCTGCAGTTGTGCTGAGATCTGCTGCTCTGGGTGTAGATGAGCTGGGTCACCACTTCTAGCCCGACTTCCCTGTTCCTGGTCATTTCCAGCTCCGCACCCGTTGGAGCCTGCTGCCCGACGGAAGGGCCAGCGACCGCCAGCGGAACATCTCTGGCACTTCCTCGCCCGCTTTTTCAAAATCTGAGTCAACTTCCTCCTCCCTAACACCCCTGAAAAACCCCAAACAAACCAGAAACCCAAGACTACAAAAAAACCCAATTACTAGAAAATTCTTGAAATAATACGAATAATTTATATGCAAATGAGCCCGAATACAGGAAGAATTGAAAAGGGTGACGGCTGGTGCCTGGGACGCTGACCCTGCACATCCGCATCGTTCAGAACAGCCCAGCCAACGGCAGCCGGGAGTTTGTGTGACTGTGTGTGTTTGTTATCTCTAGATGACGTGACTAACCCAAATGAGGAGCCTCCTGTGACAGCCATGACTCTTCCGAGTGAGTCAAGGGTTAACATGCATGCCATAACTTCACTAAAATTACTGGAATATAGGTATGTCCTTTGAAATACTACCTACTTCTAAAGTTGTAAGAACACTTTCCTATTTTTTGCCTTTTTTTTTTTTTTTAGGCTTTTACTCCATGATATATACTAAACTGTCTGCAAATCCCACTGCATTTGTGCATTTTTCACTTTAATTTGTCTGCTCAGGAATAGGCAGATTTGAATTGCAGGTTTTTTTATTATTTTTTTGTACTATCAAATATTCCGCAGTAACATCGCTTTTAAGTTGTTGAAATGCTTAATACCTTTAGGTACTTTTAGTACCTTTTAAACTTCTTTAGCAATTAGCATTAAGTCTCAAAACATCTTGTTGTAGGTGAGTCTCTCTTCAGTTATTTCTTAAACCTAGCCAGCAACGTGACTTGGTGGCTTTCTGATTAACGGTCCGTGAAAGACTTCAAACTGTAGATATTTATATATCTATTCTACTACTCATATCTTTTTCATAAAGAAGATGAAAATGTCTCGTTATTAAGTAGGAAATGATGAACTTGTTCGGTTTACTCAGCGAAATGCTTTTCATTGTTCAGTGAGAAACAGGCAGCCGTGATTCCCGATGAACTGTTCAGCGCGGTGGGAAGCAATCCTGTCGCCACCCTCAACTTCAGCAAAAACCAGCTGAATGAAGTTCCTCCAAGGTACTTTTGTCAAGGTCACTCTCTGTTTGTTACTTTCCTCTTTACTTTTGTTCCTCAGCATCTTGTGTTTTTCCTCATCACGTATATTTACACTTTATGCTACGTATATGTGTGTACACACACACACACACACACACACACACACACACACGAATGGAAGCACAGTTGAGACGCTGACCAGTTCGCTTGCATTTCCAGTAGGAGCAGCACGCAGGTGGCTCCATTGATTACCGTGACGATGGCAGTAAAAAGGCGCTTGGCTGCGCTCAGTGGCGCTTTCCCTGCCTGGCGTTTTCCGTCTTGCTTTGCCAAGCGTTGTTGGACTGAATGAGGGGAGGCTTCTCATGGTAATGAAGTGCCGCACTTAACTGCGGCGCAGTATTGTTTTCTGCACAAAGCCATCTTTTTCCCATACGAAGAGAATCCGTGTGGATTCACCACGTTATTGGGGGAGAGCGTTGTACTATAGCTGAGGTTCTGTTTAAATTCCCTTTCTTCAGCTAGAGTAATTGCTTGTGGGTTTTTTCAGGGAGGCCTGAACAATTCCTGTGGCTCCTTTCTTGATAATTTTGCATCCCATCACATAGCATTTGATACTATTGCACGTGTTACTTCATCCACAGTCAAGGAAAAGCTTTCTTGTGACACTAATGGCAATAAATAGTCTTTTTGTGTACGGAGGAAGGTTACTGCATCTCTGGTAGCTCAAGAAAATCATGAAAGCTGTCTTTTAAGGACACCACCAGATCTGTGGGGGTAACTTACTTCCATTCTCGGACCCAGGTGGGCCGAACATTTAACTTTTAGCGCATAGAACTTGAAGAAGTGCCGTCTCCTTCTCATAGGAAAAGATCTCTTTTCAGTACAATTTCTAGAAAACCGATTTAGCGAGATAACGCTCGTGCCTCCCGTGCTCTTTCACGGTAGTCAGGGCTGGTGCATTCCCTGGGAAGGAAGGTGTGGGTGTGCGGCTGCTGGGTGCTGGAGAACTCAGTGGCAATCCAGATCGGAGGGACAAGTGTTTTCTCATTCAGTTACCTTTTGGTTTTAGGGCTGAAACAGAGGTTCTGTGATCGGGATTCAGCAGCTAACTTTTTGAGCTGTTCGGTGTTTTACACCAGAGCATCTTAATGTAACAGCCTTTCACAAGAAGCAGCAGCTGCTGCGTTCCTGGGATTTGTAACAGCAGATCAGTGGAACAGAAATGAAAGATGGAAATAAAATAACAATCTCTCTCTGACGGTTTGACTGCTGAGGAAGATCAATGGAGTCGTCTTGCTCAAACATTTACAGGGGAGGAGATGGTGGTGGTGGTCACCTGTGCCGTAGTCTCTGAAATACCTCTTAACTGCGTTTAAGTGAGTAGGCTCCTGCAGTAAAATTCACTCTCCTAATCCGTGAGGGAAAATCTACTCTCCTAATAACTTCAGAAAAGGGATTCTGAGCTTTGTCTTGCTGTGAAGTGTAAGACGCCAGGACAGGCAGCTTTCCCAGGTGAAGTTTCCGTTATCTTCATCCACAAAATTGCTTCTGAAATGTCAAGCAATGTAGAGTGTCCTTGATCTGTAGGATAAAGCAGGTTTTTTTCAATAACTTAGAAAATAGAATGCAAACGTGAGCTTACATACTAAAAGTGTGTTCGTATTGGGTTTCAGGATTGTGGAGCTGAAGGACTCGGTTTGTGATGTCAACCTTGGCTTCAACAAAATCTCATCTATCTCCTTGGAGCTTTGCATGCTCCATAAATTGACACATTTGGATATCAGGTTCGTGACGCGTGTTGGACTTCCTTTCTCGGTAACTGATTTTCATGCCTTCTTTAAAGCAGCCATCTGTTACAGTGGAATAGCGGTGCTGAAATAATGCTTCGTTTCCCAAAACGCCTCCCTGACAGCTGCATGACCGGCAGATCTGAAATAGCAAGTGGCCTAGATTTAGGCATTGGTTAAAGAAAAACACAAAAACCAAGTGGACAAGCCCCGAGACTTGCTGTGATGAAAGGTCTTGCCTCAGTCATGAAAGGGTCTCAGGGGTGTTGCTATTTAAAAACAGTCTTTCTCCCCCCAAAAAACCCTGAGTTCCCCCCCTGAAAACCCCTAGAGGGTAGCTGGGGAGTGGGGCAGTGAAGCTACAGGTCTGGTTGTGCTGCCCGAAACTGAAGCTCTCCATAGGTGTTTTATTTGCAATAGTGACTTACTGTCATTTTACCTCCTCTGAATCCTGAGAAATGCTCACTGTGTTTGTTCAGGCGTCAGGAACAGTTCGCTGGCGTTTGTTATCTTTGGTCTTCCACAAAATGGGACGTAGCAACACACCGCTGCAGAGCCAGGTTTCCATTGTGGCTTGGTTTTAAGTAATCTGCCGGTGACACGAGACAGTACATTAATTGGCCTGTGACACAAGAGAGTGCAGCGAAGGGCCGCCAGGATGCCGAAGGGCCTGGAGCATCTCCCGTGAGGAGAGGCCGGGGGAGCGGGGGCTGCTCCTGGAGCAGGGCAGGCTGGGGGGTCTCACCCCTGGTACAAACCCCGCAGGGAGGGGGCCGAGAGGACAGAGATGGGCTCGTCCCGGGTGCCCAGGGACAGGACCAGAGGCCACGGGCACGAACTGACACACAGGAGGGTCCCTGGACATCAGGGAACACTTTCCCTGTGAGGGTGGCCGAGCGCTGGCACAGGTTGCCCAGGGAGGTGGTGGAGTCTCCATCCTTGGAGATATCCAGAACCCAACCGGACGCGGTCCTGGGCCGCCTGCTCCAGGGGCTGGGCCAGAGGAGCCCCAGAGGTCCTGCCAGCCCCAGCCAGGCCGTGGTGCAGTGACATACGTGCTGCGACGGAGGAGTTGGGCTGAAGACTGCAGAAATGGATGATAATATGAGGCTGATGAGGGAACGAGGTCAGATACCTCAGTGATTAAGCATTTAGGTCTGAGTCTGGGCATCTTTTAGTGAGCGGTCTTTATTTTCCTGGGATGGCTCTTTGTGGCACTCTCAGGAAATACCGTGTTTGTCCTTTCAACCCCCGTCTTCCTTGTGTTTGAGAAGGTTCTGAATGGCCTCCTGTTGTGGGAAGCGCTAGGGTGGCAGTACCCAAACCGGGTTTGTTACAGCAAGTGGATCCCAGACTAAAGGAATTCTGAGGAGGTTTAGAGTTATCCCACGGATTCGCTTTGTGCTGAGCTCCAGGCAGTCTCGGAACCCCCCGGAGCTGAACTGCCAGGCGGGTCTGGGGGTTGTCAGATGCTCCGGAATACTCCGGAATCTTTAGAGGACAGACTTTAAATCTCCTGCTGGCAGGAATGAGAACGCAAACCGGGCTTGCAGGAGCAAGCACCTGTGCTTGCGCGTGGTCCTCACCCATTTATGAAGCAATTAATTGGTTTAAGACAGCAGGTTGGCACCGACAAATATCCGTGTTCCGTCTCTGTGGACTCTTAACTAAAGCTTCGTAAATGTTTGTCTTCATTTGATACACAGAAATAATTTTTTGACATCTCTACCTGAGGAAATGGAGGCACTGACGAGACTGCAAGTAATAAATCTTTCTTTTAATAGGTGAGCAACTGTTTAGATATTTTTTTTTTAATACAATAATAAAAAGAACTAGGCCGAATTCAGTGTTGTTTTCCTGTGATGTAAGAACGAGGAGGCACTTGATGGACTTGCTGTGAGCTTAAAACAGATGAAGTGAAGGGACTTTACACAAGGGGCGGTGTATTTTTGGAACTTTCTGCCACAAAAGTTTTGGGGAGAGACTGTAGCAACTGGTTAAAAAAGGGATTAAACAGTCTTGTGAAGAATATATCAAAGAATGGATGCCAACAGGGGCGCCCTCTGGCATCCCCGGTGCAGCAGCTGGGAGTGGTGGAGGAACGGGATTTTAAATGTCCCATTTTAAAGGCTGCTAATGTTTTGAGTGCCCTATTTCTGACTCTCGTCGGTTTGCCTCCTTTTTCTTCTTGAAGATTTAAAGTGTTTCCCAGCGTCCTTTATCGCATCCTCGCTCTGGAGACCGTCCTGCTCAGTAACAACCAGGTTGGGTCCATCGATCCTCTGCAGCTGAAGAAGATGGACAGGCTCGGGACGCTGGACCTGCAGAACAACGACCTCCTCCAGGTGCCACCCGAACTTGGGAACTGTGAGACTCTGAGGTGGGTGCTTTAGGTGGGGGCCTGTTTTATAAAAACGCATCCCGACTGATTCCTTCAGGGCACGGGCTGTCAGAGGAAAAAGCACTAAGCGGCAGCGTGTGTGTTGGTGGGCCTCAGTGCGCAAAAAGGGTCTCTCACCATTTGTGAAACAATGCAGTTTCTTCCGTATTTCCTCAAGATTATAGAGAATTGGGGGACTTCTTTAAAAAACTGGAAAGGTGGTGTTGGTCTGTGTGAATAGATGGTAGATGTGGTGAATAGGGCGGTAGGTGTGGTCTACCTTGACTTAAGCAAGGTGTTTGACACGGTCTCCCACAACATCCTCATAGGGAAGCTTAGGAAGTGTGGGTTAGATGAATGCACAGTGGGGTGGATAGAAAACTGGTTGAAAGACAGAGCTCAGAGGGTTGTGATTAGGGGCACAGAGTCTAGTTGGAGGCCAGTGACGAGTGGTGTTCCCCAGGGGTCAGTACTGGGTCCAGTCCTCTTCGATATATTCATCAATGACCTGGATGAGGGGACAGAGCGCACCCTCAGCAAGTTTGCTGACGACACAAAGCTGGGGGAGGGTGGCTGACACCCCAGAAGGCTGTGCCACCATCCAGAGAGACCTGGACAGGTTGGAGATCTGGGCAGAGGAACCTCATGGAATTCAACAAGGGCAAGCGCAGGGTGCTGCACCTGGGGAGGAATAACCCCCCGCACCAGGACAGGTTGGGGGTGACCTGCTGGAGAGCAGCTCGGTGGGAAGAGACCTGGGAGTCCTGGGGGACAACAGGATGGCCATGAGCCAGCGATGGGCCCTGGTGGCCAGGAAGGCCAATGGCATCCTGGGGTGCACCAGGAAGAGTGTGACCAGCAGGTGGAGGGAGGTTCATCCTCCCCCTCTGCTCTGCCCTGGGGAGGCCACACCTGGAGCGCTGTGTCCAGTGCTGGGCTCCCCGGTTCAAGAGGGACAGGGAACTGCTGGAGAGGGGACAGCAAAGGGCTACCAAGATGCTGAGGGGACTGGAGCACCTCTCTGATGGAGAAAGGCTGAGGGATTTGGGTCTCTTCAGTCTGGAAAAAAGACGGCTGAGGGGGAACTTATCAACACTTATAAATACTGAAAGGGGGGGTGTCAGGAGGATGGGGCCAGGCTCTTCTCAGTGGTGCCCGGGGACAGGACAAGGGGTAACGGGCACAAACTTGACCATGGGAAGTTCCACCTAAACACGAGGAGGAACTTCTTCACCCTGAGGGTGGCAGAGCCCTGGCACAGGCTGCCCGGAGAGGTGGTGGAGTCTCCAACTCTGGAGACATCCCAAACCCGCCTGGACGCGTTCCTGTGCCACCTGCTCCGGGTGACCCTGCTCTGGCAGGGGGTTGGACGGGATGATCTCCAGAGGTCCCTTCCAACCCTATGGTTCTGTGATTCTATGAATCTAGTGTTGGAGCCTACACCAGTGCCCTCGTGGGCGCGCCGGGGCGCACTGCTGGTGCGCGTATAGACGAGCCCGGCGGGCAACGCGAGGCACCGGCCGCCCGTTGCTGCGTGTTGCCCCTCACCCGGGCGTGAGTCGCCTGCGCGAGAGGGACGGGGAACCTCTAAAGAGCGCAGGCAGAGACAGGCCTGTGCGCAGCCCCGCGTGTCGCGCCTCAGAGACGACGGTTAGGCCAAAGGAGTCTTGTCAAAGACAACACGTTACCGGTCCCTGTGGTTCTCCCCTTTAAAGTGCACTTTGCAGGGAGACTTCAAAAATACAAAATAAACCACCACCCCCCCAGGCAAAAACCTCCACTGAGATGCACGCGGACCAAATAGCGGGCTGGCAGCTGAGCTGGGGAGCGGAGGGTTATGATTTAACGGAGTTTTCCCCTTTTATTGTGCCATTTCTGTATTTCAGAAGTTCTCTTTCTCACTCTCTTCTGGCAGAGGCGTGCTGAACAAGTATTGCGTGTCTGCAGTAACAAACCAGCGCTGATTTATCAGCATGAGTTAAAATTCAGGTGGCTCTACAGCAGATAGGTTAGCGCGAACCAGGGGAGCAGGAATTAAGAGTCTTTTCTTAGAACAGAAGAGGAATTACTTACGAATTTCAAGATTCAAAAATCTACGTGCAGCGTGTGGATGTGTTGGTAGCAGGAGAAACCTTTATACGAGTGACTCAAACTCTGTTTTTCTAGGACGCTGCTGTTAGAGGGGAATCCGTTCCGCACTCCGCGGGCGGCCGTCCTGGCCAAGGGAACGGCCGCGGTGCTGGAGTACCTGAGGAGCCGAATTCCTGCGTGATTCCAGCAGCCGGTGTCCTCGGCAGGCCCGGAGTCAGAGTCCAAGGAAAGTCTGACCCTGTCGACCCAATGCCGTGGGGTTTTACTGCCTCCCTCCTCCTCCGGCCGGCGGCCGTTCAGCGTGTGACGCTGTTTGTAGTTTGCATGTTAAGGAAGAACTCGCCTGTGAAACGTTTTCCCCTCGAGGCTGCATGTGTCAGGTGCGTTTTACAGTACCACAATATGTGTTCACACTTTTTGTAACAAAGAATGCCAGCGCCAGCTGCCTTCGGGAACGGTGACAATCGGTTTTCTACAATTCCGCTGATTTTTGAAAAGAATTGTCAACGTCAAAGTATTTGAGCAAAAGGCAGAAGTGAACACTCTGATTTTTGTCTGCCTGTTTCCTAATCTCCCGTCAGGTGTTCGGTCTCCTCACTGCCGCCTCGGGAACGGGCTGCTGCGCCCCGCGCGAGCAGCGCTGGAGGCCCTGGCCTGCGCGCTGGGGCGACGGCGTCGCGGCTCTCGCGGAGCAGTGACCAGAACGTGGCTGGTGCTGGTAACTGCACTGAAACAATAAATGTTTGCTGTCGGATGGGTGTTTTGGGGTTTTTTAAGCGTACGCTATAGTTAAGTTTTGTAGCCGGTAGCCTTAGATGCCTTTTCATTTTTTATTTAAACTCACTTCTGTGTCCTGAAAGTGACACTTTTATTAATACTAGTAATGCAGGATGGCTGTTGGTAATACAAAAGGCCGTGCTGTTTGCTGCTGCCCGGTGAGCGCAGGGCCCTTGTCCCGCTGTGGGGCTGCTCCGGGACTGGGGACTGGGAAGGGGATGGGAGCAGGGACCCGCTGGATCCCGCGGGCAGGTGCTGTGGGGTGGCTGCTTTGCTTTGCACGCTGTCAGCGCAGGGCGCGCGGTGCGTCACCCAGGGCAGCGCTGACACCAAATGGGCGTCCTTCCCAGGGGATGTGTGATCAGGAAAAAATAGGTGTAATGAGAGCGTTTTCCTTTCTCCTTTCTGCAACACGGCACAATTTAACATGGTTCAAAGTTAAACTCTCTAGAATTAACGCAAAACACACTCGCTCAGCCTCGGGGTCTCCGCATTCAGTGGGCGCCTTTCGCAGGAGCCGGGGCGGCTGGTGCCCCTGGGGAGGGAGCAGCGGCCGGAGCCCAGGGCCCTGGGGGCTGGCAGGAACCTGCTCCAGCCAGAGCGGGCTTGGGGGGGGCGGAGGGAAGGGGAATGGGAAGGGGAGAGGGAAGAGGCAAGGCCTTTCCTGTTGAAAGGTGGCTTAGCCATAGTGTCTTTGCGCAGAAACCTGCTGGCTCGTTGGAGCCGGGACATGTCAAGAGCTGTTCTGGAGTCACTGCGATGAGGGAACTGCTGCTGCTCCTGCCCCCCCCCCGACCCTCTCTCTTGTTTCCCCGTCCTCCATACATTATTTGTACCCAAAAAGCAGCAAACGCCAAGCTTTTCTTCCCAAGCTTCCAGCCGCCGCGTTTCTCATCTGACGTCTCGCCGGGAGCTGGGGCTGAACAAGGGCAGTTGCTCAGTTTTCAGGTCTCTGCCGTGTCGCGTAGCGAAAAGGCGCTTTTCTGCCAGGAACAGGCTGCGGGGGGTGAGTGGTGCCCACCCCCGGTTCCGAGGGACGGGTCGGTGACAGCCGTCTCCTGCCCCTCGCTCGCACACCAGCGCCTGGGGAAACCTCGCCTCCTTTCCAGGAGTAACAGATGACAAAACTTAATTACAATAAGGTGACGTTTTTATTATTTATACAATAAAGAGACTTTTTAATGTTATTCAAAACACTTTTTTAAATACTGAAAAAGTTGGGTACACCAAAGCCGAAAAATGGCTCTGCTATACACTGCACAGCATTGGTTTAGTCCCTGTATTTCTTCTATGTACAGAAGCATCTGCAAAATGCATTCGAAACACAATATGCACCTTACGGATAAGTGTCATACATGAAATAAAACTGGAAGGATACAACCCGCGTGTGCAAATTAACTAACAATAGAATTGATTGCACTGAATCAATAGATTTAAAATATAATTTTGAAGTACCTTTTTGCACATAAAATGAAGCAGCTTTCAAGTTCAGTAAGTCTTTATACTGCAAAAAACATTAAGTACATTCACAATCTATGTTAATAAAGTAGTAAATATTTCTTCATTCAGCCGTTATTTACATTAATACCGTAATTAAACTGAAAAGTACAGTTAGTCATTTGTAATATAGCAATCTTTTAACACATACAAAAATGACCATTTTCTGTATATAATTTAAGCTCAAAATCACAATTATCTCAAAATATTAATTACAATACAGCCATCTCCATCATAATTAAACATGTCTTTTATAAAATGGTAAAATTTTTAATAAAGAAGTAAGCTGTTGGTTCTGAACTGGCTACAGTACTGACGAGTAGAAAACGCGGGCGCGGGGGGCGCTGGGGAGCCCGGGGGTGCCACGGGGGGCGCTGGGGAGCCCGGGGGTGCCATGGGGCGCGTTGGGGAGCCCGGGGGTGCCACGGGGGGCGCTGGGGAGCCCGGGGGGTGCCACAGGCCCCGGCCTGGAGGCGGCGAAGGCCCCGGCTGCAAGAGATGCTGCCTCTTGTGCTGCGGGGCCGGGGCCGCGGGACGTCCAGGAAGAGGACTGGCAAAAGGCTCTTCTTTTAAATTCTTTTTTTCTTTTAAGAGAAACTATTTACGATTCGCAAACACCGTCTGTTGGAACCGGCTTCTCCGTGACCCGCAGGCGCGGGCGTCCCTGCCTGGCCCCCGCTGCGCCGCACACGGGGCTCGGTGCCCGCCTCACCCAAAGTGTTCAAAACAAAACCAAACCACCAATTAATCCCTGCCCTGTCCGAACTACTGGCCTGAAAGTTGTATCCTCACGGTGTGCTCCGCTCGCGCTGGCGAGCCTGACAAGTGAAATAAATCCTTACATCTGAGTGCCTGGAAATGAAACCGTCCATCGTTGCGCGCTTGCTTAAAGGGAAATCTCTGCAGGCAGAGGAGTGGGGGGAGCGCTGAGGGGGCGGGGGGGGCACACACCCCCCCGGGGGTCGGGAGCTCAAACTTCAGATAAAACGTTATTCTCATTTGGAAATTCTACGTGTCAAATGCCACCAGTTAGAAATGCTGCCGAGGCAGGGGGTGACGGCACAGCCCAGGGCTGCGGTGCCTCCTCTGCCTGGCCATGAATTTGGGGGCCTGGACACGTGTGTGGAGCCCTGGCCCTGTCCTGGGCGAGGGGCAGCGGTGACACCAGAACCCCCCTGCTCCTGGCTTCGCCCCCGCGGGGGTGACCGGGTGGCACCGACCCTCCTCCGGCCAGCGCTCGGTGCCCCGGGCACCAGCACCCCGATGGCCGTTTGTCCCCATCCCATCCCCACACGCACCCCGTCCCCTCCTGGGGACCGGCTCCCCCCCGCGCAGGCTGACACGCGTGGGGTTTCGTTTCATACTGTCTTTGCATTCACCGTTGCGTATATCTCTATCAGAGACATACGTATGTAGACACCCCCCAGAAACGAGCATTTCCTGATTGCACAAGGTGACTAACGCTATATTTCACGCCAGAGAGGTTTAACCGAGGAACGGCTTTACATTCAAGGTGCTGGGGAGCAACAGCGAACCAATCTCCCGGCCTTTTCGTTCTGGAATTTTTAGTTGGGCTTTTGGCTCATGGAGATTCGTGGAGTTCTGCGCCGTCAGTGATTTCCCTTCCCAGGTGTTCCTAGATGAGCTAAAAGGGTGGCTATTGCAGCAACGTTTCCAAGGGCTTTTCATTCCCGTTTGGAAAAGGTCGCCCTGTCACAGCCTCTCGGGCCGCACGTTCCCCACGGAGCCCTGGAAATGGCTGCACTGGCCGTCCCGCGGGCGGCCGCGCTCGGGGACCGACCCCCGGCTGGGCTCCCCCTGTCCTGGCCAGGCAAACACGCGTGCAGACACGGGCACGTTCCAAAACCGCTTGGGAAACACCAAAACGGGATTCGAAGATGCTAAATGAGCAACTGGCTTCTAAGTGTGGCAGTTTATCAACACCCAGGTAACCGCTGCCAGCTGTGCACTGGAAAAGGGGTAAATTATTAAGACCAGAAAGTCCTGCAGTCTGGTCTTTATTTTTTTCTCAAAATAAGAAAAGTATTTTGGAAGCAGCTTTTTTCCTCTTTTTTTTTTTTTTTCCCCCTAAGAGCTGCCTTGTGACACGGCTGCAGAGAAGCAAACCCGTTCCTACCAGTCTGGCCAGTGGGCTCTGGGCACCCCGGGTTACGGGGCAGGGGGCAGCGCAGCACCCGGAGCCCTGGCGCCGACACCAGGCGCCTTCAAACCTGTCGTAAAAACGAGGGAATCACATCACAGGCTGCTTTTTTTAATCTAGCCCTTCCCTGAGGATCTTTAGTTAAGTAAGTGTTTATTGCATGGAAAAAATGTAAAAAAGCCGACCGTCACCTGCCTCAGCACTTGCCCCATCACCCTATTTAGTAAAAAAATTAAACTAAATAATATGGTAATTGTGCACAAAGCATGCGCGTAAGCTGGTACCCGACCTGCAAACCTGCTTCTACGTGTCTGTGTCTGGGAGGTCCCAGGAAAGGCAAAAGGGGCGAGTCATTTTGAAGGACTAACGCAAGAATCCTAAGGAGTCCCACTAAAGTAATTTTAATTGCTCATAATATCCGTGCCAGCTAAACATCATTTCAGCCAATTCGGTGAAATATAATGCCAAAAAGAAAGTAGCTGGTATTTTTCGGGCAGTGGGGGTTGATACCAAAACTTGGCAAGTGCACGTTTCAGCTTCTCCCCCAAGCCCGTTTGCAGGGTTGGTGGGACTTTTGCCAAGGTAACGGCTTCAGCGCCACGCTGCCTGCACTGACTTCGGGTGACTGCGATTTGCTTTTCATTACATCAATGAAAGCGCCCGGCCGCGCTGGCGGCCAGCCCCGCACACAGCCCCGGCTGACCGCGCCGCCGCGCCCCACGTCTAACGGACTCGGCACCGGGAAAGGCAGCCCGGCACCGGCGGCGGGGTTACCGCGCTCAAGCTCCCGCGCTGGTTTGCAGTTTACCGCGTTTGACCCGTACGTTGTTACCTTGGCCCCGGGCCCCGAGGCAGAGCCCTCGCCCCCTCCTATCGCTGCAACCCCCGGCCGCGGTTCTGGGGCTACCCGGGTAATACTTAACGCTGCCCCACGGCTCGGCATCGGCTTGTTCTGCTTGTGGGGGGCGGATGGACGCTGCACGGTGACCTCAGCCAGCGTCGCAGCAGGATTCAAATCCGCCATCGTCATTTACTGCCTTTTCCTGCCCACAGCGGAGTCCCGGGAAGGATTTCTGACTGCAGGGTGTGCTACCACGCGCAGAGGAGGGATTTTCTGCATGAAAAGACAAAGGCAGCTCCACAGAGGAATTTAGGTGCATCAATGCCTATTAAGGGACCTAATTCCCATCCAACATAATTAACTAAAAGCTACATAGGTGCCTACAATTCTCTGAATGTGATGCTGAATAAACACTTATTTCTTTTTTTTTAAAGGGCAATGAGGGCTTAAGGATGGAACCTCTGTCCTCTGAAACGCCATGAATGTTAGAAACGTTTTGGACGGACTTTGCCAGGGGCTGCGTGATTTGTTATGAAATTACATCCACATGATGGAAAACCAAAAGCTGGTTCCTCCAAGCCCCGTCCAACCTGGCCTTGAACCCCTCCAGGGATGGGGCAGCCACAGCTTCTCTGGGCAACCTGGGCCAGGGGCTCACCCCCCTCACAGCAGAGAATTTCTGCCTCACATCTCATCCCAATCTCCCCTCTCTCAACCTGAGGCCGTTACCCCGTGTCCTGTCATTACACTCCCTGCTCCAGAGTCCCTCCCCATCCTTCCTGTAGGCCCCTTTAGGGGGGGCCTTGGTCAGCGTGTGCTTGATGGGAGGAGAAGAAAAGGGTTAAGACTTTCTAGAGGTTCTCGCAAGCAGAACAGTAAAATATTCCTGGGGTGCCCTGTGCCATTGCTACACTCCTCTGGCCTGGGTTTTTCCGTGTGTTTTGCAGCTGGAAAAGGAGGGAGTGAGCCCGGCCCCCTCGGAGCAGGTCCCGGCTCTCCCCGCAGCCCATTGCCAGCGCTGTCACTTGGGTCAACGCAAACGGGATCCCCTGAAAAAAATCTCATGCGAGGTTTTCTTACGTTTTTCCATCTTACTGTGGGTTATAAACACGACGGGCACCCGAACCCCCAGCAGTTTTGCAAAGTTCGGTGCTGGCAGTGCTCTCTGCTGGGAACGGCAGCAGGACTTCGACCTGCAGGGCTCCCAGTCCGCGCACTTCGCTGGGAAAGTCAAGCTTTTCCCAGGCTCGCTCGGTCACTGGCGGCGCCCCGCGATGCAGCACAGCTCAGATTAAATCCGCTCCCGCTTGGTTTAGAGCCTGTTCCTCAAATAAAGGGTCCTGGAAAGGTTAAAGCCTCCCTGACGGTGAATATAGCGAGCAGGCGCTAACACAGCCCGGACCAGAGTAAAATGGGGAATGGGGAATGTAAGTAAAGGGCCTATAATTTCAAATTAAAAAGTTAAATAATAAAATTAGCAGCAACCACAGAAGTTTTACTGCCACCCATCACAACCTTCTTCCGTTTATACCTGTCTAAACTCACTGCTCGTCCTTTAGTGTGTTCACGTGGAATCAACTACAAGTGCCAAAGGAAGTTAACCAATTTTCATGTCGGTTATTTATATCTAGGTCCCAGAGTTGACAGTATAATTTATTAAGTATCTCACCCTGTATAGTGACATTTTTACTGATTAATATGGAGCCAGCTATACACACTGCATATGTACAGGTATTTTCATAAGGCATATAATATCTTTGCATTGAAAATAAATGAACATTATTAAATTTAATTTAATATATACTTTCTTTGAGGTGTTTATGAAAATATTTTTTCTCTATATTTTTGTATGTGACATGATAGAAATATTTCATGGGAAGTACAGGTTAATATATTTCATCTTTATAAAGGCATATACAACTTTGAGGCAGTGTTTCTGATGGACAGCAGAATTCCTAAAGAATTTGTATGTGCTTCTGTGTTTTGAAATCATATGAAATTGACTTTAAGAAGTAACTCGATTAAAAAAACGCACCAATGCACAGCCAGAGGCTGACAATTAAAACTAATACATAGCCACATGAACAATATATTTATATAGTTAATATATTTTTTCCAAGGTGATTGGTACTAACATATAGTATTATACATTTGGCACTACTGTTTGCCATTGGTCCAGCAATTGGCAAAAAAATTTGTTTCCTATGTATAAATCTGTTTGAACATTAGATCTGGCTAGACATATTTACTATTTATAAAAAAATATTTAGACAGTAAGCTCACGTTGAATAACTAGGTCTACTGTATTCTGGAAACTCTTCAGTAGTAATACAGCTTTCTCGTGTTCCATATGTACAAAACTGTGTCCGTTTGCCTGTAAGACAAAAACAAGAAGAGAAATCACAGGAGATTCCATTGAGTGTCTTCATTTTGGGGGAGCAAAGGGGTATGAAGTGAAGGAAAATGAAAAGCAAGGCGAAAATAACTAACAGTCGTACAATGATTTCCCACAACCAGGGCTTTGACTGAGAGAACACATTTCCCTCTTCTCTCTCGGAGAGATACTGCACCCCCTGCTCGACCTCGGGGGGTCCTTCCCAGCTGAAATTATTCCGCGACTCTGGGATATTCTGCACATTCCCTGGAGCAGCAGTAACTCTGGGATGTAAGAGTTTGGAAGGCTGAGAAGCCCAAAGGAAGCCAACGCTGCCGAGTGCGTTGCTGACTACAAGGAGGGCTCTGGCTCAGCTCAGACGCAGACGTACTGCATACACAAAACGGGAAAAATTTACTAGATAAACCATTCTGCTTTAGTGCTAATTATCTGTACCTTGTCTGTTACAACGCTATTTAAAACGGTCAAATTTTAAACATAGTTACTAACAGTTTTGTGAGCGTGATCAACAAGCCTAAGTAGAAGATCGGCCACTCTCCAGAATAAAGGCAGCCCGTGGAGGTGACCCGGCTCCCAGCAAAGACGCCGCTCGCTGCACACACCTGCCTTGCAGCCACCCACGCAAGCCCCACGGCTCCTGCCCAAGTGTCACCTCCGGCCCCAGACTGCCACGGCCCTGCGGCAGGGGAAATGCCCGGCTGCTCCCGAGCTCCCCCAAAGACAGCAGAGAAAAGGGGAGCCAGAGGCAGGCTGCGGGGCTGCGGAGCAGAACCTGCGCTGGCTGCTTCACAGCAACTCTGTAAACACACTGGAATTTAACAAAATATACATACGTGTGTGTGTGAGTGTGTATATATATATATATATTTATTTTTTAATTCTTTAACACTTTAGCTAACATTTAAAAATAGGTTAGTGAAGCCTTCAATCTTTGGCGAATAACCAACAGCTGCTGTGAAATTGCAGCCCCAGAGAAGAACTACCGGGCGGCTCTTTCCCACCCCCAGACCACCAGACATGGAGACCTTCTTGTCCACACAAAGCCACACTATGCCATGATCCCGCCCCGGACCAGGCGCTTCCAGAGGGACCCCCCCATGCCCTCTCGCTCGATCAAAGGACGCCCAGCACAGATTGATAATTCCAAGAAGTGCTGCGCACACACACGACGGGAAGGGGAGCCCCCGGCGCGGAGGCGCTCCCTTGGCACTTCAAAGGCACCGGCTCCTGCGAGCTCTGGAGCTGGCGACCGCGCAGGAATGGCAACGGGCCGACACAGAGCACAGAGAAAAGGCAGCATCCAGGCAACAGGGAAAAGTAGCTCACTTTTATTCACGTAGTACTCCTCAGCTTAACACTATTAAATGTATTTGCTCTGAGAAACAGGGATTCAAATTTCAGGCAGGAAAAGTTTGAAAGACCTTCACTTAACGTGCCAAAATTAGGGGCCATTTGGCATTCAGTGTGAGGTCAGCTCAGACTCTGAGGTAATTCAAAGGGAATCACAGAACAGCTTAGGTTGGAAGGGACCTTAAGCCCCCCCCTGCCCTGGGCAGGGACACCTCCCACCAGCCCAGGTTGCTCCAAGCCCCGTCCAACCTGGCCTTGAACCCCTCCAGGGATGGGGCAGCCACAGCTTCTCTGGGCAACCTGGGCCAGGGGCTCACCCCCCTCACAGCAAACAATCTCTGCCTCACATCTCATCCAAATCTCCCCTCTTCCAGTTTAAAGCCATTACCCCTCATCCGATTGCAACAGACCCTGCTAAAAAGTCCCTCCCCAGCTTTCCTGGAGCCCCTTGAGGGACTGGAAGGGGCTGGAAGGTCTCCCCGGAGCCTTCTCTTCTCCAGGCTGAACCCCCCCAGCTCTCTCAGCCTGTCCCCACAGCAGAGGGGCTCCAGCCCTCCCAGCATCTCCGGGGCCTCCTCCGGCCCCGCTCCAACAGCTCCGTGTCCTTCTGCTGTTGGTGCCCCAGAGCTGGAGGCAGCGCTGCAGGGGGGTCTCCCCCGAGCGGAGCAGAGGGGCAGAATCCCCCCCTGGCCCTGCTGCCCACGCTGCTGGGGATGCAGCCCAGGCTGTGCGGGGGTTCTGGCCTCACAGCGCACGTTGTCAGGGCACGAAAGAAGTTGAAGAGGTTTCAGTGGGTTCCCCACAGAGCGCGCTGGGATCCCCATTGCTCCAGGCCAGCACTGCCCGGCGCCTCCCCACTGCCGGGCTGCGAGGGGGGGCTGCAGGGAAGCGCTGCGCAGGTTTGGCCCTACCCAGCAGAGAAACCTCTTTTCTACATGAAAGGTTTCTCAGCGAAGGGGGCTGTAGGAGATGCACATCCAAAAATACCTAAGCAGGCCACACCCAGAGGGATTTGTTATTTAACATAGAAATAAACGATAATCGGAATCTACTTTCGTTCCTGCTGTGGTCTCACAGTCCCCACAAAATACGCTATGAAAACTGCACATATATTTAAACATAGAATTAACATTTAGTTCTAATTATTAGACAAAGAGAATGCTTTTCAGTTGAATCATGGAGCCAGCAAAACTGGATTTCCTAGAGCTGAAGGGCAGGCTCTAAGGTGGGGTGGCTGCCAGAGCTGCTCCCTCCTCGCTGGCGGCCGCGCAACTGGCTGCCTCCTCCTCAGCCATCCACTGAAGCGGCTGCTGATTTTATAACAGAAAAATCTTACTTATGAAATAACTAACCTAAGAGCCTACGACACAGCAAGGAAAGATACAACAATTTTGCTCCCCCAGGTCCCAGCGGGGCTGTGGGCTTCCGGACTTGGAAGGCCAGAATTTGTTTGCTGCAGAAGACACAGACTCTTCTAATAAAAATGGGAAAAAGGCAAAACCATGTTTGAAAAATGACATTTTCTCTGTGAGTTGAGTAAATCCATGCAGGGAATGTCAAGCCTTTTGATTTTTAAATTTTTTTTTTGATTGATTTTTTTTCCCCCTCCCTCTTTTACCAAAACTGCTTGGGGAGACACAAAAACACCTGACAGAAACACTACTGCTTCTCCTGAAAACATCCTGCTAAGCAAATTCTTCCATGTAAACCTTTAAAAAATTTCCCTTTGGAGCCTTGGTCTGACAATATCTTCCTGTGTCTCATCTTGGGTAAACGGAATTTGCTGCATGGGGGCACAAATGTGCCCAGGCACGGAGGTGCTCCGGCACTGGTGACACCGGGGTTGCCTGCCGCGATCCCAGACAAAGGTGCAGTGACACTGAGGAAAGCGTCAGAGAGACGTGACTGGAGGCACAAAGATTGGGAAATGGGGGTGGAGGTGAAGTGATGCCCGTGCCTATTAATAATTCCAAGTTCTTACTGCCCAGGGAACTGGCTACTTTTAGCTAAAGGCATTGCTTTTATTTGATAAGTAAAACATCCTTCATCACAGTTATGGTTTTTTCTCTGCCAATTTCTTCAGGAGATTAATGACCACCCTTTTACTTGCCACGCTATAAATCAACACCTGCTAATAGGGATCGTGCATGGCTAGGAGTCACCGCAAATAAAAGGAAAATGTTCTTGCCAGATAATTTGAGATGATGGACTGACAGTGACAAGTGAGAAACTCTGCTGAGACTGACCCACAGTCCTACGAGAATGACTGAGAGTGAAAGTCAAACAAACCTCATCAACATAAGCGATGAAAAAATTAGGAGAGTGAAATTTGCTACCTAAAAAAAAATGCAGCAGTACCTTAAATGTGGTTATACAAATATACATAAACGCTCCTATTTTAGGAACATGTGCTGAAACACAGGAAAGCCCAGCTCCTGTGCCCACCTGGAGAAATCATTTAGCATAACAATAGCCATAAAATAAATGCAGGACAAAAGCATACATCACTGCTGAGGACTCACTGGGTGCCCTCACCCCAGCCCTGTCCCTGCACACACCAACACAGCCCTCGCACCGCTCCATCAGCCACCCCCGCGGCCTGTGCCCACTGCTCGCCCTTCTCACCATATCTTGCTGTTACTTTTGAATATACTTTACCTAGTTTTGTTTCTGTCACTAAGCTGCTAACTCCTGCAGTGCCCGTGCTGGGTGGGAAGGGCAGGGGGGAGCCAAGAAGAGCGGGATGCAGGAGGAGAGATGCTACCAAAAACGCTGGAAACATCCTTGGTTTGCTGACTGCCTTCACATAACTGATTAAATCACAGTTAACCTCCTGCCCTTCATCAGTGTGAATGGCTTTAAAAACTGTTATAAGCCTTTCAGACAGCTATAATGAGTCTCTTCCTTTTGTCAAAAGTAACGCTACTGGCTGCCAGTGGTGACACATTTTCCCGGCTTAACAAAAAAAAGAAACAACCTTGCAGGACATGGTAGAAACCCCTTTTCTACATGGACAGTCGTTATTTTCTGTGAATGAGGAATTTTTGAAAGGTATGTTCAGGAACAGTCTGTCTTTCTATTTAAAAAGTTCACTGGAAGACAGAAAATATTTTTTCCAGAAACAAAAAAGAAAACAAGAAGCTGAGATTTCTCTGTAAATTACGCAGATGCTTCCACGATCCAGCAGCGGATCCACTGGTGGCTGCTTTTCATGCGAGTGCATTCAAAAATGCTGAGGCAGTGAAAGAGATGCAAAAATATTGCCAGTTACAATTCTGTCAAAAAAGGGGACTGTGTAGGTCCTTACGGCAGTGTCACATCAGCTGCAAAGGTGAAAATGGTAACCTGTCACTTTGTCATACACTTCTGCTTGTGGGACCGCTTGTAAAGCTCCTCTCTCCCTGCACCTGCTTGCGCTGTTGGTGTGGAAAAAGCTGGATATGATGTAAGGAATATTTTTGAGTTGAAATTGTGTCACCTGGCTCACTCCTGTGACAGAGTGTAAGCGTTAACCCTTTCCTGCAGTGCCAGAGGGCTGGTGCTGGCATCCGTCTGCCTTGGTCAGTGTCCCTGGGGAGGGAGCAGAAACTGCCCAGCCAACACTCTGTTATAAATCGATATTAAAGTACCACGATAACAAACCTAGCAGTTAACTCGCACTGAAAACATCATCATCGTACTTGTGAGATGCGAAGACCGAGTTGAGCTACAAAGCAGTCAAATCCATCCCTACCTGGAGGATCTTATCGCCAGGCTGGAGCAGGCTGGAGGCTGGTCCGTCAGGCTGAACCCTAGTAACAAAGATACCCTATAGGTCAGAAGTAACAGAGGTTAGGATGCTATCACCAAGAACTACTTCCCAAAATACAGGCGTCTCCCTAGCTCCTGGCTGGGGGCTTTAGATACTCTGGCCGTGGTCTAAACACTACACTCTTTTTTAAATCTCTTTCTCATCAAACAGTAGTAGGGGTTTGTAGCAGCTCTCCACGACCTTCAGTTGTCGCCTGGTACAATTATAATTGTGGGTCATTCGAAATTAAGATTCCATGTCACAAAATAATGTCCAATTTGGATAGGGCAAGAGTAACAGGGTTATCAAGAGGATAATTAAAATGGAGCAAGCATAAATTTACTAGAATAATGTGTACCATGATCTATACAGTAATCTTCATTTAATTCCTTCAGGCGAAAAAAAAGTTTATAGCAGTTTCTAAAAAGCAGTCCTGATATTCAGTACAATGGTCTGTAGGGCTGTCACTTAACCCAGTGTCTGAGGAGGGAGTGACTTTGAAAGGGGAAACATTATTAAGTAATAAAGGATATTTTTAGATTTGCTTTCAGAATTTCAGTAAAAGATGTTAATAAAACCCCAAATCAAAGAGTGAGTTGGTAGATGAGGAGCACATTTGCAGTATTTCCCACCCAGCTCAGGCATCCTGCACCCTGAGCCTCGCCATCTCCGGGGCGCTCACCCCGCTCCCGAGGGCGAGCACCCTCCAGCAGCCTCTGGAACTGCGCATGGGCTGAACTGGTGAAATTCAGTCTATCCATGCTGTTATTGCACGTGTTACTGGTGCAGACACACTCACAGTGGGATATAGACTCTTTAGTAATTCCAGGCAAGTGATAGACAGGGGAAGTAGAGCTTACTTCTAACATCACACCTTAAACTGTGGAAAAAACAGCCATGATGTTATGAAGTGCAATTCCAGTGTGCAGTCTCAAAGGTGGACACGAAAAAGGAGTACGTTTTAAGGGACTGCAATTAAAATGCCTGATGGTTATGGACATTAAATGGAACTATTCTTGAAGTTCAAAACAGGGACTATCAATGAGAAAATTGGAAGGAATTAAGATTGCGTCAGCCTGGTATTTTCAAGCGTATTTTACATTTCCAATTAGCTTTCCATTGTAATTCAGAGTGGTGGGGAAATTACTTTTTAATTTGCATGCAGATCTCAAATTTTGAGAAGAGATTAAAACACAGTTTTAATGTCATCATTTTCCAAACATTCTCAATATTTATGGAAGTTATGATTGCCTCTTAGAACTGAAGCCAGTATTATCAAAGACTATAAATGGTAGGAGTATGTTTAGCAGAGAGGGACCCGTAGTACTTGTTTTTCAACAAGCTCCAGTCAGTTTTACTGCACGGAACAGAGGAATTCGCAGGTTTGAGAGGCCATTTCCTAATCCTAAGGCCCTGCGTAGCTGATAACCACCAGATGTTGTATTTTTACAAGGCTTCCTTTTACTGTGAAGAGACTTATCGACCTCTTAAATGTGTAATTCCCAGAGCGAATACTGAGTCTCCCTGACCATCGTGTACCATAACGATGACATGTTTAATTAGCAGCCCAGAACAGCAGACTGCTTGCCACGGGGTTTGTAAGGCCCCGCTGGTCCCCAGACCAGTTTGCAGACCAGGCTGATTTTATTTGATACGGCTGCTACAAACCCTGGCATTTCAGCTACCAGTGATGCTGTTACTGGTTCACTATTCCCTCTAATGCCTGTAGTGAAAGTTTAATCAGGGCCTATATTCACTCTTAAAAGAAGAAAGTCAGAGAGATGATTCTTCAGAAAACAGCCTGAAAAATTATCTTAACATGGAATATAAGGCAGACACCCATGTGATTTGTTTTGATTCTCTGGTCTTCATTAACCAAAAAATCCCTGAACACCACTCTGCTAACAAAAGAAAAAGCCAAGTATGGGAATTTTTTTTTCAATTATCACAACAGAAGTGCATAAAAATTTCATTCATGTTATCTGTGTCTCCACTATATGGCACTCTAAAATAAGGATCCTTTCGAGAGAAATGTATAGCTTACCTTATCAGAAGGTTTGAATGGATTTCCTTGTCCACTTATTCCACCACTGATACTAAAACCAAGGCCAGGATTCTTCTCTATTCTCACACAAAACTAGGTTGAAAAGATACGGCAAGATAAGTCAATGCCAACATTAAAGCCTACCACCATTAATGAGACAGGCTGACCCTCTCAAAAGTTGTACTGTACAACACGGTAAGAGTCAGTAGAACACTGGCATAGACTGACAGTATTTTTACGATTTTAGTGTGCTCGATACAATAATATTCACAGTGCTGTATGCCTTTTTCCATATATTTTAAAATTTTATTTTCAAGGAGAAAAACCCCTTAGACCTGTGAAAGAGCAGTTCACACTGGCTAAATTTTTCATCTTCACTTGACCATTGATCTATGTCAGTGTGACTTCATCTTGTGCACTTTTATTTTTCCAGAAGGCGTCACACATCCCTGGGTGCTGTGCTTGGGACAAACCCCAGGGATCTGTACCCTGAAGCTCAGAGATGGAGGAGTCTCCGTCTCTGGAGACATTCCAGCCCCGCCTGGACGTGTTCCTGTGCCACCTGCTCTGGGTGACCCTGCTGTGGCAGGGGGTGGGACGGGATGATGTCCAGAGGTCCTTTCCAACCCTATGGTTCTGTGATTCTATGTTCACACCACTGTCAGCCGCAGCCCCAGCCCCCACAGCCTGCCCTGAGCACCCACCACTTTTAGAAGTGCCTCACTCCAGGAGATAGTGCTGAATCTTGTCTTTTAGTGGGGATGACTCTAAATGGCATCGGTTAATTGAATATAAAATAAAAATGACTTCAGTGTAGCTTAATGACTACTCATTGAGCCAGTCCGAGCACGTTCTGTGAGCCACACAAGCAATTGCTTCTGAATCTCCACGCTGCGCTCAGGGACTTACCGCAGGCATTAACTGCTCGCATGGATCGTTCAACGCTTTACACGAGAGAAAGGTTTGCTAATGATTCTGAACCCGATCCTGCAAGTCAGGTGCCTCAAACAGTTATTGCAATCATTAAGGCCAAATATGATGGGAATAGGATCACTTAATGAAGAAACTCATCCGCACCCCTTTTGTTAGACTGGGGGCACTGGAGCTACAGCTGCCCTTTTGTAGGGCTAAACTGGAGCAGCTGATACAAATCTGAGAAGACCAGTGTCTTGCCAACTGCTGCACTGTTAGCACTGAAGTAGGTTACCGGGGAATTGGCAGAAATTGTTCATTAATCAGTATGACCCAGGGATGTCAGCTCTGTTCAGGAATTTCAGTGCCAGATTGTGTTGCTTCGTCAACCCAAGAAAGAAATGGTCCCAGTCCCTGGGGATGAGGAAGGAGGGAGCCGCTTGCCTGCCACCAGCTCAGCCACGCGGCCGGGCTCAGCCGTCCCCTCTTATTGCCCTATGTGCCCTTTTCCTGCTCTGTACAAAGCAGAGAAAACCAGAAAGTTTTTGTCAAAGTGCTATTTTATAGACACGCTTTCTCACCTGCTCCTGATACGCATCCGTACTTCTCTGCCCCTTGGTTTGGATTAAGCATCGCCCCGTCTGCGGTGCCCGAGAGCTCTGCGAAGAGGGAATCTGAATGGGCAGCGGTGGCTGAAACTGCTGAATGGTGACTTTGTTCATGTTCCCCTCGTACTGCTGCTCGCGGCTCCGATGCTGCAGGCTTTGCGATCCCATTAGAGTCTGGATATGGCTACCTGCCTGTGGGTAACGTAACCCGTTAGGCCAGAAATTCAGGAAGCTGAAAAGAAGCAATTATTACAACTTACAGAGTCAAGTAAAAGCAAACCTCTTAAATCATATCAGAGGTTTGCCTTTTGACCACAGTTGGAAACAACCGTGATTAAAAGCAGCAAGGATATACCCATTGCATTTAGTGGTCCCAGGAGGTGTAAGGGAAATTAGCCGTACACGGTACGTTTCATAAAGAGAAAATATTTTTTTTCCTCATGTCACGATATATGGTTCTGCTCCGAATGTTTTGTGAACTAAAAACATCTATTAAATTGAAGTAGGGTGGATTATTCATCACAGCACACTCTGAAGATATTGAAATGTTGGTTTTTTTTCTAAGGATAGTTTGGAATAAGATTTGTAACCAACCCAAATACAGCTATTGGCCAGGATTGTGCACTGTGTAGAGAAAACATAATCATTTAAATCCTATGCCTTGTCTTAGGAACAAGTGTGGCTTTTACAAAATGTGACTACTAAAATTATCAGATTTCTAGGATAATATCTACTGATTTGAAGCACCAATATTTTGTAAATATAAGTGAAATACTGCATTTACATTGACTTGGCCTTTTGATATTTTCAGAACAAAAGGATGACGACTATCCTCCCCTCTGCCCTCCATCCCCATCGCCTTCCACCTTTGCAGCCGGGCTCTCACAGGTGAGGTTTGCTCTCTGGATTCCGTTCCCGACGTGGTGGAGCTGCACACTTGCTTACTCTTCAGTACACGGTCTCGATTTAGGCATACGAATTACATAAACATTTGAGGCAAATCTTTGCAGAATAAATTCAGTTGAGGCAATTTTATACTTTTCACGTTTTCAGGATTCAGATGTTGCTTATAAATAACCGCATGCAACAGCAGTACGGGAACGAGCAAAATTCACGCTCCATTGTAGGATCAAATATTGTTACCTCCACGAAATGTCACACCGTTGCTACTGAGAGTTTTCAGATTCTACGCACCCATCAACCAGCGCTAGTGTTTGAACAGCCTGGATGCGAAAGAGCGTTATGATCGCGTGTCTCAATGCCTACGAGTCTCCATGGACAAAACAGACCTACTCAAACAACATTTCACATTAAGTTTACACCAGCCGGGGACCCAAACACATCTCGTCATGAAGGTCTAATCCTCATTACTACTGAACCTTTACGATGCTGGTGGAAGAGTTACCAACTGTGAACTGGATTTTAGACAAGAACAAATGTAATACAGCAAAAGGTCAAAGCATTTCTTACCCCTTGGCCAATCACCTCGCCTCAGAAGTTAGAGCAGCCAGGGCATTAAAATTAACTGCTTGTTGCCAGAACAAAAATACATCTTACTGGATTTCCAAGATTTGCCTGCACAACACATCATTAACAGAGACGCAGTCGGAGCTGCTTGTGTCACTGAACACAGAATCCCAGCCAGGCACGCAGCGACTGCAAGCAAAACTGATCTGCTCTGTCTTACTTTTTGTGACTACGTTTGAGGAAGGGACTGGGTGGAATACTTGTCTGACAGCTCTTCATTTCAGTACAAGAGGGGTGGTCTCAAAGTGAGAAGTTACAGAGAAATCTCTTGCTCCTTGTGCCCAGATCTTCAATCCCCAAACTCTTCTTAAAACACAGTTCACCCGAGTACATGAACGTGCTTAATAGCCACTGACAAAGTGAGTCCATGAATAGCCGGGTGCAGTCGGTCTGTGCTGCGAACACCCCTCCTTACAGGTCAGAGAGATCTTCAGTTCATCCAAGGTCAGAAGGGAAGGAAAATGCTCAAGACAGACTTTTTAGCTATTCATTAACTCTCCAGAGGTAAAAAGTCATGTCTGCAGCAGAGATGCAAGGTGAGGAGGGGACCATGTGCAGCACGGTTCTGTACTTCATGCTGTGTCATCCTCAGCACGAGAGGATCCCAAAAAAGCAGAATCTCCTGAATTCTGCTATTTGCCCCAGATATAATCCCATACCCACAACAGCAGTCACAGCAGGCGCATTGCCTGCCTCAGAGGAAGATGTCTAAATACAGCAAAACCTCCTCTTCTTCACTGAAAAGCCTCAAAGCAGTTGGCAATGAAACAGAAAGAACAAACAGAGAAATACTCCCAAATCAAAAAGGGGGAGAAATGGTGACTCAGACACTTCTGCACGTCCCAGTTTTGAGGCAGCTGCCTTGCTGCAGTTCCACAGCGTGTGCTCCTTCCACAGCCACCGAGACCGTTACAGTCCACGCAGGGGTCTCCAGCTTTGCATGGCTTCAGCCTTGTGTGGGCTGCTGCGATCCTGCAGCAGAAGAGGCCAAGTAACACAGTCCTGCGGGTCCCCAAACCTGCACAGCTCGTAGAGGGTCGGCACCCTGCACCCACGCTGGCTGGGCTGATCTCTGCTCATTTTCCACATTCATTCTCACTCTTCGACCTCTCTGTTTCATAAGGAGTGATTTCCAGGTTCCTTTTTGGTGATTCCCTGCCACACCTCTACCCCTTCCCTTTGTATGAAGGAGCAGCTAACTCAGAATACAACCGATGTAATCAGGCACGTAGCTGACTTCTGCCTTGTTGACATGACAGCAGTCACCTTCCAGGAAGCACAAATACTGTAGTCATTTAACAACTCAGTGGATTATTCAACTTGAAGTTTAAAATACCCAACTTTTCCATAAGAGAAATAGCCCATAAATTATGAGATGATCACATAAGTGATCATACTTAAAATAAAACTTGCATTTAATCTGTATTCTGAACAGCAAAAAGGACAGAAACAACCACTCACACCCCACACAACTATGTAGTGATGACCATGTGCTATTCTCACCTTACCTAATATACATAAATAGCCATCACTGCATGTACAGTAGCCCTCTGTGTTTGGCTAATTTAGAAACACGTATTGCTGTGTCTATATACGTACTGCATCGGTCCATCTGTCTACAGTACCTGCTCCTCCCCTTGGAAGAACAAGTCCCAGCTTCTCTTCCAGTGATTTCCCAAGTACAGCTCTCCCACGTCGTGACTCTGCTCTGCACAGGCCCATTCACACCAGTACTGTTATGTTAGTGGAAAACCACAACATATACAATTTATATTTACATCATTTAGTTCTTTGCTATGTTGAACTTCAATTCTATAGAAGATTGTCTCAGTCTGATTTCAAACAATTGCTGTATTTTAATCCCCAGACGCTGGGAAAGCAGGGCGCTCTAGGTCGCGTGCAATGGGGGAGAGCTTAGCGCTGTCGTGACAGCACATTGCACAGCACCTCCTGAGGAGGGTGGGGAAACAATTTTCAGAATTCATTTTCTCACTCCTGTTAATAGACTTTGACGAGATCCTAGCACTGCTTCTTGTGCATTCACACTGCGGCTCTCGCTGGAGGTGGATAAGCTGCCTTTCTTGGAAACGGAATTATTTATTCTGCAGAAAAAAAAATCTCTATTATGCAGACTGCTTCCCCAATTTCATTTGTATTCTTTACTTTATATAACATCCATCACAAAAGTTAATTATTTTCAGCTCAGTGTCCAATATTTACAGTATAATTAAAGTAGCTGACAAGGGATGTAACAATGGATTGCTCCACTGAGTTAAGCAGATTTCAGCATGGTTATGCACTGTTTGTACTTACCGCATCTCAGCAGCGAGATACTGAAATATTTGGAATGAAACAGAATGTGCAGTTTCTTATTATAGTAACACTGATGATGCACAAATGCAAGACAGACTGTGTGAATCGATAAACACAGGTTTTATCCCAATATGCCAGTGAAGATAAGCAGTGACTCCTTTTAAATTTCTTATCCTTGTTTCTTGCATATTGGGGGACAAAGAAACCCTTCAAATAACTTGGCTGCCAGACAATAACAGGGCACCTTCCTCCTCCTCCTCCTCCCGTGCCTGGGAAGGCATCTCTGGGCTGTTCTGGGGCCATGGCTTCTGTCTCCCATCTTCCAGCAATTCTCTTGTACACGTGTTGTATCTCTTGGCACTACTTTTGTGTGAAGGCAAAGGCTACTGCTCCTGAAAATGTCTTGAAGAAAAAGATGTGAAGCCAGCAGTGAGATATCTTCCTCATCAGTGCTGACAGTTAATTACACTACAGAAGTTATTAGTGTGCACATTATGACTTTCACACCGGTGTTATTCACTCATAACACTTTACGACAGGGATGAGCCGGACTGATCTCCATATAGATAACACTCAGTGCAATTATCACGGCTTGCATGCGTGGCTCCACCTTCTAAAGCTGATTGCAAACACTGTTCAGCTTGTCAGGATCCTCCATTCTCCAGCTTTATGATTACAGCATCTGAAAATGGCAGGTTCTCGGTTGATGAGCAGAGCCGAGTTGGGGCTGGGAGAGAGCAGCCAGTGTTTCCATAAGAGCAGGTCAGACCCAAGCACTGGAATTTAATACCTCCTGCCATGAGGTACTAGAAATTAGAACCCTTTCTAGTGAGTTTATCAGCAACTGATGTGTGCCTGGGATGTCTCTGCCAAAACGCCTGTGGCTGTGCAGGCACCAGGCCGGCCTCCATCTCAACACATTCATTTTTTGTCATGAACTGAAGAATGTAATTGAAATGAAAAATTTCAATGAAGACTTTTCAGGACAAGAGGGAGCTGACGGCTGTCTGATACGTGCAGCAATGTATCTACCAAGCCCACCGTGCCCATTTCACACACCATTGATGTAACTAAGAGCATTTACAGAACTAAATACAAAACCAGGCAGCAGGCATGAAAACACCACCCTTAATTCATCACGATGATTGCTTTAAACTTTGAAACAAAAATATGTGTCTCCCAAACCTGTCCTCATTAACCTGTTTCTCCTCCTTCCAGTGATTCGCTGGGAGAAGATGCCAAGGGCAGCTCTGCCAGCAGCTTGGCTGGCGCTGCTTACCTTCTTGGTGACGGTGTCGGGGGGCACGTCCCGCCGCCCCAGCGGGTAGGGGTTCCACTGGCTGCTCACGGACACCTCCTCCTGCCCGTTGTCCAAGATGCTGCTCTGCTGCGACGGGGTCTGTTGCAGAAATGGTAGGGCAGCCTTTAGTCACTGTCACACCACGGCAGAAAATTTCTCTCTTCATATTTATTTCAGTAATCAACCCAGTTAAACCGTAACACACTATTGCTAAAACGGAAATCCTTTTAAATTTCTACAGTATTTCATTAATGTGCAATCATAGCGCTGTGGGACTCTCTGCAAGCAGATCTTGAAAGATATATAAGAGAAATAATGAGAATAATGAATGATGAGAGAAAAGAGAAAATTAATTGAACGTAACTCATTATTTTCAGAGAAAAATTTTGGCTAAGTTCCATATTCAAACGTGCAGTCTGCCATTAATCATTTGAGTTAGAGCTTTTTTTACTGGCCATTCAAGCATCAAAAACTTTTTTATGAAGTATTTGCCACCAAGATAAATTATATGCTTATATTTTCTTCAGCGAATATTCCTTAATGGCAATATCGAACTTGTGACTGCCCTTCCCTCGCACTGTGCTCCGTGTGTTGCGGTGCCGTGTGCTCTCACAGACCCCGCTAGGCTGCGGCTGGTTTTGTTCTAAGGTGACAGGATATCGCATGTATATATTAACCAGCAATTAAATGCCTTCCTGAATTGGAATGGACATAACACACATTTAAAGTTTCCTAAATGAGCTTGAAACTTTTGTTATTATTTTTCTATCCTTTTAAGTACTTTTGAGGACATGTGTACTTTTTCTGTCCCCTTCTGATTTTCTATTTTCTGTCTCTGGATTTCTTTACCATAGCTGGCAATTTTGCTATCAGGGATGGCTTTTTGTGTCGGACTTGCCAAAATGCCAACTGTACTTCCACCGACAGCACTCAGCATTATGCAGTGCTTGTTCAGTTAACTCCTTATTCAGTTCTGATTAATGGTAATCTGCAAAGAAAAAAAAGCCTATTCTTCCCCTCCGTCATTCGAGCAATTTCTTCTTCAGCTTAGATTTAAAAAAATCATGAAACACTTCTTTAGATGACTGAAGAAAAATTAAACTGTTGCTTTGAAATATTAAAGCTGGTAACTGGTCAATTAAGAACTTTTTTCAACGCAAGCTTAAAAAAATCCTTTAAAAGTTAACAGAAGTAAATTGTGATTTAAATCATACTCCTCAGAGGTTAAGTAAAAAAAAAAAATCAATCTATCTATCTGAATTATTTAAAATAAAAGAAAACTTTCATTATAATTCTCTCATCATTCAAGAAGTCTTCCAGAAAAATCAGGAACTGATTTGCCCTGTTGCAACTACAAGAGCTCCCTGTAGAGCTTTCTTTACAGCTATTAAAAATGGAAAAACCAGACCAAGCTCAGCACTTTTTCCATGGGTTACCCCTCCCGGCCCAGCAGCCGCTGGTCCCAGTGCCCGAGGCAGCACTGGTGCTGCCCTCTGACAGCCCCTGCCCAAGGCTCCCCAGGGGGACACGCTGAGCCCTCTTTGTCCCTACATCAGAATGTGGGTCCCAGTTTTGGGGCAGGTAGGTCTCTTTGTGCCTCCCTAAAGTCCTGAACCAGGCATTCTGCCCTGTTTGCTGCATGCCCCCACGTAGCCCCCGTACAAACCCGGGGGTACGTCATCTGAGACTGGGGCAGCAAACAGCTTCGAAAATGAAAAAGTGCAATTGCAAAGATTTCTGCTGTGGGGAGTAATAAAAACCAATGGCAAAGAAAGGCCACTGTCTCTGTGACGCGAGTCACCCCTTCCCGAGTCACCCACGGGCCCAGGCGCCCAAGGCTGGGCTGGGAACGCACCCTCCCCCCCGCGAGATGAACTCCTCAGCCCTGCGCCGTGCCCGCACCGTGCAGAGACACGGGGGCGAGGGAGGCAGCTTCCCACGGGAACCTCTGTCTTTGCCCCTAAGCGATACACCTCAATATGCTGATTATTCCTAAAGGGAGGTGGTACTGTACACGTTCTGATAACGAAGTGCACCAAACCATAAACTTCTTTTACAAGAATTGTGAGATGGATGCCAAAAATTGAAAGCGTTCTTCAGAAAAGTGTTTCTTCTGTCACTGCAGACAAGGCTGTGCCGTTTTCATAAGCGACTGTCTGATCTGCAGAGGTGAGCTCCCACTCAAAATGGAAAAAGAAAAAATAGGGAGGGTGCTTTGTGCTTTCTCAATAAATAGGAAAATTCTGTGCTAACAGCTTTTTCTTTTCATTTTCTGCAATAAAATTAATTTGTCTACTTGCAATATTAGTCATTTACAGAGCTTGGACAGACTGCAAACAAACTATGTACCTATTAAGTCTAGGTAAAAAAAATTAAAAGCAGCAGTTCAAACATTTTATACATGGAGTAGAATCGATGTAATAAACTTTCTCAAAATAAGTAACTGCTATACTTGATTTCCTGATCTTCCACTGGACAATTAGACTTCACTCATTACCCTCTTGAATCTAGGCCACGATAAAGAGAAAGAAGAGGAGAATATTAAGCTGCTGTGGCCTGGATTCCTTAAGAAATGCAAAATCCCTTAAAACATGTGAAGGAATAAAATTAAACAATACTAAACATTCAAATTATTTGTTCAACAATCATTTTTCACCACTTTCCAAACAGAAAGAGAATAAGAATACAAAAGAATACATCCCCTTCATGCAGTTCAGCACCACATTTGATATGGGTATGGAGCAATGAAATGCTGGTGAAATATAAAGCAGAGTAATTCACGTAAGACCACCCCCCCCCAGACAGGTCACCCTAAACGGTTCCATGAATTTCCTCAGACATCCGTGTATTAGTACCCATATTCATCTACAGCCTAAAATTCTTCAAGTGATATATAATACCTTACTCCTAAGTGTGTGTAGAGAAATAGTACCATTATTTGGAGTCAGTTTCAAATGGACTTTTTCCAAGGACTTGTGACAAGAATTAGTTTATACCCAAATAGACAAACAAATTCTTTGAAAGAAAAAAAACAGTACGACCAACACCAGAAAGCTGTCTGTGTCCAAACACACACACGTCTACGGTTAAGATTTGACCTAGATGTCATTAACTGAACAACAGAGAAGCAGACACTAACATCAGGACTTGCTCAAATCCAGGGACAGCTGAATGGGAGGTGTAAATGAAGTGAACAGTGTTTGGAAAGTAAATTACAGCAGGAGAAACCTGACAATGATCTCCCTGTGTGTGTGTGTGTCTGTGTGTTTGCGCACTGTGAACCTATCACAGCTTCGCTTGGAAATCAGCATAGGATGCGTGTGCCTGTATTCATAAGCTCAGCAGCGCTAAGGCCTGTCCTCCGGCCAATCGGCACAATCCGGTCATGGTGCTGCCATTACATTATCTTATTCTTCTAAAAAGGTTTGGATCTAAACTCTTACATCAGGCACCGAAGCCCTCCTTTGGGAATTTCTGGCCAGTGCCAACTCGGGAGCGGGGGCCAGGGATTGCCTGGGAGGGGGCCAGCTGGCCCGGGCCAAAGCACGCCTGAGGCCAGGCCAGCAATTAACAGTGCAGATGATCACATTTCAGCGCCCGGATCTCTGCTCCGTTACCCCTTAATTACTCACAGAGACGTGCTAATTTGTACCAGCAGCTACTGATGCTAATACAGCAAGACACTTAAGGATGCTGGTCACTGCTGGCACTGTGGCAGCCCCCTGCCGTCACACACAATCCCAACGGTGCCTGACGGGCTGCTGCTGTCACGCTGGGGTGGCCAGACGTGACGCGGGGTAAGGTCTCAGCATCTCCTCTCTGGCACTCGGAAAACACCTCAGCAATGTCCCTTTCTGGCTTCTCATATGTGCTTTTCCCATCAAACCTTTGTTTGTACATAATTGTGTGTGTATGTATAGACTTTCAACAATGTATCACTAATAGCTATAAAATAAACAGTAAAGAAATGAGAAAATTATTTTCTTTCTATAGGCATTACTCAACAAAAGTTTAAAATTAATTTAGGTGTGGTAGGCATGCAATCAAAACTCATCAAGTATTACAGCATAGCCAATTACTATTCATAGGTTAAAATCCCTGTCTCTTGGAGCCTATTTAAATGCACATTAAACATTTCTACATTGCTTTTTCTAAGATCAAACAGTCACAAAACGAAACAAGTTCCCCGTTTCTGAGCACAGATTAAGTCATTGAGAAAATCGAATGATCGCGTCAGTTTGTAACACGAGAGCGGAAAGCAGTAATGACAGCCGCGTGAGCTACTTCATCCAAAAAGCAAGATTTGGAGCAGGAAAACTGTGTTACTGTCATCTTTGCTTTTTGGATTGTGTATCGTATAAGCATGAATAATAGGCAAAAGCTAAACCAGGAAAAAGCGAGGAGTATTATTAATTTATTTTGTAATGCTGGTGTATGCTGGCTATCCCATACTTACTTTCGGTAGAGGTAGCTCTTGAAGCATTTGGTTTTCAAATTTAGATTTAGTCTGCAAGTTTAAAGTCATGCTTCTGCCGGCATGCATTGCTGAAAACCCTCCAGAGTGCAGCATGCCAAGGCTAACTGTGTTGTGTTTGTAAGCAGCGGTCTGAGTAGAGGAAACAACCACGTGACAGGATATGAACACACATGCTCATCGAATTAAGTATCACACATATATGGTTAATTTCACAAAGTTTTAGTTTAAGCAAACAAACAGTACCAAGAAATAAATAGCTTTCTGATGCATGCACTGGGTCACACGGAAGCAAATACATTGCTAGTTATACATAAAATGGATACCATAAAAGACTTCAACGCTGACAGCAGATGAAATATGTTGTTATCTGTAGTTTGAAAATTGCAGTATATAACACCGTACAAGTCTTTATTTTGCAAATGCGGCCAAATTTTGGTGTGTCTGCGCAGCCGGGAATGAGCCAGAACATGTCTATCTAGCATAAAGGAGCACCAAAGGTAGGGGGAAAGCCCTGCAGGAGAAGGCTCTGCACCGGCCCCTGAGCTTTGCCACCGCTCGGTGGCTAGCAGCTGCCCACCAGGGGCAAGCTCTGGCCAGCTCCTGTACAGCCCGGCATCTTGCTGGCCATGGGCAGATGGCAGCGTCTTCTCCTGCAGCAGCTGCGGCATCGCAGTGCCCCGGCGCTCCCGTCTCCCCAGACAGCCCAGCTTCTTACGGCTTCGCTCACCCTACGCTGCAAACCAGCAACCAGCTCGCTGGTGCCTGCGGGGTTACTGGGAGCTCAAGTTAGCTAGATAACATCACCAGTGCCAGCCTTCCAGGAGATAAAGCACTTCTTAAGCAAATACACATTGCAAACTAAGTGTAAAGATACTTCTTAAACAAGCAACACCTGGGAAGTGTTTATTTCCACCAGAAACGTCTCTGCTTGGGGTGCACTATTTTGCCTAGGAATTACGTATTTTCCCATCAGATTTACACAACATGAGGAAAATACCTGAAGTAAGGGAAAAGCTTCAGCCTTCGAGCCAGTTTTTAAAGTTTACCCATTTGATACTTAATGATATTTTTATATGCATCACATCCGAGCAACTGGAAGGTAATGAATATATTAACACCAAACTCATGAGCATCTAGCATAAAATAGTTTCAAAATGTGTCCATACACCTAACTTACGCACTTGACAACAGTAATTTTCCACAACCACTTCAGATTATGAAGTAAATCCGATTCATGAAGCAGATCATTAAATAGTCAAGATCATTACTGAAATCATGCACTAAAGCACTTGTACTGTTTTGTATAGAAGGCAAATAAGCATAACTTCCTACAGCTAAAAGGAGTAATAATCATATTCCTCATTAAAAACAGTGGCAGTGTGTATTTCAGGGTTAAGAGGTACCTTTAAATCCCCTCCACTAACAGGGATATGAAAGCTAAAATACATTATTTTACTTTTTATCTGTGATGTTTTTCTTTATTGCCTTTTGCGGCAAAGATGTATCCAGCACCTTTTAATGCTCTCAGATCATTAGTGAAGCGGTGGACTTCAGCAGCACCTTCACATCAGTTGATAAGGAGAGATTTTTACGATTTTTATTATTTCAGACAGCGCTGCAGCGGTTCCTACGTTAGTAACGTGCACTGTTACTCGTGCAGAGACTCTTTATCCCTCATTTAACCCGGGAACCCCTCACTCCAGCTGCTTCTGAGCACCCCCAGGCCCCTTTGCGGGCCGGTTCCTCTGACACCAATGCAGGAATTTTGTTACTGGGAATTCTGGTGGTTACCACTGTACGTGCAAATAGTTTGAAATACCGAAACACACAACTAAAGGCATTAATTGCAGAGAAATGCCAAACATACCCTGTCTAACCTTCTAGCTTCTATATGTCTAAGTAGCTGTTGTCTCCAGTCAGCGGGCATTTTAGCACAGCTCTCATTTCCCTTCACAGGGGTAGGCCTTGTCTTTATATCACTGTTATCGGAAGGCTTGTCGCCATAGTTACCCAAGTTATAGTCTGACGGTATCTTTTCCAGCAGAGCTGCCATTGTAGGCCTCGCTGAAACCGGCCTGGTTTGGGATGTGCCATAACTCTCTGTACTGTAGCTTCTTGCAGACAACGGCCTCCTTTGTGTAAGGTTTTTAACTGGAAAGCTTCCAGTCTGGGCTTTCACTTCTTGGTAGGAAGGGTGCTCGTCTTCATACCTGCCGTTCCTCTTGAGGAACTGAGACTCAGAGACCGAGATGCTGCTTTGGCGCTCCACAGCTCCTCGGTACGGAGCCCTGCCATACCTATCGCTGGGGGGCAGCTCGTGGGGCTCACTGACTCTCCTGAACATGGACATCTCGGTGGAGCTGGCCAACGAATCCGCTCTCCTCAAGAACCCCGGCCGAGAGCCCTGGCTCACAAAGGGGGCACTGACCGCCTCCTCGTTCACCGACGGCTGGGAGAAGGAGAACATGTGCTCCACGGGGGGGTAGCCGCGGTAGGCCCTCGGGCTGACCAGCTCCTGGGGCAGGTTCTTACTCTGCTGGGGAATGTACTCGGGGTTGAGCTGGAACGGCGGCGGCAGCCTCTTCTCCGCGGTGACCTCCACTGCTCCCTGCGGGTTGAAGCTTTGGTCGAACTGGTAGACTTTCTTCGTGACGGACGACTTCTGCTGCGGCTGCACCTTGACGCTGCCGTAGGTCAGCAGCTCGTCGTCCAGCATGGGGACCGACTGGCTGCGGGACATGCTCAGCATGCTGTGCTCCGGGCCCAGCAGCTTGTCCACCCTCTCGTGGGTTCCTACAGTATCATTACCAGATGCATAGTTTTCTAAGGGTATATTATACACTTTGTATGTACCAATGTCTATCTCATCGATACTTTGCGACTTCTTAAATTTGTTAGTTTTTAAATCCCTCATCATCGGAGAAAGGCGTTCTGTACTCTTGCTGATCGAAATAACGCTTTTGGAAGGATCTGGGCGACAGTGGATATGGGAAAAGACGTTTGTGAGACTTCTGTTAGCATTTGAATCGTGATATTCCCATGCCA
Organism: Alca torda; assembly: GCA_008658365.1. Taxonomy (NCBI): domain Eukaryota; kingdom Metazoa; phylum Chordata; class Aves; order Charadriiformes; family Alcidae; genus Alca; species Alca torda. The sequence goes on along the minus strand of CM018087.1, from coordinate 34,136,366 downwards.
TTCCCGGAGTGAAAGTGCTAGTCATTTCAGGAGACTCTTTGACATGATCTTTCCGCTCAGGCAAAGGGCTGGTGGTGGGGGTGCTTTCCAGTTTGGAAGGAAAAGCTGTCCTGTCTTCAAAAGGACTAGGGGTTCTGGTCCAATTTTGCCAAGGATTGGGAGGAGGCACTTCAGATTCGTGTGTGTTTCTGAGCGTCGGCTGCTCCAGCTCCAGGGGAATGCCAACTATCCTGTCTTGCCTAATCAACGGCCTGCGCCCGTGCGCAGATGTGCTTCTAGATTTCGTGCTCAGGAGGGGGTTAGCACTAGGGTTCTCCACTGTGCTCTCCTCCGCAACGAACCCTGTGTTATCGTAGTGCGAGCTGTCGTTCCAGCTGTCGGCAAAGGTGTCGCTCAGTGGGCGCCGGTCCGTGCGCTGCGGCAGGTTCCCCACCGGCGCCGATTCCCGCTGGCTCAGCAATGGCTTTGTTTCAAGGGGCTGTGGAAATGACTGTGCCAGCCTGCAGAAACAAAACAAAACGAAACAAGATAAAATGCCCTCTATTAGAGCACATAAGCAGTCATTAGAAAGACGCAATTATAAAGCAATTTAATATTCCCCCATGTATGCTCTGGCTTTGGGATCGTACTATGAGATGTGCACCTTCTGCCACTGGTTTGGCACGAATGGCTGCAGCAGTTTTTTGCACTGGAGTTCAGATTCTCTAAGTACGTACAGAGAAACTAAGAACTCAGTCAAAATTCTTGGGTAGCTCAATGCCGTGTTCATATAAATCCAGCTGAATAAATTTTCCTGCTTTTAAAGTAGTCTTCTATGTGTACATGGGAAGCATTTTTTTACACTTACATTATTTTTTTCTTAAACAAAAATACCAGATTCAGTTTGTGCATGTTGTCATCACCAAGATTTTATGCATCTCCAGTGAGCAGGCTCCGGTCTCTCTTTAATGGGGAAGAGCCTGTGGATGGAACTACATCAGGTGAGTTATGGCAGAAGACAGGGCAGGGTGTTCCTGGTATGGTACGAGAGTGTTTCCAGGTTGCTGATGGCCACGGCAAATTACAACTTCTAAAGAACTGTGTTGTTCTTGGAGGTCCAGGGCTGAGTGGAGCTCAGGACAGCAATAATATGAGACGTAGGCTGTGCTATCTATGCTAAACTACAGCCAGCTGCAGCTCAGGACCACACAGAGCAGAATAATTGCAGCTCAATTACTAGGCGCTTTCAATGGGTGGTTATAGCACATAGTTGAAAAACCAGCTGTAGAATTACTGACACTCACAGAGTATGAAAGGGTGGCCAACTCTGCGCGGCCTGGGCCTTGAATAGCTATGCACACCTCCACAAAACTGGGGTAAAAACATTGTATTTTTTAAATTGAATGCCTTAACAGCTAGCGTACGATCGCTTTGAATGCATATGACAACATAAGACAAAAGGCAACCAGAAGCAGTGTTAAGAAAGATGATCACACCTGTTCCCCCACAAAGAGTTATTCACTGCTTCCTTAGCTGTTGGCTGCAAGGACCCCATTTTTACATGCGCGTTGGAGGACCCTGAGGAAGCCTGGGAAGGGGAATAGTCTGAGTAAGTGCCTGAGGAAACGCTGTTATTCAGACAATGGATCTTATCCGCTTCAGACTCATCTGTCGATTCTGAAACAAAACACAGAAACGTTTTCAGGAGGTGTGACTTCAAAACTGAACTCCAGAAAATTACATTTTTAAACGTGAGACTATGGATATATACACACACATGTGCACAAATAGGAATTTAATATGTTTTAAAATCGGTGAAGTGTAGAACATCTTAAGTAACATGTGTCTGTGTACTTTACATATCCTTTCATCTAAAAGGTTGTCAGTCAAGTTGGTACCTTTCTTCTCTTTACCCAGAAGAACAAGTTTGGGTGGGTACAACGGAGTCTCTGGCATGGAAGGACGAAGCTCCCCTATCCTCATCTCACTGGCAGGATGTCCAAAGGCATCCTGAGGAAAATAACAATGCAGAGTAAACAGAGGAAACAGAATCCACTTCAAACTGCAACGAACAAACATTCCACAGCCTTCTCTTCATGAATGTGACAACACACCAAAACTCCACCATATGGGTAGCATCTCATCATGCTGATTTGTCAGCTGAAAATTCTAATTAGTCCTACATAAACACTTGTAAAAAGTACGGTGATGTGTTCATTCTGAGACCGAGGACAAAACAGATGGAACTTGCAAGATACGTCAAGGCCATGTAAACATTTCTGATGAAGTAAAGGTCACAAAAATGCAAGCTGCCAGTAGAAATAAATAAAAATTTAGAATAAACAATTCTTATTTCAGGAGTAAGCATTCCTCATTCATTTTTTCATGGCACAAGTCCTTTCATAGATCCAACTGTCCTTATAGCTATATTTAATTAAAATGACTTTGTCTCTAAAGAGTTTTTTGCTAAATTAAAACGATTTGGATTTCATAAACTTCTCATTGAGAGTTCAGCAAATCTTGACCTTCAAAGGCTGCCCTGCACAACTTTTTGCTGTTCTCGCCAGCAACAGGACATACACTGAAAATAACATGAGTTAAAAAGGGGAAAGAAAGCGAGATGTAGTCTTAGAAAGAGATATTTTAAATTAGGACATTTAAATTAGGCTTATAGGATAGCTGGAAGGGAATGAAGACACAAACAGGGAATCCGTGGCATTTCTTATCCCTGGAAGGAAGTTCAGAAATGAGAAAGACGCTGACCTGAAGGTGTCTTGGGCAGACAGGGCAGGGGATGACGCTTACTGCGGGAATCATCCTGGTGACCCTGCCCTCAGGGGGGCACTTAAGGGAGCTGGAAGAAGGAGCAATTTGGGTGTTGATGCATGGGGTCAGGGAGATGCAATGAAGAGGGAACTGGTGGAGTCGGGCACAGCAGCACTGGGAAGTCCTGCCAAAGGCCATCAAGATCCTTGTGGGGAGGGGAACGAGAAACATGCACCATCTCCAAGTGAGAGGAGGAGCTGGGGTTTCGTAAAGAGGATGGAAGTTGGAGAAGATCTAGTAAAAAAGAGGAAGTTTTGGAGAGACTGGAGGAGAAAATCAATAATTAGTAGTTTAAATGAGGAAGGAAATGGTTAGGAGAAATATACATAGGAGGGAATTTATGCTAATGGAGAGACTATGAGGATCTCTGTACCCTGACGTTTTGTTGCTAAAGGTACTCCAGTGATTTTGCAGAAGTCAAGAAAGGAAAGAGATGTAATATTTTGAGAAGCAATTTAAAATGGAATACCAAAACCACGTTATTAAAATGTAAAATGCTACAATATTTTTAAAATTTACTTGCTTTTACTCATAAGGAGAAAACTTTTAGAGGTCTGCTCTCCGTTAACTACTTTTTGTAGTAACAGTGGAAACAGAGATTGTAGAAGCATTTGCCATGTGATTTATTCTTGAAGAATATAATTATATTTACACAACAGATATTTCAGTCCTTCTGCATTTCTACAGGAGGTAGTGCCATACCAAAACAGGAAAGAACAGGCATCTTCACAGCCCATTTACTGACCCCCCTCACAGTGCTAACATTTAAGCAAATGCAGCTACATTCTGATTCTTACGTGGCGTAATAAATTCAAGACTTTAAACTGCTTCCACATGCAGAGACCCCTTGCTGTGTGTGGTATTTCTTATGCAACAGTAGTGATGTACGCACAACTTAAAGCTAACAACAGTGCAACAGCATTGTTCCCGCGCAGCACAATCATTTTCTAGTGCAGTGTAACAAACTTCGGCAAAACCATTTTTTGAGAGATAAAAAAAGTGCACAGCATTCGCAGAGTGTGAAATTCTCCACCTTTGAAGCACGGTGCATGTGAAGTTTCTTGTTGTACCTCTGAGCTTTTTGTGTGCTCTTCCTTCTCCCTCCTGTCTGGGATTTCCAGAGTCGATTTATGAGTGTTGTCTGTATCAGACAGGTGACCCTTCTGGAATTCTTTATTTTCTCTATCTTGAACCTAGAATCCCAATATTGTGCCATGAAACTTCCAAAAGTTATAAGCTTAAAATAAAACTACTTGCTGTCAGACAGGAAGAACCAGCAACTCCATTTTTGACATAATGATGAACACAGATTTTTTATTTCAGGTGCATGATATTCATGATTTTATGAAGTTTTCTTTGTTTTATTCCTTTTTTTTTTCTTTTTAGCCCCTAGTCCAGCTATTCCAACAAAAATCAATACTCTTTTGAAAGAACTAGTCTGGCATTTGTGAATATGCCATGAAAGTGAAATATGTTGTAAAAAACCCAAAGTAATATTCCATTTAATTCTACTCTCTTTAAGAGGACCTTTTTTCTTACAAGCCCAAGAACCAAAAGGTCACTAATAGGAAAAAAAAAAAAAGTATTATTAATAGGATGAATTGCAAGAACAAAGGGAAAGGAAGAGAGAAATGCAATTGTGTTGTGTCAGACTTTATTCCTCAGGACTAACCAGAGAAAGGTAGAGGTAGAGGACAGAAAAATACGGTGAGTTGTTTCCCAAGAGAAAATACATGGAAAAACCATTAAAATAAATGGGAAAGAGAAATAGTCGCGCCAACAACACAAGAACATTAGATTATAATCTGGAGAGATGGAATTTTTAAAATAACCTAACTCTTCGAGCCTGCTTGCAAAGAATATAAAGCCTGGGAGCAGAGCGGAGCGGGGCTCCGGGCAGATGCAGCAGGCACGAGCGGAGGAATCGGGACCATTAATGATGGATCTATTGCAGAGGAACAAAGAAATAGATGCAGAGGGGTGGCAGCACGGCTGAACTGGAGAAGGTCAGTCAATCTGAAGAATGACAAGCTGGCTATAAAGAAATGGAGGAGCAAAGAAATAAATGGATTAAGGCAAATATTACTCGGTCCAGATTTTACTAAGACTTTAATGAAAGAATAAAGGAGACCACTGAAAGCATAGGAACAAATGCAAAGATAGCTATTAGATTAGCCCTGGATACAAGCAAAACCGAGGCATAGGCATCTTTCCCAAGAATCAGTTAGTGGTGCGCTTTTGTAACAAAGCCCACGTTACAGTCTCTGCACAGAAAACGGCAGCACTTCCACCACTCAGCCCTGTATGTCAATAGCTTCTACGTCCCACCGAATAGTCTTCTCCTGCCAAAATCACAAAATGAATTCTACCTGAAGCTCAGCCTGTCAAAGGGAGTCACAGTTCTGGACATTTTGCTGTCTAAGCTAGCAACTATCAGACTGATCTAAATAAAATTCAGTTACCAATCCAGGAATGCACTGAGAGTCATCCCAAAACATGGGATTATCCCAGAAAAAAGTGGAGTGGAGGATCTTCCACCTGCTCCTAAATCTCTCCCACTCTTGTGGCTGCAGCGGCAGCTTCCAGAAAGGCCAGTTTCAGTAGCCATTAGTGCTGAAGGTTGTCCCAAGCAGGATGTTAATACAAGACATAACTGGGCCAGTGGAAGGAAAACTTCTGAATGTGGACACAGAATCTGAAAGTGGAAGAACAAAGGAACTCTGGGACAATTCCTGCCTGCAGAGGGGACACAGCAGCCAGCACAACGTTGCAGCCCTAATGCAATAAGCTTTTCAGCTGCAGCAGGCAATCTCAGACACAACAGAGAGCTTTAAAAGGAGACGTGAACTTGCTGATTCAGTGACATACGAACACGAGGAACAGACTGGGGCAGAGGTAGTTCTTGGGACTCCACATGGAAAGACATAGTAGATACTGGAAAAAAAATTGTCATGTGCAGGTAGGGCATAATGCCTGTTTCTGCCATGTGTGTCTCTGCCTTGCAGTGCTGCGGGCTGGCAAGCAGCTAGCACACGTGAACCTTGGCTATTCAGGTGATCAGAATACAGCCAAGGGGATGCATCCAAGAACTGACCAGACCTGCCTATCACCAAAGATATCACAGTCAGAGATCCTCAGACTACAAAGATGTACTTTAGAATGAAAACTTCCATTTCCAGTAGTTTAATCACCGCTTAATCTCAGATGGCTAAGCCTGTTAGCTGACACAGTCAGGGTTCTGGAAAGATAAACTGCAGATGCTTATCCAACCAGTCATCAGTCCCACACTGCAGAGGATGGGAGACCTTCTAACATCGTCCTCAGTTATAAACCATGGAGAGGCTCTTGTCCAGCTCTGTACGTGGTCTTCAGCGTGAGGATGGAAGTCTCAGTCCTGCCCTGAGTTACAACACCCTGCAAGGCGAGTTGCACTCTCTGTGCTCTCCCATCTCTGGAGGAAACAAGCTTCTGTTGCTCTCTACCTAGATGGAAATGCGACCAATTGCATACATCTTCCCAAGGCTGCTGCCAATAGACAGAGTCTCAAGTCTTTTGCAAAAACACCACTTTATGGTCCATCAAACATAAACCAGGCCTCCATGCCCTGCGTATGCGAGTTTGCCCAGAGTGTCACGTCCAGACGTGTAATACTGCACCTCCTGAGGCCTCACGCAGGTGGGCACAGACAGAGCAGTAGCCTCAGGGGGTCCAGCGATGTCTTGGACTGATTTTATGGAAGGTAGGCTTTATCTTGGAGGCAGCCCTGAATAACGCCCCTCCAGTCCAGACACTTAGATAAGGTCAGGCAGAAGTCAAAGTAACTGAAATTGAACCTTAAGACATTTGACATCCTATCTGAAGAAAGGTGTCTTGTGAGTCAGGCCTCCAGATGAGTAAATAATTACATCTTTTCTCCTTTGACCAACAGGCACCAAGGTCATAACCTCAGTAAAGATCTTTTGTGCCATGGAGAATCCAAAAACTCTATAATGAAGATATTTCTGACTCCTGATAAAATATAGGTAATTCTGTTGCAAAGAGCTTATCAAGGTATGGTCTTAAAGCAGACACAAACCAAAAATCTTTAGGACCTATTCCTCTCCCAATCAGGAGAGACCGTCATTGTGCATCCCATTAGTGGAAAACAGCTCCCACGATGCACACATCAGCGGAATCAATTGAAGCCAGGCATCCTGGGGGAAACAGAAGTGTGTAAGTCTTCCTGGAAAGGCGAGGTGGTCTTTTAAGACAGTCTCTGAAGCTTTCACTGAAACCAAAACAAAAAGAACACTCTTCTCTACCCACCCAAAAAAACCCACAACCCAAACCCACACAGTAAGGAAGTAAAAAATTAGAAGGAAAGAGGTCTTATTTTCCCTGAGATGAGATGAAAGTCTCAGAAGATGCAACAGAGCTGGGGTGGTATTTATCTAGCCGCTAGCATCTGCATCGGATCACTCAAGGAATAACTCTCTCCTTTTTACACACTATTAATAATAAACCTGCTAGGAATTAGCACAAAGGATGGAACGCTGTAGGTTGGACTAGAAAAGACTTTTTTTTAAACCCAAAGCTGAGAATTATATCCAGTATTTCCAATTTATTTGTTGACCCATGCATATTCGAATATCGAATATTAACTCTAAAGATCTTAATTGCTGATTTGTGGTATTTCTCATTGTTCCTCATGGAAGGGCTACACAATGCACTAAGTTATCCCAGACTTCTTTTTGTCAAAAATGCACATCTTTCAAAATGACTTAGGACAACAAAGAGGTTTATTTTAAGTGATGATTAATTAAGAAATTGTTTGCTTATTATAACTGCAGGTGGAGGATGATACAGGGGATTTGAAATGTAGTTTGTTACTCATTTCAGATGCTCCCTTTAGTTATTTAGAAACAGTTTTGTGAAGATACCTGTGTAAATTAATTGTGAGAAAACCCAAAAGACACCAGGAAAGAAACCAGCTTATCTGGCCTCTGAGGACGAGAAAGTGAGCATTGCACCTGAAATTAAATTACCTTGTTATTATAAACTGTCTTCAGTCTAAATCTATACCAGAACACACCTGCATTTTCAAACTGTGTTTTAACCTGAGGCTTGAGATCATGTCTCCTAATTATCTGAAAAGCAAATGGAGCTTAATTATTTTTTATTTAACGTGTTACAACTGAAATCATGCTAATAGTATTGACCAAACGATTCACACTTTTCCCGCGGTTTCCCATACCTCTTCTTTAGCTTCCTGCAGGAAGCCAGAGAGGGGAAACTGTACACGTCCTCCTGCTTTACAGCCATAAAGTCTTCCCAGGGTCATTACTTGTATGAATGACAGGAACACTTTTTTTTCTTTTCGTTAGTTGATGAGATAGTTGTGTCTCTAGTCCTGACTGAGTACGAGGGAAATTAAAATCTGAAAAAGTGCCACCATCTTTGGCATTATAATAATAGAAGATGAGAAATACCTCTTCCCTCATATGATGGAAATATCATTCCCATCAGTTGCTTGTGGTAGAAAATTAACTAGGAAATTGCAATCACATTACTTAATTGCACTTCAGGAATTACCACAGGGTCTTCAGCAATTCAACTATTTTTATAGAATGCTTTTTGTGATACTCATGCAATTAACAGTTCCTGTACCTTCACAGAAAAACTAGATATGATTATTTCTCCGCTGCAAAAGGGAATGCATTTTTATCAAAGAACGAAACATAAGAATGAAATTTGTCTTCATCTTTTTCTACGTTAGAACACGGTCCGTGGTCACACAAGCATTTCAGAGTAGCTGTAGTGTTTTGTGGCGTTGCTGCCATTTACTCTTTCCTTACACCTCCATAACGGAGGCTTCCCAGGGCTCTGCGTGCTCACGGGGCTCTGCTGGGCTGTTACCTGGGACGTCAGCGTTTCAGTTCAACAACTTAACATTTAGTTTAACAGCAACTAAACCAGTCCAGCCACCTACTGCTGAAGCCTGTGTCACCAGACCCAGCCACAAGACCAAACCAACAGTGATTCCGATCCCAGACAGATACCGTGGGTGTGCACAGCAGGGGTAATTAAAACCCACAGAAAGGTACCACGAATATTCAAGTTCAAAACTAGAGGATACAAAATAAATTGTATGGGTTCAACACCACCAGTACTCATGCCACAAGACAGAAGTTGGTACAAAGGCCAGATTTAGACGGTAAGAAAGAATTTAACAAGTAAAAAGGAATAACGGTGGAACTTAAGATTTCAGATTTAAATAAAAACATGAATGATTTCACTTAAAATATTTTAGTTTGAAGTGCTAATCAAAACTGTGCCTAGATTTGAAGAAAGTCTTCTGAAGCCATCTTAAGAGAAAACTTTGGGTGGTTTGTTTCTTTTTTTTAAAGAAATGAAGACGTTTAACTGTAAAAAAAACACACAGTACTGACGGAGCAGCTACAGTGACTCTGAATATGGAAGAACAGCCAATCTGCATTAAGGATACGGAAAACTGAGGAAGAAAAATTCACGTGACAAGCCAGAGACAGGGATATTTCGAGGACACTGAATTTATCATAATGTTTAAATAACAAAGGAGTGAAAAGCTATTGCGGTATTTTTTTCCCCTGGTTTATTTCTTTTGAACATTAAGACTTCATAAAGATTTTCAAGAATTCTGGTATTCTTGTAGACCCGTCCAAGCTTATAAACCATCGGTACATACTGTCAGGGTAAGAGATTTCGAGATTTCCCTTATTTATAAATTGTGCCTGCACAAAGTCGTTAGTGTGAATGTTAATGAGCAGATGCCCTCTGAGATCAAGCTTCATATTTGTAAGAGCTTTGCATAAGACTGCAGTATTTAGGGATTTACCTTTCAGAGACTGTATTCATTTTAGAATAGAAGGCGTTGTTACTGTGCGCACCCATCCACGTCTGGCTAACATATTATGGGCTAGATTCTGCAACTCACTGTAAGGTGCGATTCAGGGGGTGCCTGATCTGACGTTCCCTGCAGTCGAAGAAGCACCTCCGGCTGATTTCATTAACTTTTGGCAAGGTTAATTGTCTATCTACTACACGCAATGTGAATAGAAGCAGCAGAACGTAACAGCGTAGCAGGGTCAGACACAACAAACTGATTTGTCATTAACATATTTGCCACAGAAATACACTTACTTAAGTCTGGGATGTGTACCGTGATCAGGTCCATTCTCCTGCTAATGTGCAAGTCTCTCATATCATTAAAATTTAGGAGAGTGCTTGTATATATCAATATCAAAATTCAGATCTAGGTAGATTTAAAACCAAAAATTCAGTCTGATAAACTCAGTAGCATTGGGAAAAACGGCAACTCAATATAAAACTGAATTAACTTTACGGAATGAAACTAGAAACTATCAGGTATGAATTTCACAGCAGACGCAGAATACCATTTGATGGAGTTATGTTAAAACGCCATCTCGAACTCTTGAGAGGAACAACGATCCTTTTACATTACCTCCACCGAAATCTCCTTGGGTGCCATGGGCCACTTGTGCTCATACTTGTCTTTCACAGTTTGTTCACTGTTGGCGGTTGGTGCTGAGTTCTCAGGCCGCACTCCATGGCTTGTTTTGCCCACCAGATTTTGAACTGATTTTACCATATTCTTTAAATCCTCCGGGTATGGAGTGGGATAACGTTTTAGATTTATTTCAACCTGAACATTCATAAAAAGAATTAAAGCACAAATACAAAATGAAAACAGCATGCAAACTGAAACCATGGTTACAGTACTATGGCTAAGTGCAAAATCCTCAAATTTTTAATTAATCTATTTGAGGTAATGTGTTACATATAGCTGTCTTCATGGATTTTTGGACTGAAATTTGCTCTCGGTTACACTATGTCAACCTATAATGGAATTTCAGTGACATAAAATAATGGATGGGAATGGTTCCCTGTAAGCCTATCTTTTACCCTGTGAGAGTATTGTATTTTAATTCTACACTTTGCTTGAGAGTACTGACATATTAAATCACACTTTTTCAAAACAATACTGGTGTAAATGTAGAATTAATTTAGCTATGTTCGGTGTACTGAATTAATCTGAATTATCTATGGCAGCTGAGAACAGAATCTGATCTACTGGGAGCTATTTGCTCTTTGAGATGTATAATGTACGTACACGCACTCGAGTGAAGCTCACTCTTCTCATACAGAAAATAAAAGGAAACCAGACTCAAACCACTTCTGAAAAGTCACCCTAAGTCACACTGAACAGCACTTTAGCTGACAGACCTGAAGATTTTCTAGAAAACTCCATATTTTAAGTTCATAATTTTCATCACTCAGAAGCAGAGAAACATTGTATTGCCCACGTCCAAAGCAATTTGAAGACAATTCTACAAAACCTCAGGGCTGAGTGAAAGGGAGAGAGTGGCTGAGCAGGCTCATGGATGACGTCCTCCACCGTCATCTGGCAAGACATGACACGGTCAGCAAATTGCTGACGGGATGGTGCCACAAATGTCCACGTCAGGAAGGATCCAACAGGAGAGACCCCATACATGATGCTGACCTCTCCTTACACCCCCCCCTCCCCACCCCCCATGTGCAGCCATATTTTGTCTGCTGAACATCACAGCACGTCATGAGAAGAGATGCCGAGGGGACTGAAGTGTGCATCCAAACATCACGACCTTGGCGAGGCCGCCTGGGCTGTGCAGGGACAGTGGGCAACTTGTCAGACTGTCCCTTGAGCCTGGCCTGCGGCAGACCCTTCCCTCCCAGCACAGGTCCTCTCCTCTACGGAGCATCTCCTCATCTCCTGCCCTTCCTGCTGCAAACGTGCCCTATCTTCACCGCCTCTATCCCAGCTCTGGAAGATGGTTGTGGCTTAAGCACCAACCTTGGGATTGACCAGGGGAAGCAGAAAGCGGAGCGGCACCCGCTGCTGAGAGCACCAACAGCCACCAAACCCAGCAGCTGGAAGGTAGAAGGTTGTGGCTGAGCCCACCACTCTCTTTGGGCCTGGATTTGGGGTGGAAATGCAATAAAATCCTTCACTGGAGTAAAATTACAGCTCCCAGTGCACGCTGGGCCTGTCAGAATAACCACTCCTGATCACGGGGCTGTGAAATTTGAAATTACTCCACATTTCCTATGTGACAGGTATTTGGAAGCGTTTACCACAAAGAAGCTTTTACCTCATTGTGTAGGTGAGGTAAGTAAAGGGAACATACTTTTAATAGCTCTCTATTATAGCTGTTGGATTTTAAATCCCTAACGAGTAGGAAAAATGTAATTTTGGGTTCAAATGAATGTTTTGTTGATGGGAATATTTTAGAAGCAAAAGCATGATTGATTTGGAAAATAAAACTATACAAAATACCAGCATACAATTCTGAACAATAGAATAAACATTACGGATAATAGATTCTGACATGGCTTTAACATAAAATGTTAAAATGTATGACTGTGATATCATATGTTAATAAAGAATTTCAACAGAAAAAATAAATTAAGTCTGTAAAGAATTTCTAAAGCTCTGGTTGATTTACGGTTGAAAGAAATCATATGTAGATGAGGCCTAATTAGGCAACTGTTTTCTCACAAAATTCAGACCATGATTTAAGTGTAAGGTCTACAGTCAAACACAGCTAAAGGTCAAGTCATAGAGCAAATCCTCAACAAGTACTAGTCAAGGAAAACTTAACTGAAAGACTTTCATGAGATAGACCAGTCGTAGAGAGGGATTTCAGCAAGAGTTTCGTACCACTGTGAGTATTAATGTTAAACAGTAAAAATACTGGCAGCAGAGGTAGGTGACACCCACTAGAATGCAGGTATTTTCATCCCTGATTTAGACTTATTGTTACAGAGGAAATCTGTACTCCCTGTCGATACAATTCTTGTACGTTTAGTGCTACATCCAAAGTAACATGACCCTGAAAAGAGAATTTTCGAAGTTCAAAATTCTTGATGGAAGAAGTTGTTGAAAAATTTCAATTACCAAATCTATTTTTACACACAGTTGGCTGAGAGTTCAGTTTTGATTATGAAAGATAAAAAGTAAAAACTCTGTATCCTTTTATAAAATGCCGCCAATGTTTGTGGTTACTGCCTAGTGATAATTTAAGTTAACCTTCAAGTTCATCCCATAAAGGTCGAGTGAAACTGCTAAAAATGTATGTGTTAAAACCTCCCTAAGACCTATCACAGCACCTGGCTGAGTGACACCCCCTGGGCTCTCACAAGGTTCCAGCAATGGGCTTCTAAACACGGCTGGTGAACAGCTCAGCCAAAGAACCCCACAACACTTCCATGGCATTACTGGGAAAGAGCACGGACACACCAGAAGGATGCAAATAAGCATTGCTACCTTATTAATAGTAATTGAATTTGAGCTCATTCTTTCACGGCTTGGGCAAAAAAGGCTCTTTTCCATGATAGGGAACCCGCCCCCCCCAACACCTTCAGCAGGAAAACTTTTCCTTTCCCAGCCTGGCAAGGTTTCCTGGGTTTGAACAGTATTATTGCTCTACTTTCAGTTTTTACAAACTACAGGTATTTCTGGGTATCTGGTGTACACACAGTGAGGTGCGAGAGAGGGGAGATGCTCTCTTCCAGGTACACAGACGGGAGGAAACATCTGATCAGCTCCTAGCTGTCCGCTTAGCTTTTTATTTAATAATTCTTCTCTATATAAGCAATAACTAGCATCAGCTGCAAAATCTAGTGTTTTGGTCTGATGAGAAGAGGTTAGGATCATTATGGAGAAGAGGAACATTGGATTGTATATGGGAACAGAGGAACCTCATGCAGAAACAGACTCATGTACTACACCCCTGGTTTATACCCACTCCTTACGGGTGAGAGGGAGAACAGGTAAGAGCTCCAGGAAATACATTTTAGTGTTGGACTCTTCCCCAGCTAAGGAGCAGCGATAAAGGATAAAGACTGTCTTGACCTTCGGATGGCCAAGCCAAAACGTTATGGAGAGGTGCAGCCCTGGGACATGGATCCCCCATACGGTAGAAATCACTCCTTCGGCCAGCAGCACGACCGGCTGCGGGCTGCCCTCCTCGTGTTCTGCTGCCACTGGGCCGGGGCTGCAGCTGCCCCGGGGCTGCCGCTGGGCCGCGCCCCCCGCGGAACGCAAGCCCCGCTCCCCGCGCCGGGCTCCGGCAGGGGCTGCCCGAAGCGCCCCGGAGAGAAGCGGTGCAGCCGGAGCATCCTCTGCCCCCGGCCAGGCGGCGGCACCAGCGGCGGGCAGAGCCGCTCAGCACGGGCCCAGCCCGGCCATTCCTGCCGGGGGCTGCTCCCGGGAAAGCTGGAAGTGTGGCACCGAGTCCGGGCCGAGTTTGCCTCCCGTTCTCCGTGCAGCAGGTGGCAGCATTTGAGCTCGAGTGTACAGGAACAGCATTCAGCGGATGAAGGGTTTATTTTTTCTACAAGAACAGTTAACTCAAAGGAAACATTTGTTTCAGTCATTCATAGTATCCTGAAATATATTAAAAATAAAATGGCTAAGTGATGTAATTCATATATTACTTTTCAATATTCAAAATAATGCTTGCAAATATAATACAATGAAATTCTTCTGTGGTCTTAGAATTTGCTACCTATTTCTCTGTTAATATTTCAATTGCTTTGCACATTTGGACAGCCGTATTAGTCACAGTTAAAATCTTGATAAGAAATGGTGGAACAATATAAAACTCTCCCAGGTGCTGTTTTCCATATATGACTCATAAACCTGCAATTCATCTGAGGTAAAATTTCAGTTTAATCTATTTATTGTGAGGCAAAGGTTGCTTTTCGACTTCATTTTCTGCTTTACTAAAGCAGCACAGTCCATGATCTCTGGTTACAAGAGTTAGATGAAAATTCCTAATTGGGAAAAATATTAAATAGAAAAAAAACCCCAAATTTCCAAGATCTAAATGGAGTGTTAAATAGCTATTAATAATAATTTTAAAATTAAGATATTATTTAAATGTCCTCTTACGATTTTTGTCTCTTGCAACACATTAGATGTTGGGTCTCCTAAAGCAGTTAAAAATTTGCAGTGTGTAAGTGTTTGATCCTGGGTAATTCCTTTATATTACTCAAGAAATAGAAATTTTCTTGCCATGTAAACGTAGATGATCCTGACAATTTCCTTCCAACAATGTAACTGATTAAGGGCTCAATTTAAAACTTTGGAACTATATTAATTTCACATAAATGGAGGAGGATATTAATGTTTTGATCTTCATTTTTGGTAGGTTACAAGATTGATGAGAGACACCCTCTCCACTGCACATTCCTGTCTAACTCTGTGGAGTTGCAAAGCTCTTGTTGACTTCCGCTTTGAGAGGAATCTGGAATTCCCTGTGTGATCTAAGTATTTCTAAAGAAGTAGGTGGTTGGACATTAATTTTAAGTCTCCCAACACTTTGTGTTAATTTTGACTTTGTGACAAAACACCTGTCACATCAGGAACGCGACACTGGGGTATGGGCCTGAACCGACTTACGAAACCAAAGTTTTGCTGTCTAGACAGCAATAGCAAAAGCAGCGACTGGTAATGAGTGCCCCAGGGAGAACAGATACGCTGTTCTTCCTCAGCTGCTGTACCTGAAACGTGGTGGTGAGAACTTTCTGGGTATTCAGAACACAAAGCCAGTTCAAGTCAAGGTCTGTAAATTGGACCCTGTCCATAATATGTAAATACCAGGATAAATCAAATAGAACTTACCTTAACTTTCCCTGCATTTTCCTCCTCTTCCTTTTTTTCTTCAAATTCAAAGGCGACAGTCATACGCTGCTGTCTCTGCTCCTCCCATAAAGTAGGGTTAAAGCTATCACTGTCTGACTGGAAATCTACAGTTAAATCGCAAACAGCAATGCACAAGAACAAGTAATTAGTGCACCCAGCCAAAGATTGGAAATGATCTAAAAAGACCCCCTTTCCAGGAGCACACACCCCCCCCCACCCCGCCCCCCACCAGCTCTCTGGGCAGCCCAGTGTCTCCGGAGGCTGAGCTGGCTCTGGCCTGTCCACTCGGCAGCAGGGCAGAGCCTAGAACTTCTGCCCCACGCACACTCAGTCCCCAGATTCAAGTTGTCCATACAAAGCCATTCTTCTTAAAATAAAAATTAAGAAAATGTAGCTCTGATGGCCTGAGAATAATGGATTTGTGAACAGGATTCCTTTGTGTATGCCAAAATACAGACTGTTAGGTGTGCACCACCGGCTTTATGCGTCAGAGGAGACACACACGGAACCACGTCTGAGACCCCTTCCTCTCCCTCCCTCTGGTTTTTCTCCACCAGAACAAGCACTGCGCCTGCCTTCGCGGGAACTGCCGACGGCGTTTTACCTTCATCACTGCGGGGTTGCTGGGGAAACATGTAGTTAGTCAGGACTCTCTGCTTTGTTTCTGGGTGAGCCTCCGTCTGCAGCGGAATGAGAGCCTTGGACTGCACAGGAAAGGCAAAACGAAGCCCTCTTAACTCAGAGCATGTGTGTTAACCGAGATGGGATTTTAGCATTTGATAAATAGAAAATACAAGATTAACTGAAATTATGTATGAAAATAAACTACACTATGGGCTAGACCAAGTATTAATCTGGTGGAAATGCCTCCTTTCCCATTCCTCACTGCTGTAATTCCTACCAGGATGAGCAGAAGAAGACCCACGCGTCAGCACCAGTCGCACCAGTGAGGAAGCGAAAGGATCAGTGGGAGAGAGCTGCAACTACACAGTTAAAACACCCACGTTCTGGCCGTGATCCGTTTTAAGCTAGGGCTAATGGTGAGTAGATTCACAGTAGTTATTAGCTCACCTGAGGGTAACCCTGGTGCGAGATACTGGAGGACTTTACATGGGGGCTCTCGAATATTCAGACGTTACTGTTGTGTTTTACTTCAACTGATTATTTTTTATTATTGCTTTGCTCTAATGTAGCATCTAGGAGTGACTGCCGCAGTTCATAGAATAGAAACTAACCGGTGCTATACCGCAGAAAAGTCAAAATGCTGAAAAAATATTGTACATTTCAAAGGAAGCGCATGCAGGGGGTCAGCAGGAATTTTATCCGACGCCTTGGGAAAGGAGGAAGCCGCCTGCAGGGCCGTGCCCCGTGGGCAGGCAGCGCTGGGCTCCCAGCGGCGCCACAGCCACCAGTGCTCCCCATCTCCTGCGGCACAGCCCCAGTCCCTCTGGCTCTTTCGTAGGGATAACAAGGATAACAGTTCCAACATCTTTCACAGGGATAACATTTCTAGGAGCAGGATAATTGGCCCCCGAAGAATTATCCTCATCAGCTTCAGTTGAAGAGGTATAATATCTGACCATGGGCATTATTGCAAAGTGAGACAGATGGAATTATGAGAATTTATTGAGATCATTAAAAACTGTTAGGCATGTCGAACATTTCTAACATTGTGCAAATTGAGTTTTTCTCCACGTAGAGTTAAATTATGGAAGTGCAAAATTATTCTATCCACCAATCCTGGAAAGGATCGAGACTTATTTCAGTGCTCAGATGCTGGCTGAACTATTACATTTCTCAGTGTTCACGTTACATAATTTGTTTTAAAATAGAATCCTAAAGAATATCTAGTAGTGAAACCAAAGTCCTTGGAACAAAGAAAGGCATATTTAAATTTAAAAGGAACTTAAATGAGAGTTTTCTCCCAAACAAGACAGAGTTCTTGCACATCTTTTACGTGTTTAAACTCCCACTGACTTTACTGGAGTTTAAAATATGCAGGAATGGAAGCACGGACAGGAAAAAGGAAAAGGAAGACACAAACAGAGGCAGAGATGGAGTAAAGGGTGGGACAAACTAATAACAAGTTTGACAACAAAGTCTTACCTCTTGATTTTGTATTTAAAAGATATTTTCTTGATACTTTTGGCCTTTATTTCCTACTTTTGTAAGGATATAGCAGCTTAGCTAGATGCAAGTAATAAATCCTGCAAAGGTGATCTTTCCAAGTTAATAAATGACAGCCAGAAGAATCAACACCTTGATATGAAAGTATAAAGCTGGACTGGGAGCAAACACTTCCAAAATTCTATTACAATCATGTATTAAATTTAGATTTCATTTACAGCCCTTGCTAAGACCCCTAGTACTTTACTAAAGAAAAGAGGAATATTGAAAGTCATTACCTGGTTGTCAGAAAGCCACAAAGCTGCCAGTTCTTTAAGTTTAGTAAAAGTGAATGGTAAATTCTTCAGTCTGCAAATGATAACATTGGAACAACATGAATCCTTCATTTTCACAATAGTTTCTTTTTAAGATTTGTATGTAAGCATGTTTATCTTGATCACACTGAAATTTCTGTAATGTCATATCTTTATTTTCTCTCATTTTTAAGGGTATTCCACATTAAGAGTGGCATACGGAATCTAAAACTACTGACATCATACCCTAAAGGTACTAAGGAGATACCGGTATTTTTGCCTTTAACCAAAGTTACAGTTTATAACACAGAACATGGAAAAAATCTTGGTCCCAAGGAGACTTATAGGAAAGACCTAACAGCTTTCAGTGTAGCTAATAGAAATCCTTTTATTGGACATTTGAGTTTTGGAACAGAAGTACCCTACGATTATTCAAAAATTCATTTTTGCAGAAATTTTAGGAAAAAGACTAAAATAATATAAATATTCACAGTGAACTTAAATGACAGAACTAAATGGAACGGTAAAAACATGAGCACTTTAATTATACACGTAAACACATTTCCTAAAAGTGATGCGAATGTGGGAATGGGGAAAAGATGACTAGATACTTATGGCAACTTCATTCCTGTTTTTCCCACTAGCTAATTCTGAACGTATGATTTTGGCTTTTCCGCCCGTGCCAACAGGAGAGGCCTGTGCTAACCACACACTGGGGTTCTCCCCTGTGTCACAGAAGGTTAAGGAGCTGGAGGACCGTAGGAAGAAATCACCGACCAAAGGACTGTCTACGAAGACAAAAGCTAAATGGGATTTAACGCAAAGAAAAGAGGGAAAACCCGCTTCTGGGAGAGCCAGACAGTCCCACAGTGTGGAAAGGAAGGCTCTTACGGACACGTTCACTCACCCCTCAAATAAAGGCAGGCAATGCACCAGCGGGTGCTCCCCCTGCATCAGGAGAATCCTTTGCCCTCTGCCAGTAACCACCCAACAATACTCCTACAGTCCTCTTCAGATCAAAAACCTTTCTGTATTTCTGGGAGATAAGCATCTCACAAGCTTTTGTACCGTTGCCTCTATGCAGCGCTTCGAAAGTGTATCCATTATGGAATTACCTTAGATGTATTTTTGCCACAAAGTCATTACCATTAAAAATCGTGTTATTTCAGCAAGCGGTGGGTACTTCCTGCAAGTTACGCATTTTAAAGATAGTGATTTTAATAAGAATACCTTATACTAAAAATGACTTATCTATAAAAGTGAAATAAATTGACGTGAATGCATACACATACATCGTGTGCTATGACAAAATCTCCAATTAAACGCCTGTATAGATCAGGGCGGTTTTACATGTGTGTGCATGTCTAAACCTGGAATTAATGCCAAAAGAAAGTAAGGAGTGTCTAAACTACCTGAAATTTAGTTTTCATTCCTGTCTTATCGTAAAACGGCTGCTGCAGTGTGGAATAGTGCACTGCGTGACATTCTTTATAAATTAAAGTTACAAGCTTAAGCTTTAACAGTGAACATAAAGTTTCTTAACTAGTGTTTATCCAGATGTATATATTAGTTTAACCATGAAAGGTAAATACATAAATGTTTTTCTAGTTTCATCAGTGGAAATAAGGTTATACTACAGCTACAAAGGATCTCAAACATTAGTTACGCATGGATGTAGGTTGGTTATTTTCTACATATTATAGGCCAGATGCTATTTGGTGTAAATCAGCATAACTCTGCTGATTTCAAAGAACTAACTCACATCATCCTCAGTAAAGGATTTGGCCTCCTCTGAAGAGAAAACTCTTCATCAGTAATTGAAAAAAGTGATTAATCTGCAGTGCTTCCGTTGGTCTGATACACGACTGCAGTCAGATGTCAGCCCAAATAAATGTGAAGTTTATGGCTGTGCTGTTCAGGAGAGAGCTTTTCTTTTAGGCTTAAATGCTGAAACTGCTCCCTAGACAGCTTGGAAAATTACACACGTAGCTGTTTTTATAAATCTAAGGGAAAATATATTCACAATACTAGATGAAACTTTAATTGGTGCATAGATAGTTAAATAAGAAGATGGCCAAATTAAATTAACTTAAAATTCACAGACAAATTATGCTGTACCAAACTGACTGACTCTTCCCGTGGATGGAAGACCGTCTCTAACGGTCGCAGCCGCCCGCTCTGCACGCTTGCTTGCACGAGCAACAGTTTCACTCCTGGGCAAGTTTTGAATCCCTAATAACTTCAATTTGCAATCTCTTAAACTGATTTGTAAAAAAGAGCTGAAAATGTGATAGCCAAATTCAAGAAATCTCTTAGTGCTATAGGAATTGTCTGTATTCATATTGATTAGGTTAAATTACAGGTAAACTCATATATGCCATTGGTAAAATGTAAAAGTTATTAATAAAAATTCTTCTTTTAAGGTAAATCCTGAAGCACTAACTGCTTTTTCAGGAAAAAAACTATCCACAGTAACAGTCTGGAAAAGCATGAAATGTGTATGTGCATTTTATAGTGCTGAATTTTCACAAAGAAAATGTTTGCTTACGAGAAAAAAGGAGAAGAAATTTCTTCGGAAGCTCCTTAGGTGAATAACAACAAGCTAAAGCAAAACCAGCAGACTTTTAGAAATGACATCCCTAAGCATTAAACCACTGTACCCTACGACTGCACAACCTCAAAGGAGCCACATGTCGGTGTGTTCCGCCATTCTGGAACGAGGAGTTCAGAATAATTCCTTCCAGTATTAATCCTAGATTACATCTTTCACATAATTTGTTAAACTCTTAAGGGCTAAACACTTTAAGAGTAAGCTAATGAGTATTATTCATGGAGCACAATAAAACAAATGAAATGTCATTGATACTGTTTAAATGTAAAAAATATCAAATGTTGATATCTGATGAGGGGTGTTATGGGGTGAAGGCAGTCTTTGCTTTTATTGTAAGCCTACTGAAAAACATAATTTTAACTTGTCTTTCTTGATAATAGTTTTTCTCACACATTTGTAAAATAATCCGCTAGATATTTGTACCAGGTACTAATTTCTCATTTTGTTATGCCCCAAGTAAACAAGCTCAGAGTATGGGAAGAGTTTCCACTGACCATTAGTTTAAGTAATACAATGTACGAAGAGTTTACCAAACACCGAGGGGAATACTTTCTAGATTCATCCATGCATATATTATGCTTTGGTGACATTCAGAAAGAAGTTTCAAACAATAACCCAAACATGAAAAATTCATGTCAAAACATGTTGAAAGTTAATCCCAACAAGCAGCATTGCCAGTCAGTTGGTCAAGCCCACAGACAGTTGCTATTTGTGACAGTTCTCCAAGGTAACTCTCAGCAAATTGATAACAATGGGGTTTTCAGGGTGTGAAAGTTTAAAAGAACATGATTCATATTAACCCATCGACATACTGTTCACAAAACCACTTGTGGATATGCATGGGCAGAAGTAATTAGCTCTTCGGCAATGAGGAATATTGTATAATGAAATACCTAAACAAAACCAGAAAAGGTACACCGGGGAGCAATCTTTTTTTTTTTTTTTTTAATGGATCAGGTAATCTTTGGTCCCTTTTTCATCTAAGTTCTGTGGGTGAGATTCAGAACAGTAACTGAGTTCTGACCCCAGGACAGAAGGTGATGATTCTTTCAGCTCTTCGTTAAGAACAATCTAAAACTAAAAGAAAGGTTACTTACCAGTAACCGATGCTCTTTGAGAAGTGTAGCCCAAATGTACATCCTAACAATTCTACCTCTCAATCACAGGACTCATACCTGGAAGGACTCTGAGGAGAGAGGAGAAGCAGATGGAAGACAAATGTATATGTGGACTACACATTGTGAAGAACACCGGTTACTGGTAAGACATCTTTTTTTCTCTGAATGAATCCCATGTGCACTCTTAACAGTGACTGAATCCAAGCAGCTATCCCCAGTGACTCATTACGTGGTGGAGGTCTCGATATCGTTCACGCAAGTAGTAATTGCACAAGTACTTTATCAAAAGCTGCATTGATTCTTGAAGCACTGGAGACAGCGTTATGCCTGGCAAAGGCAAGGATGAATCTCCAGGCAGCTGCATTGCAAGCATCTGGAACCAAAATTTTCCTGACTGCAGAGGGCGAAGCCACCTAAGCTCTGGTCAGATGCACACTAGCCCTCATTAGACTCCACCTTAGCAACCTGAGAGCAAGTCAAGATTCAACCCATCCTCGCCTTTTATTGTGCAGAGACAACCGAATACTGCATTTCCCAGGGATGAAGAGCCTGTAACAGGGCTGAAAAGGTTTGGACCTGTAAAGATAAAAGGAGAGAGGACTCTCTCCCATAGCATGGGAAAGAAAAGCTGGAGTCTAATTCCCTGGTTAAAATGGAATTCTAACATGAATATTTGAAGAAAGTCCTGGAACTAAAACAGCTTCTGGTCAATTAAGATCAGAAAGATCCATCTTACAGCGATGAGGACCTTCAGAAGACAGGGAACAAGAGCGAAAGCCTGTAGTAGCTGAAAACATAGTATTAAAAACGCACTGGAAGAGAGACTCCAAACACTGACCCACGTTTGACCAAAATGTGTCAGCTCACAAAAATTTGAGATTACCATTAGCCTGAGTGGCAAAGAGGTCCGTGTCAGGTTTGCTTCCTTCCTGAAAGACATCCAGTCAGGATTTTAGACCAAATTTCCTAAAATGTTTCTGACTTTGATACCCAGCTCCAGACAACGCAAAGGAGAGCTCCTCTTTTCCTCTTTATGTGCTACATCCCAGTTGCCCATCACTCCACGTGTGCATGACCATCCAGAGAGCAGACTGCAAATTTTCCATGCACTCTGGCAAGGCAAGTTCAAAGCCACCAACATCCCTGTACTCTACATGCCTTGAGCCAGAGTGCAATCCCCATGCCACGAGGAACATGTCCAGAATGAACAGTTTTGGTGGCAAAAAGGCATCTCTCAATAAACACTTGAGTAGCCCAGCTACCAGCAGGGAAGGTCACTGGGGTAAAGACAATGATGTAAGAGGCTAATGAATACAAAAGTGCACCATTTACAGTCACAGTTGTAGACACCGGAGGTGGAATTTGGCATGTGACGGAGTAGGAGGAGATGACCGTGAGATATCATTCACTGGGATGAACCTGCAGTGGGCAGATCCCCAGTGGAAGACTGTGTTCTCTTTGTAAAACTATACATCCATGGTGATCAGCATGGATTGACAGTCATGGTGAGGGAGTCTGTTCCCTCTACAAGGAAAATAACATGCAAAGATGTATGAGCAACAGGACATCTGCCCGAATGGACATGGAATCCTCTCTGGTGTCAGGAGGAGAAAGACATAAAGGACTGACCAGACAAACTCTGAAAGAACATGTGACTATATGCACAGTCCATCCCATTTGTTATACAGTACAGGGAGTAACAGCTGCTCGCCAGAAGATTTGTGCAAGGTTGGAGCTTTCATGCCAACATCAGCAGTGGTTGGTGTGAATGGGTCTGCCTTCCCAGTGGAGCCCACCGAGGCCAGGGCTCAGCAGGTCTTGTAACAGGCTGACAGGGAAAAGCCTGACCCACATCCCAGGACTCAGGAGCCCATCACCGCAGCGTGAAGCACAAGCGCTGACCCCTTGGCTCTAGAATCACCTCTCCGCTCTGCTTGCGTGTCTCTGTCTCCTCTTCCTATGGTTCAAAGGGGTATTGAGGAAAAGGGCTGGTGTGGTCTACCCTCTCTGTCACATCTGAAGCAGGAAGAGTAGAGGGGCAAAACTGCTGTGGTACCATGGAAGGGTTTCTAGCAACAAGCAGAGCCCAGGTACACCCCTTATTAACGTGTACATGTGGAGTCATTCAAAGAAAGAATGGATATTGCCTTCATGTTAATATGAATGCAAAAATGGGCAAACAGAAAAGTAAAAAAAAAAAAAAAAAACCACAAAACCAGAAAATCAACATTAAGATGGTATCTGAACTTTGTCCAAACTCTTTGGTGCCAAAATGTTGAAACTTTTTAGTTTCATTAAGGTGGGAAGTTCCACAACAAAAGCATTATCACAATGCCTCAGCAAGACAACATTTAGCCTCAGCCAGAACTGTTATCAACAAAGGAGGAAGAATTTACTCCCCAGACTCCTCAAGAAAAGTACATGGGACAATTCAACCAGGTTAGAAGGTTGAAGGCCTACAGTCTGAGTCAGTTCCTATCTCTCCTAGTTTAGATCGTGCTCTCCCACTAGTTCTACAACGCTTACAACTCGCTGTACAGTCTGTCGGGTGGACGTGAGAGAACAGCTTCCCACCCCAGCAGGCAGAGGTCCCTCCTCCTGCCCTCCTCGCACCTGCTTTGGCGCACAGCCACCTTTCTCCTTTAGCTAGCTTTGGTGTTTGCCACTCCATGGTGAGCAAATGGGCTGGGAGGAGTGTCATAAAATGAACACTACAAGAAGAACGATAACTTCTTCCATTTTCAGTGAGATAAATCAGCTCAGTGTCTGATCCAGTGAGCCTCAGGCAAGCTACGGGCAGAGGCATGGCTACCAGCCAGCACTGAAGTGGCAAGGACAACAACTGACACATTCCACCCCAAGGAACATCACATCATTGGGATGTTGGTCCCATAACTACCTTCCTCCACAATGGAAATCCCAGTCCTCTCTCACACCTGGGCAGCTGGGGAAAAGGGAAGGTGGGGCAGGACTGCTGCTTTGGTGGCATCCAGCTGTCAGGCCAGCTTGGTCGGGAAGCCTTGCCTGCTCTTACCACCTGCACTGCCTCCTCCCAGCAGTGAGCCACCTCCTCCCTCTCTCACCCCAGCAACAGCACTCGTAGCCAGTAATCACACATGAAGTCATGTGCCTGAAATCAGCAGCTGACCCGGCTGAAAAGTAGCTTGGCAAAAAAAAGGGGGAGAAAAAAAGGGACTAGTTTACTTATTCCTCAAGACAAACTCATGGCACAATTGCAGGTTTGGAAAAGGGGTAGAGCGATCCAGCTCAGGTTGGTTAGGGTGACAGGGAAGGCACCCTGCAGTTGCAACTCCTTGGACTCCTGAGAGGCCCCGAACCAGCACTGTTCCGTTGCCTCCTCACTCCAGTGCCCACTCGGTGCCTCCTCCTGCCTGCCACCACAGCTGGCTGGGCAGCAACAAGGCGGGCCAGCCCCTGGAAACGTCCATCTGAAAATTCACTGTATTTCTGATAGGCTGCTTTCAACTGTATCACTCACGTAGTCAAGATCACCGTACGCCTGGACAGAATGGCACTAGGACAGGACAGGGTATGAGGATGCAGGAAGAGGGAGGGGAAGCTGGACTGCCTGTGCTGGCATGAATGCCACCCTCAGGGACATTAAAGTGTTGCCTGAAGCCCCATTTCAGACTGTAGCTGTACAGATAAAAGGCAAAGGTAGACTGCTGCGGTGACATACTGATGGGAGAGTGCTCCCTGTCCCTGGGAAAGCACTGGAGTCTGAAACCCAAAGTCAAGAGACCCCAGATTTGATTCTGGGACTTGGCCAGTTTCAACACAAACTAGAGTTCAGTTTAACTTTACGTTCTGGTCCATACATAATGTATTTTATGATACACAGTTGTAATGCGGAAAACCATCTAGCAGAATTAAGTAAATAATTTTAAATTATTATATTACAGGGATTTCTACATTACTTCATTTTATATTTTATGGTCAACCTTAATTTCGGCAATGAAACTGCTGACAGTGAATCAGGCACTGATGTGGGAAGTCCTTCCCCTAATTTTTACTGAGTACGGATGATAATTTCACGGAATTTTTTAGAGTTGGAAGGGACCTCTAGAGATCATCTAGTCCAACTCCCCTGCTAAAGCAGAACTCCCCTGCTTTAATAATTACTGGAAACAAAATGGTATTCACACACAATTTGTTGCACTACCGAGCAAACTTGTATTTCTGTGGGTAGACTGAAAATTAACATATTCTTGGAACATACACATGTATAAATTTCAGGGAAATGTCGGTCTTTTCTGATGCCTATGGCAGCACGTGCTTGGTATCAAGACAGGCTCATTTTAAGCATTCCATTTCTCAGAGGAACAGTCATGTGCATAAGAACAGAAGAATCTGGTTTTTTGACCAAAAACTTTGCTCTGCTGAAGGAAATAGAAAATTTTCTTTTGATTTCAGAGGAGTCAGGATAACATGCTCGTGTACTTGCATTTCATGATTTCCTATATATCAGCTTGTCACAATTTTTTAATCATTAACTATTACAAAAGTATATACCATTTAAAAGCCAAATATCACACTTTCACATGGAAACGGCAGGAAATAAAGGAAGTAAACAGGTTTTATTCCATTAAAGAATACTGAGACCCAGATCTTGGCCCCATTCGAGTTTTTCTTTGGATGTCAGGAAACTAAGACCAAACCATAAAGATTAAAAAAAAAAAAAATCCAGATTTTTTTTCCCTGTAGTTTAAATAAAGTAATTCTAAACATAATGTTTATATTTTTAAATATATTTTATATAAATGTAATTTTACAAATAAAAAAAGTAGTTAAAAATAGTTAAAAAGTTTTATAAAATAAATTCTTATAACAGGTTAGAAAAAATATGTGAACTGTACCTGTTATCGCTCAGATTTAGCACTCTCAGCTTCTGCATCTGACCAATTTCATCAGGAAGAAATTCGAGCTTGTTAGAGCGCAGAGACATCACTGTCACATTTTTACAGCTTCCAATCTATAGGAATAAAAAACCCAAAGATGTCAGGATACCTACTTTGATAAAATTTATTATCACTAACTTTTTATGTTGGGAGGTGGCCAAATTGTGTGTTTACTTTAACTAGTAAAAACCAGTAAATACAGAATCCAAAGACAGAAAATAGCGCCCTCCCTGTGTCAGTAACGCCAGGGCAATGCCTAGGGTTACTTGCACCACTCTTCTGGGTGATACTCTCACCTTTACATGAATTTACCAGTTTACTGGTTTTACTATTTTGCTAGTGAGTGTGTAAGAAAGATTCGGTCTTCCACATCGTGCAGAAACAATTGGCTTAACAGATATTTTGTCTGAATGTGGGTGAAATCTTGGGCCCTGCCACAAAACATTTCAATTTGTAATTTAAAAACAGAATCAGCTTCTCACTTCTCTGGGCAGCTCAGGAAGGAAATTCTCATCCACAGCCAGCGTCCTCAGGTTGTGAAGGTAGCCGATGGTAGAAGGCAAGGACTCCAACTCATTACAGCTGCAGTCAAATTCTTCTAATAAAGATAAACTGAAATTGTAAATACACTTGTTAGATGCTATACAAGGGGTAGGTAACAAAAATTAACATCTAAACCCTGTGGAAGTTTTAA
The DNA here is from genome assembly GCA_008658365.1 of Alca torda. Classification (NCBI taxonomy): domain Eukaryota; kingdom Metazoa; phylum Chordata; class Aves; order Charadriiformes; family Alcidae; genus Alca; species Alca torda. The sequence continues at coordinate 34,109,072 of CM018087.1, read as the reverse complement.
AGCATCAGACTACTCCAGACATCATGCCCCGAGGAGGGAACCGTTACTGCAGTTTTCCTAGGAGAAGTCTATAATAATATGATTTTAGGAACTATTAGGGACGCTGTTAATCAATCTTACCCAGTAAGACAGTTTAAGAAAGATGACTTAGTTCCCACACATGATCATTCTTTTTGTAGTGAGGAAGTACTCCAAGTACTTAGACAGCTATCAGGGCAATTCGTACTAAGCTGAAGAATCAAACCAAAAGGTTTATAATCTTAACATGCAAAGACAGACAACAGGCAAAGAAATACTGCTGGTGAGAGCAAAGGGAAGGGAAGGCGAAATTGCCTCAGGGTACATCCCCCTGATGCACTTGACTTCATTTCTAACACAGATCAGCAGGGAAAAAATATGAGCTTGGATCCAAACTCAGGCAAGTAACCTCAGCCTGTTGTAGTCAGACACAGCTTCTGTCAAAGCGCTTATCTTTCACGAGTTGAGAAAGAGGGTTAAAAAGTGATCTTGAAAGGGTATCTGTATGGCAAAGACCGAAACAAAGCACACTAAAGTAAGTAATCTTCTGACACTCAAGTTCTCTCTTTAAAAAAAATGAAATAATCTCCATTTCTGCCTCGTATCTCTTTTCCTAGATGGTTGTATTCTGTCACCTGATGAAAAGAGAGACCTGACCTTTCCTCCTGTACTCCTGTTTCCAGGAGAGAGGAGGAGATAGAGACAGCTGAGAGGAAGGCCCCTGTTGAACTGAAGCCCCCAGCGCGTATGGAGAAAGCACAGCTTCCTACTGCACGGAACTGCATTCCTGCATTTTATTATCCACGAAGAGGTTGTGTAATGAGTTGGAGGTTTTGTACTGAGTCCTAAACAAAAAGGGCCCGCATTGAACAAGACACTGTCTTCCCTGACAGCAGCTGGCAGGACAAAAGCCAAGGAAGCGCCAACGCAGGACGCTGACACTCGGCACCTGAACCACCCACCCCACGCTGCTCCGGTACAAATACATAAAAATATATACATACTACATGTATATTATGCACATAGACACACATATAAAATATTATGAAGAAGTATCTACTGAATCTCTAAAAAAATTAGTCTGGGTATAAAAATTCTTGAGATGAACGCTGTATTGCACTGCTCGTTCAGCTCCCGGAATACACGTTTTGTGTGACCCATTACAAATGCCATCGTTCCCAGCTTCCGCTGCCCCTTTTTTGCTCCATGTGTACTACATTTTTCTCTCAAGTGCTTTAATTAATAGCAAGGTTAAATAGCAAGCAATTATTTCTTCCTCAACGTTTGTCATCTCCCTGTCCACTGATGAAGGGACTAGGTGCCCAGAAGATTGACTGGTTTTTTTTCCAAATAATTTGGTAGATCTGAATAAAAGTTTACCTCTGCTACAAGCATTGCTCCTTAGTATTTATATGAGTCACAGCTGGACTTTCACTGTATGTCTAACTTACTTTTATTCCAGTTTCTTAATTAAAAAAAAATCTTTCAGCCTTCAAATTTTATAAGACATGAAACCAGAAATAGCTACTCCTAACATGGAATTCTCAGAACTTTCCTCTAATTGCTGTATTTCTGTAGGCTGAAAACCCGAAGTGAGTCATACAGTGATTAGTGAGAGAGATGCGTGGAATATATCCAAAAGCTCTGCCAGGTTTGGTTAGAGCTTTTCTTTAATACAAGCTTTGTATCCACCACAATTTATTTCAAACCAGATACAAAATAATTTCAGTAAAGGCAAAATTCCGTCATGTTTACCTACTTCATACAGAATATGTGCTTGGCAGAGCAAGTCCAGCTGGAAAGCTTGTTAAATAGCAAGATGCACACATTCTTCCTTTTACTGATGATAACGCCACCAGACAAGCTTGAAAATAGATAAGCTAATTGAGAACTGCTATGTTTCCAATGGCAATCGGAAAATCTGATACTCTGAACTGTAATGGTGGAAGTTTCCCTGACATTGAAGAATGACTTTATCAGACAATAAAGTTTTATTTGAAAGGTATTGTCTGGCAGGGACATTCTCAGCTTCTTTCCTTCCTGATGGTGTCATCAGCAGACAAATGAATAATAAAATAATTTCTTTACTTTATAAATAAAAACAACAAAGTCAGTGTGAAACTGTATTTTATCTCTGTAACTACCATGGATAAAAAAGTATGAACTTCAGAAAGTGATTCTTGCACATCATGGATTGTGCATGACAGTCAGTTGACAATAACGGCTATAATTCTGACAATGCTCATTTAGCTATAATATCATTAACCTTACTGTCTTCTTGGGCTGAATTCAGATCATTCTTGATAGGTTTAAAGCAAGGCAGACAAAAATCAGCCATGCAGCTGCTGTTCAGTTTGGCACCCATTGAAATGAGGCAGTTCACAGTGACACCCTCCGACCCCCAAAGCGGGAGCACGGGCATTCGCCCAGCTCCTACGGACAAACCCTCCAGTCTTTGGGTCCAATTTGGTACTTAATGTGAATCCATTGATTTTATGAGGAATGTTTCATTAAGCTGGGTCTACCGTGCATAGGTTCTTGCTGGGTCAAACTCTAAACGCCGCTCGCAGGCTTGCCCTTTGAACAAAGACTGCCAAAAATGAGGGTGGCGGTTCACCGTGAGCAACATCGACTCAGACAGCGTTGAAGTGCTCCACGTCTCATCACGAAATTGGTCCCTGGTGGGAGAGTTCCCTCCTCCACACAGCTAATCTTTGTGTGACAATAATATACTCTGCAGTGGGTACCGCAACTACCATTTAGGAGAGAGCGACCCAGTAGGAAACTATCCAAATGGATGAGTCAGAGAAAGGAAGTTCATTATGATGTGGGAGACACTGTCCTCATTAAACGAAAGTACTTCATTTGAAATGCACAACCAATCACTCAAAAATAATGTGATAATATTAGGTGATTAGCCTACTGCTCTGCATATACACCGTTTAGAGCAGCAGTATCTTTAAAGATGTAATTAAGGCTCCACGCCAAACAATACTGAACAGATATTAGGTTAAAAAAAAAAGAGGGATTCCCCTTCAATTTGAACAATTCAATAAATAAGAAAGCACCTTCATGAGAGGTTTTAAAAACTGACCCCCAAAATTCTTAAAGATAATGTTGGACATTATATCAACCTTTTCGCAAAGTGTCCGGTACAGCTTTGAGCCTTACAAGCTTTCGTTGCCTATCAGAATTTATTGCTACACAATGTTTTTAAAATTTCTCCTTTTCTGATTCGTATAACCAACTTTTAATACTCTCCATGAATACCTCATAAATCTAAAGATACTGCAAGAAGCACGGCATGGTGAGCCAAACCTGAGCTTTCAGTTGCTATGTTGTAATAGTTGACAAATTTGGATATTTTTTTTCCCCGACTGGCATACCAACAACTACATTATTGTTGAAATTATTACTGTAAAATGGATGCACCAGCCCAAACCACGACATCATGTGTTCAGTCACACCAGACACACAACCGTTATTGGGCTGAACTCCGCTGCTTCTGCATGAACACCACCGCTGGGGCGAGGAGGGTGATGGAAACACGAGAGCTACAGCTGCAGAAGGCAGCCAGGGACCATGTATTCTGAATGTTTTTCCAAATATCAGTCTATATGGCATTTCAGAACTAAAATATGAAGAGGAAGAGGCATCCTACAAAAATCTCAATTATAAAAATATGTTCTGCTAGAAAGGGATATGTGCAGCATGAAACAATATAAAGAACCACCTGTTCCCATACTTGGAGACAGGCTTGCATCCGCCTTGAATTTTACAGTAAATTGCAGATTTCATTTAGCAAAAAGCTGAAGACACACAGCAGTACGAGACAGAATTTTGCACCAGTGATCATGCAATGTCTGACAAAATGATAGCTAAAGGGCATCATCAGTGCTTTTCATAATAAGATTACTTATATGATACTTTCACATTTTGATGTATACACCTATGAAATTGTCACGACTTTTTCATTTTGCTACTTCAATATTTTAAGAAATCTTCATACATATGAGGTTTACAGCCATTTTCTGTTCAGCATCAAGTACTGCTGTTGCTATGGAAACAGATGTATTCCCCCAAATACTTCTACTTTTGCTGCTCTAATCACCTAAATCAAGTGATTCATACAGAAAAATATCTTTGTTCTTTTTCTTGGAAAATGTGATACATTTCATCTTCTTACCGCTTACGCCAGTATAAGTCCCCAGAAGTAATAGTGTTGCCCCAAATTTAAACGCTATAAGCTGGGTGTTAGGCAGACAATTTGAAATTATTTTATAATTCAGTATAGCTTTGTCGTATTTTTTATTTTAAAAAACCCACGTTCCAGAAGCAGGAGGAAAACACATTTTACTTCATGTTGAAAATCATGAGACTCGTACTCACTTTCCAATTGCATTTGGCAGAATCGTAAGTTGATTGTCATCTACTTTTAAAGTTGTAAGCCTTTTCAACAGCCCTACAAAACAGGTAAGGAAGAAGTAATAGAAACATATTTCACATTCACCTTTTTTACTTTCTGTAATCTCCCATATCCTTAAAGAAACAATGATTTCTAACACTGAATAACTTTGATCTAGCTCTTAGGAAACATCTGTATATAGGAGAGTACACAGACACATTCTTGTTCCAGTGAAAATATGTTTCATCAAAATGAAGCACTAATTAAATGTTAAGCTGAACTGCAAGTAAAATAGTAAGTGTATTTCTGGAGTCTTGAAAAAAAATGTAAAAATTAAAAGAATAGTACCTATCTGTGTAGGAAGAGCAGTATTTCTACTTACCTATTAATGCTTCAACTGAATTCAAGTCCTGTTGCCTTGATTAAGAGGTGCTCAGGTCATAACAGAACATTAGGCAAATTATGTAAAATAAATGCTATATTTATAAAGCTTCCCAAGATGTAGGTATTGACAGAAAATCAGAATCAGACTGAAAACCAGAATCAATCCTGAACACGTTTGTATATGCGGTTAATTCGTATCATTAAAAGAACTGCTATATATCTCAGTGGAAGCGGATGCATAACTGGGTAACATTTACCAAGAAGGGAATGAAGCTTCAGCTTTGCCAGTGCGTAACAGCAGAAAACAATAAAAAAGTAAAGACAGAAGCAATGGGAAAAATATTGCATTAGAGTGCTGGAAACAGAGCTTGAAACAGATTTCCACCTTCTGCAAGTACTAACACTTCAAAACCTGGTTTTTCTTTGAAAGAACTCTGGTTATACTGAAATAGCATTTTTAAAATTATTATTTGTAATTAATGCTGGGAATAACATAAATTAATCACTAATACAGAGAAAAATGTTAAGCACAATGTGCATTAATATGAAAGCTGAAGCAAATGAAAATGTAATTAAAAGAGATACTAGAAGCACTACTCATTTCAATCGCACAACATTTTTGTTGAAAACTTTTTCAAAATCAGCACGTTCCAAGAAACATCTAGGTTTCAACAAAATTTTCTTGTAAGAGGAAAACGTTCCACCAAAATGAATTTCAGCAAGCTGTCATCTGAAAATGCAGTATTAAAATGACTTTTTGCTTTACTTCTGTTAAACCTATTACCATTCAGTAGGAAATGAGAACTTAATATACCTAATTGCAAGAACGTGTAATTAAAAATGTAAACTTGTACTCCTTTTGTACTGGAGCCAAATGCCCACTAAAAAACAATCTGCATATCAGAAAACCACCAAAAGCAAAAATTCTAGAATTTATGGTGAGCTGCAGAAGACCAAAATGGAGAAGAGCTGTAAAAGCCATCTAGTAACATTCACGTAGTACAGTATCATTAGTTAGAAATATAGTTTGGAGTCAACTGAGTTGATTTAAAATTGGGGAATTTAATAGTTCCATGTTCAAAGGGACACACTTAGGGAAGTGAAAAAGATGACGATGGTGATGATGATGATGTAGTAGGCTCATGGGCTAGAAGCAACAGAAGAAAGGAAAAACCTCAAGTGTTTCCAAAGAAAACATAAGGGATCAAGACTGCAATGAATTATCCAGATGCACAGAGTGGTATACCTACAACCACTTAGCTTCCCAAATTTCTGTGTATTCTAAATAATTCTGAAATTCTATGCATGCAAGACAGTAAAAAAAGAAAATGAATAGTTTGCACTATTTGTTTAATGCTCTCATATGGAATTGCACTACTGTAACTAAGAGTAGCAATTTCCTTCAAGACTTTAACTGTTAACATAATCACTGTTATACTTAATTTCAAATTTAGATTACATCAATTACATCTTTCTTTGCTTATTTTCTTTAAGGTAGCAAATAGGAATAATCAATACCTTCTAACCATGTATTTTTTTCCTGACTTTACAAAATGGGCTTCATGGACTGTCCAGACACAGATGTTTCAAACTCCTTTGGAATTTAATGGCAGTTCTTGTTCCAGCTATTATAGAGTCTCATCATTAAAAAAAAATAAAAAGGTATAAATGAAATCTTGAACTGTAAAAGATGACAAGAAATCCTGAGCTTTTCTCACCTATGGAGTCTGGCAGTTGCTGCAACATGTTGGATGACAACAGGAGATCTTCAAGTCCTTCACATCCTGATATGTCCAAATCAACAGTTTCTATCCTGTTTTTTGACACATCCAGGTACACCAGCTGTTTTAACTTCCCTATAGACTTAATAGCATGTTACAAAGCGTTACTTGAACAGATATACACGGCATGCCAGGTTCTAAGTTTAATTAAAGACAAACAATAGTCATACAGGCTGATATTCAGTTATCTCAGCGTCCTTTTTACACGAGTTATTTCACTGGAGCAGTATCTGCAGTGGTCTAACAGCCTTCCTCTTCAGATAACTGCAAACGGAACTGTACCAAACTAAACGACACATATCAGACTAATTAATTTGATCCAGATTCATTAAATCTGCAGAAAGTTTGAGTTCTCATACAGTCATACAGCTGTATTATTTCTTCAGTTGGACACAGATCCAAGGGACTTTTACTCACAATTCCCTTTTACTCATAACAGCAGTCCTCAAGGTCACGGAGGTTAGACATGCAGGTAAAGCTTTTCTGTGTCAAACCGGCTCACTGAATTTTACAAAATCTAAAATTAGACTTTAGATATCCATAGTTCAATTATGAGCGCTTAATCCCCATAGTACGGTTTTGTGAATACGGTGTTTAACTGCAGCTGTAACGTCAATGACCAACATGACACGAGTTCTTCCCTAATTTCTTGGAAAATCTTTGTAGTGTGTTAAGAATTTGAAGCCTGCGGAAACAACCCACTTCTTGATCCATTATCACAAGACAGTCACTTCATTCCGGATGCAAAATTTCACCAAGAAAATCAACAAAAAAGATGCTGTCCTTTTCCTCAAACTAGAACCTACAAGCGGAAGAAGTATCCCTGGTGGGTGCAGGGTGACGGAGCTGGCCCCAGGACCCAGTGACGGGGCTGTGACCCAGCCGGGAGGAGGGAGAAGGCAGCAGGAGGCCACCGCGGGGCTGCAGCACTGTGCAGCCACACAAATACGGCTTCAAACCAGGTGAAGAAACATTCATGGCCTACGCAGCCATTTATGGATTTTGGGAAAGGCATGGGAATAGCTTGTGAAGCGTATGGTTTCTATAAACGTTCATGGGAGTGGGTTTTTTAGTTATATATATATACTTTCAGTGGTTTTTCACTGTACGTATGAAAAAGGAAAATAGTTTAAGAGAGCTTCATCTCCAGGTACTTTTGAAACAATATGAATATAGCTCCTTTTCATCTCTTACCTTGCTGAGATCTGCTCTCTGCTTCTGAGGAGGCAGTTTCATGTTATCTTTAACTGTATCTGACTTGTTGTATAAAGGGAAAATCTTCCTCTCACCCCGACCTTTGCCATTCTCCCCGTGTCAATAGTTGAATACAATCTTTGTTTCTAGCACAGACTACTTTCTAAAAAACTGTATTATCAACATGGGAAACATGGCAAATCTCTAAATCTTAAAATCAATTACCAGTTGGTATTTCCTTTCTATTTTTAACACTCAAAATGTAAAGCTAATTTTAACTGTTTTAAACCTCTTGTTTTGGAGAACGCTTTCATAAAACATCACGTAGGGTCTACTAGACTCAGATTCAGGAAACATGAATTATTCACTGAAAATAATTATGCTCCTTGGGATTTGGTTCCACAATCTGCTGAACTCCTTCAACTCCAAATACCCTCTCCAGGGATTACGGTAGCTCAGCAGGACTGTGGAGCACATTTTAGCACTGGATATATAAACTGATTTATTTGTGAATAGAAAAGAAACAGAATAATGGTTAAAATGTTTGTGCCCACACTCTCTTGTATGTTTGATATTTCTTCTACTCAGTCACACCGCAGCAACAACACTGCAGTATTTCTGGTTTTGATCTCCAGCTGGTTTCAGTATCAAAAAGTGGTTTCAATATCAGCTTTTTTTTTTTCCACTGACAAAACACTCAAAAAGTGGATATTTGGACAGTGACTGAAAATGATCGTTTTCTGTGCCAGCATCCTGCTTAACACAAAATAAAAGATGAATGTAATTTAAAGTCAAAAACCAGTCACTGCTCAATGCAAAACATTGAATTTTGATTAACAAATGTTCAGAGCTGAAAGAGGATGTACTTCTTCCAACACCTCGACGTGTTTGTGCCAGATTGAGTTCTACATTTTCCCTGCAGCAACGAAGGGAAACTGTGAAATGTAGGATGTCACTTGTGTGATAAAATGCTGATGATGGGGATCCCTTTCTCCAGTCAGCATCAGTGTAGGTATTTTAGAGTGAAAATCTCAAATAATTTATGGCAATGAAAATTGAAAATCCAAGTTCTATTGGGGTGGCAACAACTCAGAAACGGCACTAATATATAACCAGGACCCTAATGTTTAGAGTTTAAAATACTTTTTGTTCCATTTCTAAATGGAGTGCTTTCTAGAGGAATATATCTGTGTTCCACTGCCTCAGAATTGCTTTTAATATAGTTGAATCTGTACATACTATCTGTTATTTTTAAGTGTATTTAGATTATTTAATATTTCCTCTTCCTTTTTAAAACACGCGGGTTTTTATAAAACTGCAAGTTAATGCACGGTGACTGAGAAGACACTAGGCAATAATTTCCCCTCACAATGAAAATACACAACAAATAAAAGAGGCACATCCCCATTTAGACACTATCGTGTAATAACACAACATATAAAGGGGGTTTATATGAATGGTTATGCTGAGACTTTTATTTCTTGATAATAACTAACAACTATATAACTAGGGATATGTACCCATTCAAGAAAATGCACATTTATTTACTGCAAGCTACAGAGTTCACTATATCACAAAATAATTTGATTACATAAAATAAATGTTCATACCCCAGGTAGTATTTGCAAAGAATTATTGTCCATCCACAGTTCCTTTAGATTTTGTATTTGTTCGAGAACCTCAGGCTGAGGAAAAGAATATAGTATTATGGACAGTTAAATAAATGAGTATTTTTTTAAAGTTAAATATAAATCAGTATTTTCTTTTAAAAAAGATTCCCTCTTCACCTTCCTCTTTTTTTTTTTTTTATAACCCACATCAGACTTTCAGATAATTAATGACATTAATAGTACGCTCATTTCAGTTAGTTCAACCAATGGTGCTCTTTTCCAAAATTTATAAAATTTAAGAACCCTTGGGAAAAGAAATGAATGCAAAGAAGAACTCCTTACAAGCTCTTGTTCTAAACACTCTCCTGGCAGTATGCAATTTATGAACAAGGCAAATAAGAGAAGTGAGAACTGTGGAGCTTCAGGAACAATGCACTGAAAATAAAGACCAAATCTCAGCTTGCAGCACACGCTAAACTCTGCCTTTTGCATGATTTATACTCTTAAAAATAGCTTAACAGAGGCATATTGCTGAGCACTTTCCTGGATACACCACATTTATGTACGATATAATGTCTGCAATTGTCATATTCAGTAGTTAAAAGAACGGTATGCAATGATCAAGCCTTAAAATTACAATTTTAAGCTTTAAACGAAGATGTTCTATTCTTTTCAACGCTATAGGATATTAGTGAGAGAAACTGAAAAGGCAATTCCCCAAATCATTTCTTATTCATTACAGCTGTGAAAATCAAGAATTATCAGGTCACAAACAATTCCAAGTTTCAGCCTAAGTGGTATTTTTCTTTTTAATGAAACGCCACTTTCACAGATAAAACAAGACTTTCAATTTGCCTTACCTCTGTGAAGTTGTAGAGATTTTTTTTCAGTCTGCCCGAAACTGATATTAAATATTTCATTTTGTTCTGACTAAATCAGACCCTAGCATTTTAAGTTTGTAGTACTATTTCACTGGAATTATTTCAACACAGCTAGAAACAAATCTATCTGTCTAGCGTCACAGGACCTTAAGAGAGACCTCTCATTATCTCCTGGGGTCTAAGCTCCTGGGAATGTTGTAATTCCCATAAGAAATATGACTTTCCAGTTGCCCAGGTCACAAGGCACATTATGGGAGAAGCTCCTGATGCACCATCGGGTAAGAAGGAACCTGCTCATCTGCAGAGCTCAGTCCCTCAGTTTTCCATGTTGTCACATAATGTGTTTCTATTAAAAAATGATTAGCCAATATTTTGAGGATAATTTCTTTTCCCTTGGCTAAATTTATTGAAATTTTGTTGTCCTTCAATGGTTAAAACCACTTCTACTTTCCAGACTAAATTAATTACTGGTCATTTTATACTATTTGTTCCTGTGATGATTAATGGTTCTTCATTCCTCCAGAGTGTTCACTGACTAAGGTTATTAGAGATAATCATAATTTCCCCTCTCAACTTTAATTTTCTTTTAAATTCCCCTCATTAGACAGACACCCTTCTAAAAGGCAACAGCCTCCTCCTCTCTTGCACATATTACAGTTTGATTTGAAATTTCTTGAGTACGGATTATGGCATACCATAGAATCAGAGAATCACAGAATGGTTCGGGTTGGAAGGGACCTTAAATATCGTCTCGTTCCACCCCCTGCCCTGGGCAGGGACACCTCCCACCAGACCCGGCTGCTCAAAGCCTCATCCAGCCTGGCCATAATCCAGATGAGATCTCACTGATGTTTTGATAAGTGGTATGAAAAACTTATTTGTATCTGCTAGAAATGCTTCTGCTGATGCATTTTTGGAGAATATTTTCATTTTCCACATAGATTGCCACAATAGAGAATACAATAGTATGAAGTAGAGTAGAGTAGTTCCGTTGGAAGGGACCTACAATCACCGTCCAAGTCCAACTGCCCGACCACTTCAGGGCTGACCAAAACTTATCATTAAGGGCAGTGTCCAAAGGCCTCTTAACCACTGCCAGGCTGGGGGCATCAAACGCCTCTCCAGGAAGCCTGTTCCAGGGTTTGACCCCCCTCTTGGTAAAGAAATGTTTCCTAGCATCAAGTCTGAATTGAAGATGGACATTAATCTTCAATAAAAGTATATTACATTTTATCCTTTTTCCTTCTCTCCCCACCTTTAACTATTTTCTTTCATAATTTCTTCTAAGGCCTTGCTGCTGACACCAGACTCCTGAAACTCTGGAAAGAATGACACCAGCCTCCCCCTCCTTTCAGGCAGAGGCACTGCAACTGCTCTTTATCATTTGTCCTGTGCCATTTTTTGACACTTCAAAGACTGGAAGATTTCAAATCCTTGACCCATACCTCATGATGTAATGCTCTGGTTTTCCCGGAGACCCGTGACACAGATTACTTATTCCTGTCCTTGATTACATTAAGTCCCTCAAATAAGGCTGCTATTTAGGAAGTGACAATTTCTATTTTAGGAACACATGATTTGTGGAATCTTTCCAGATAATGAATGAACAGAATTACTTCATTTTTGCAGCTACTTTTATTCATAACCCCATGCCTATTACTGCAGAGTGTCTGTGTGGAGCACAGCCTCCCAGCGCACAGGAAGGGACTTTGATCGTCCAGGGATGGACTGTCCATGAAACTCAGCTCTTCCACATCACCACAGTTCTAGGCAGTATTTTTCTCAATAAGAAGGAACTCAGGTTTTCAGAATTCATGAAAACAGAACCTTTTGATCCCTTTTTTCAGGTGATCTTGATTTAAATTAGTACCACTTTTCCTACGACATGGTTGCAGATTCATGCCGCTCCCTTGCCTCTTGGCCCAATTTGCTTCTGGCATTTGATTCCAGCTCCTACATTTTTGGACCAGCTTCCTGAAAAATGAGTCAACTCAGGGAGTCCAGTCCTAATAGCAGTATGGGGCCACTGGACTACCCATTTATCATTCTTAGGGGACAGCACGCTATGATGCAAAAACATAGAATGATGCTGGAGTCATTTAAAACAAAGACAACAAAACGAAACTGACCCCAACAGAGACGCACCCTGAATTCAGGAAGCATATATGTTTTTCTTCTGATCGAAATTCCAAATACCACTTCTGAAAATTTTATTCTACTTATCTATGCAAAAAAAAAAAAAATCTGTTTTCAATTAAAAATCTGAGTTATAGCCATCTATTTTCTCCTAGTTAGCAGTATAAATCAGTAAACATTATCAGGGTTATAACCACAATGGGCAGAAGATAGTGCACTGTCTATGAACAAGATGTAGACTATTTGCTACAGCTTTCTACTACTAGATGACATTTCAAAATTTGTTAAAGTGAAATTATCTTAATTTTAATTAAAGCTACAGGAAATACCACCCTCAGAAAATTGTAAGCTCTGATTCAGCGGCACTATTTGTACAGATGGTTTTTCTATGACTCTGGAACAAAGGGGGTTCAGCTCCCAGGGGTTAACCGTCACCGGACAGGCTGTCGGTGGATAAGGCACACATAGATATTTATTTTGCCATCAGTGTGATCGTGAGTGTCCCAGTATTAATTTGTTGTCCTACAAAAGCACAGCCCCCCTCCCCGATAGCCCTAGCAGTGTTAGGTCTCAAAAATGATGAGGCAGCAGTTTTTCTAAGTTTTGCTTCTGTTCACATATTTACAGCTCCGGCAGGAAGAAGCCAGTGAGCTCTCCTGACAAACAGGCCCATTTTAAAACACAGTTTAAACACCCTCATACTGTTTCGGAGAAGCGTCAACTCCTGCAGATGTAGCAGAAACATACCTAAAGGGAACGGCAACTTGATTATTTTCTATACTGAGACGAGAGAAAATTCCCAAAAGCTATTAAATCTCAGGGAACCCAGTTCTCATCTCAGAGGTGACTTAGGCACAGAAACCACTTCTGGAGTCCAAAATTTATTTCTGCTAATAGCAATTGCTAATATTTGCAGGATATAATGATAGATATTAAGAAATTAACACACCATTGACACAAGTATTTATAGTGAGATGAACAATTCATCCCACATTGAAGTATTCCAGCAGTAGCCACCAGCTCAGAGCGACAATCATCTGTGACCTTGATCTGAACTGCAGAAGCCTGATGTAGACGAAGCCTGATACTGGATTATCAACATTCACCTCACAAACTGCGATCAATCTTCTATTCTACAAGGATGTGTGACCATAGCATGTGGCCACAATATAATAATGCCTTTTAAGTAAAAATTTAATGCCCTGTACACAGAGCAGCCATAACACACAGGCTTTCTATTAAAAAAATGGTGCATTTCTTACCAGTTCAGAGAATTCATTATTGCCCAGATCAAGTCTCTCCAGTTGCGTCAGTTTGTGCATTGACCTGCAACAGAGTAGGAGATAACTAAGATGAGATTTTTACTTGCAAAATGTCGGTCAAATTTTGTTTAGATAAAAATAAAGCTCAAATGGAATTGTTATTGCAAAAAGAATTACATCCGACTGAGGCTGATGCAAATGAGAATAATACACTCCATCTTCATAACATGAGCTGAAGTTCTTGAACTGAAAAGCTAGTAACAATTACGTTAGTATGAAACATAAAATCTTGGTATAATTTTGCATAGTTGATCAAGGAAAATGATCCATGTTATATTTATAAGCAATTGAAAGTAATATCAATTATGACATTTTTGATACAGATTTATACATTTGTTATCAGCTTCTTTACAAACCGCTAGAAAGTGTTTTGCCTCTTCATAGCAGAAGTACAAAGTATGGTTGTTACCTCCCTAAAACTGTACCTAACTCCAGTGTGAGAGTTGCTGTCTGCAGTAGCTTACGGAAACTCTAGCATTGTAAGCCGACATACAACAGAAAAGAGAGTTTTAATTAAATGCCCAGTCTGTGGTTCAAGCGTTTCCTCTGCTGCAAAGCACATCTAGGCGAGTTCTCCTCTCTCTGTGCCGTTCGTGGCACCGGAGCACAGCAGGGGACGGCGTGACCCACGGCACCGCGTGTGGATGGGAACAGTGGGACCTGCTGGGCTGGTGGGTGCCCCCCGAGAGCCCTCTTGGGGCAGCAGCTCCTCTGAGGGCAGGGAAGGCCTCACACAGCCTCTGCGGCAAAAAACTGAGGGCAAATGACAGCAAAACCAACCAAAGCAGCTTATCCCTTCTCACAGAGTTATAAAAGAGAGAGTCAAAGTAGAACATACCGTAAGAAAGTGAACCAGAAGTTAATATCAGCCATGGTCTAGGCAGTAAAGGGCTTTAAATGAGGAATAATCTGGATTTACGTCTGTGACTAATCAATATATAACAACAAAAAAGGCCCTTGTACTGCTTGGGCTCAGGTGACTGAAACAGTGAAAAAAGAGGAAAAGTGAGAAACTGCTAAAAATTATGTTACTGAATTCTTCATTTACTGAAGTCAATGGGATAAATCTCCCAGGTTTATCTCTGAATTTGTGCTGTGAGAAAAACTGGGTATCTCGAGGACAGCTTAAACCGACAAAGGCTCAGATCACAGCATAGGGCGATGACTGTTCAAAGCACTTAAAATCTATCAATTTTGAACATAGGCAAACTTTTCAAAGAAACAGAGAGCTTTAAAACTTATATTTAGAAGATATGACAGCAGAAGCACTGACTCAAAGAAATAATCCCAAAGCAGCAATGATCTTTTCAAAATGAGAGGAAAACTGCTGAGCAGCTTGTGGACAGGGGCCGAAGGACTGAGCGTGCTAGAAAGGTTATGTTAGAATTTCATATTTGTATGAAATTAAGATCAGAAGTTGTATTCAAAATTACTATGACTTTGGAGAATAAGAACGATTTCATTTGAACGTATCAATCTTGATTTTCTATAATGGTTGACATTTTGAAGTTAGTAAATGATTTCAAATAGTGCACTCGATACTCTTATTTCATATTTCAAAAGGTTATTAAATTTAAACCAAATGGCTTTATAAATATTCCATAAAAATTTTATTCGCTTTGAAAAATTTGAATTATTATGATTATATGCTTCCAGGCCTTTCAATGAAAACCCTGCACTAAACAAGGCCTTTTAGATAGTAAGTCTTGCAGGGAGCTGAGCGCTACTGCTGTGCGAGTAAAAAGAGAGGATAAAAATAATTCAGTTATTTAGCATTAACTACAACAGTTGCTTCAGGCGCCTTCTAAGGTAATCAGAGTTGATCCTAATCCAAAAATTAGCACAGTCTTAATTGATCTGATCTAAAATATCAACCATTCTGTCTCTGCAATCTGTATCAGAAGTAAAACTGATTAGCAAAGCCGCTATGGCTAAAAACCACAGACCTGTTTTAACATTTAAATTATGGAAAATAGAGGTCGTGATGAGGCTAGATAGAGAACACTGCTGCATATTTATTACAAGCAAACTTTACTTGTAGGTATATAAAATAGTAAGAAAAAATCACAGAAATAGAAATGCTGTTCTTCAGTAGTAGAGCGAAGCATTTTTTGCTAGACATGTTAGTAAAATCAAAGAACATTTAGATAAACAAATATTCCACTCTCAAGTTTCAGAAGTTATATTCTGTATTGGGTTTCTTTAATCAAACAGAGACTTTGACTGACTGACTGTATTCCTTCACTCTCAGCACAGCTTCAAGCAATGAATCTTAGGGTCACGGATTAAGATCAGGCATCAGACGTGCTCCTGTACGTTACAGAAATTAATGTTCTGGACAGAGAAGTTAAAATATATCTAGCCCTCGTAGGCAAATAGTTCACCACTGAACCAAACGAGTAATTCCTTCTGATAGGGAAGACAGCAGGTTCTGTTTAGGCTGTTATCTTTCCTCTAACATCATTTGCAGCATTTTCAACCACAGAACATTGGGGCTGGATAATGCAGTGAATACCAGTGCACGTACACACCAGTTTTGGAAGCGCAATGCCAAATCCTGAACTCCTTTGAAACTGATGGCACCAGTACTGCGACCCTACTGGTAATACCACTGCAGACATATTCCTATATTATTGATTTCTCCAGTGCCTTCTGGGTTATTGTATGTCTGTTTTAACCTTCATGGCTTTCTAAAATGTTCTTCTAAGTATTCATCTTTCTACTTGTTCATTACTGTTCTTTTTTTGTCCTGTTTTGCACAATCTCTGTTTCTTAACAAGTCTTTGAAACCTAGCAAATATGTTATTTCTGCCGATCGTTTGGTGTTTTAAAAATATCTAGAAACAGCCACAGTTTACTTTCAGAATCATTTCATCTCTCTATGCTGACAGTCACCCCAGCACAGATTAATTCATGATAACTTTGCTTTTTAATGCTTTCTGTTATTCACCTATTTCACACTCGCTCACTCACTGTTGTATATAGTTTCTTTCTATATTTCTTTTTCTTGTCCCACAGCTATTCTACATCTCTTTTCCAATATTTCTTCCAACCTATTTGATCAATGTTCACACACATCTTTGAGACGACACTCTTTGTTTGCTAAAATGAATGGTGGCTGCCCACGCAGCTCCAAAGGGGTTAGCACCTCCATTAAAATTAAGTGAAAAAGTAACAACAAGTTTTTGACTACAAAGTACAAAACAAGACGTTGTAGTTTAAGCCTAGAGCATGGAGGAATTAAATCTGACACGGTTCCAAACCAGTATTTATCAATATATTTGGATTTACACAGTATTTGTATTTACCAGTATAGCTAGGAGCAGTCCAGATTGAGCACACACGTTCTTAGGACAGAAACTGAGTTTCTGTAGACTCTGCACAGACCCCCATTTTAGTAACAGAATTAGCGCTCGATTAGCGCTCCCCAGTTCCCAGCCTGCTTCTTACTGCATTTTTGTTCTTATAGTATTCTTGCTATAAAGCCAGAAGGAATAAAGATAACATTTAATCTTTTACCAGTAAGTGCCTAGCACGCCGGAGTATCTGGGAGCTGGGAGCCATTCAAGCAATACACATTCCACCGGCAGAACGGATGGGGACACTGAAGAGAGATAATGAAGTCACCTGGACAAAGCGAATGTTTCACACTCTCCCCAAAATTATTCCATTTTATATTATAATCTCCACTAAGATAATAGTGAAAAATGTTTTTAACCCCTCTGGTGCCCTAACTGCACTGAACTTTTCTTTAGAAATGTCTTGCAAAAGCTGACTGACATCTTACACATCCAGACAGAAGCGAAGTTTAAGAAACAAAGCTGCAGCACACTCAGGTCAGCTCGCTTACACTCCCTGTCCCGTTAAATAACACACACCCCCCTAAAAAAGTTTAGGTTTGGTCTAATTACACCCCCTAACACTTCCACCATTGTGTCTTAATTGATCTATTAATCTAGTTTAGACTTCTGACATTTAAATATGAGTTGCGAAAAGCATATACAAATTTTAAAATTAATTGAACTCAATGGAGTAATTAATTACCTTTGGAATCGCAAACTTGATGGCTATGGACACTCTTGTCACCATACAGGATCTCACTGACTTTATGAGACTTCTTTACGCCAATGTGTGCACTCCCTGCCAGGAAGTGTTTGCCAGGCTGGACTTGGAGTTTCGAGAAGTGATTACACTTATCCACAATTTCCCAGTGCCTGGTTTGGAAATCAAAGTGGTTTTGCTTAAAACAAATGAGCTGGGCCCCTCTGAAGACGAGCACTGGTCAGACAGCCAGGCAGCACACACATCTCCCGTCCTGAGCAAGTCCTGCGAAGCATCTGAGCGTTACCAAAGTCCCTTTCCCAGACCCCGACGGTTTCCCCCCCTGGCCCCACACAGAGGATTTACACCACGGGAAACACGTTCCAGCATCTCAGTCAGCACTGCAGGGTTATAGCTCTTTACAGCTCCAGATGTTACAAGTGCTTCCGTTATAATATTAACTGTATGCACGGCAGCATTAGGTAGTACAATGCTTTCACAGTTAAAAACCCAGGAAATGTGACATATCTTTTTAATAGTTTGTACTTTTCTCTCACAGGCAGCGTCGCTTCTGGCTTTATCATTCTGCATTGAAATGGATAAAAATTTCTAGTGCTTATGGTTCCCCATGACATTAAAGCGCACAAGACAGAAAACACCCACTAATTGGAATCAGAGCCCAAACAGCAGCATTTCTCCATTATTGAAACGCATAATTACTGTTTATACATTTACAGAATTATATATTTGGAAATGCAAAACTCTTCAAAGAAGAACTGAATGGTAATCTAAGTTACAATCAACTACGTAAAAAGTTATGCATTTCATACTGCATTCTACCTTCGAACAAAACTTTTACTTTAAAAGGTTATGTTTGTACTACTGTAAATTCATCACACAAGGCAACTTTTAAACATCACTTTGTGTAATCTCTACAGTCAGATACATAGTTTCAGAAACTCTAACATTTATACAGGGGCACATTAATTTCAGTTAGCTGGTACTATATCAAAAGATAAAACACACTGCCCAATCGAATTTTAGATGAGATTTTTCATTAACTTATGATATTTTTAGCTCTTTCATGGAATTACTTATATTTTTCTTATGAAAAGATTCATTATATTTTTTTATGCGGGGTCATTTTATAAAGGTGGAACAGGAAAGGTGCAATTATGAGTAATGCTTAGTTAAATATTCATTGCTTAAATGATGTAATGTAATATAATTAATGTGCTAATAAAACTTGCAGCCAAAAACATCACATAAATCTTTATCCATATTGCATTTGGATCTATTCTTCCATTGATAAGGAACTGCAGGAGTTACATGGAGAAGATCTGATTCTCGGCTGTTGAAGTGGACCTCATGGTAGGTTCAGAATAAGGTGAATATTTTCTTAATTATTTTTAAATATAATAATGGAACATTGCACTGAAAAAACTACAAATACATGAACATCAGCATGGAGAGGAGCTTAGAAAGATTACTAAATACTTGGTGAAAACTTAACATTGCTCACAATAGTTCTAAAACATTCACATTTCATAAATTATAACTCACATTATACAATTCAGCTGTATTAATTATAACTCATGGTAATCACATATCCTGCCTAATATAACTTTCTCATGTTCTTGCATGTTTGTTTTTGCTGCCTTGTGTAGAAGATACTGATCTACACATTGTAAACACTTCAAATAACCAAGAAAATGCCTTGCGTTTGCAGTTTCTGACAAAACAAATGAGTTAACAGCCACAAATTATTTTAATGAAATCACGGTATTCTTATCAAAATCCTGGTCAGCTTTCTGACAGACAGGAGACGGGGATTGCACGACGGTTAATCCAAACCTTCAATCACGAACTTCTAATCGCGCCTGAATTATTCCCACTGCTGAAGAACTGTATTCATAAGTAACAAAAGTATCTCTAATAGGTAAAAATTCCTGAGTGAAAAGCACTTGTGTCAGAGACACAGAGAGATTTACACGATAAATACAATGAAAGAGGCAATATAATACTGCTCCAGAATTAAGGCCTGCCTTTTGTTGGCCATACTTCTACAAAGATAGGATCAAGAAAGTTAAAACAGTTACACACTCTATTTCCTGGCGCAACAACACACAGAATTGTATTTTCATTTGAGTTTATGATAAATGGATAGCAGCACTTTCTGAAGAAATAAAAAGCAAATAAAGGTAAATATGTTGCATTAGTGGATTATCTGCTGTATTCATTTCAAATAATATTTTCTCACACTTTTGTTGTACGCAGTAACCTTTATTTCAAAGTTGTTAAAACGTCACATTCAGGCGTCTCTTCCAGTTTTAGTATTTTAAACCTGGCATTGTAACTTTAGTGAATCAGTTTAGAAGTTACATTGCAAAATTAATACTTAGCATTAATAGTTTACCTGTTGCAGAGTAGCTAAATCTTAACCAGGGCTAAAGCATTCCATGATACAATCACAAAGAGCCATGTACTTACACATCACTTAATGGATTACAAAGAAAAATCAGTCTTAGTTTTCAGTGAATCTCAAGATAATTTACACAATTTCTAGAATATAAAACATGTATCATGTAAACCGAAGGACCAAAAGTAGAAATTAATCTGTCATAAAGTATTGACTGTATATATAATCCAGGCTTCAAAACAACAGAGCATGTTTAAAAATGGATTTTGAGGATACAAAACATCGTTACACATGGGCTGAAATATATAACAGAGAAAATATCTAAAACAATGCACATAATATATATACACTAATGTTTACTTCATCTTTAACTATCAAAAATAGTATCTGTTTCAACTTTTAATTATATTGAAGGATGTAAGGATTTTACAATCTCAGATCAGAGCCCACGGGATGAAGCCTCTGAGGACTCACTAAATCCAGCAGCTCCCAGGCAGCCACGGAAGTGTGCTGCTCTCTTGCACACTCGTTACTAACACAAAGAGAAGCGAGAGCAGAGAATCCACAAGGCACACTTGCCCTGGCTGCACGGCTGTCAGGAATCCTGCCGTGCAAACGCAGGGCTGTGCACAACGTTACTGGGTTCAGCGTACAGGAAAACCGGCCAACATATCCATCTGGCCTGAACACTCTGGACTACGAGGCAGCTTCCATCAGCCTTTGCGTACCACAACTGTTTGGTTCCACAATACAGTTTGGGAGAACCACCTCAACACAGCCTACTCGTGCTGATGCTCCTGATGCTGCCGTTTCTGGTGCCCGAAACTCTGCTGACTCCACATCCTCTGCGGTTCGGGGCACTGAATGCTCTCGGGCGATGGGCAAGGGCACTCTCCATCTTCAGATGCTAAGATGAGAAAAACCAATTTCAATGCCCAGAAGATGGAACTGTTGATGCAGAAGGTGTCTAAACACAACCAGTGCATCTACGGCACTGAAGACTTGTGACACTTTACCTAATTCTGTATCACTGGCCTGAAATAAAAAGCACCACGAAGACAAGAGTCTCACATACAGAAACTGGAGATCAAGTTCTTTCATGATTCAGCCATAATAAAAACACACGGATGCCCGATTTCAGGAAAAAATGTTTGCGTACAAAATGTAAGGATTTTAAAAACACACTACTGACTTACAATATTGCCATTCCCATAGGATCCTAAATTCCCGTTAGGTTTGTTTATGGTGGAAATGGATGAGATCTTAAAATTAATCCCTTAGTTCAGGACCCAGTTATGAATCACTCTACAACTGGAAAGGTTTGCTCAACCGGTTGTAGAGAAAGGTGAAATCGTCACAGCTTTGACCTTCGTTCACACACAGTTTCTCTCCCAGCACAGCTTTCAAATCGCTGGGGAAGGGCATTCTGAATTTTCAGTTCAGCTCCAGTTTTGCTTAACTGATTATATAAATAAACAAAATGCAGAGAAAATCTCATTAGCCAGCTCCTGGCAATATCAAAACTTTACAAATAATTTTTTTACCCTTTTTTTTTTTTAAACACCTTTTTTCTCTTTTTATTTTCCATCTGCTTTCTGGATTCCTCTACCCTCTTCCTGATGATTGGCTTTGCATGGTTAAAACCAAGGTTAATGCAGGTTTCTGCTTTCTAGACTAAATGACATGAAAGTCCACCTTACCTGGGACACAAATTTTCTTACAATGTGCCCCACGGCACATAATTAGCTATTGTTTGTAGATCCCGGTTTGTGGGTTCTTGCTCACCATGCTTTGGGAACAGGCTGCGTTCTTGGAGCCAAATAATCCCTGACGTATACTGTACATTCACAGCATGACGCTGGAATGTCCCACGTGCCTTACGAATCACTACTTGAAGGATCCTTTCATACAGAAAACTGAAAATTACCAGTTAACATTTGGAATCTTCCATTTCATGCTGTTTATCTCAGAAAAATCTGGAGGAACGCTATCAGGAAGACAGAAGAAAATATGTGTCCCCTTGCAGGATTAAATGGCCTTAACTAAACTACTGTCCCTTTTCCCCGAAAGTAATGCATTTCTTAACTTTGTATCTATCGTAAATGTTGATTTCAATGGACAACTTGAACATATGAAATTCATGTTTGCAAAATTTCAAAGTATATCTAGTTAAAAACATTCGAAATACAAGTAAGAGCAAACACAGCTATTCTGTCAGGGAATTTCAGAGTTAATATTCCCTGAGGACAGTATGAGCTTCGGCACATGAGAGCCCCAGGGTAAATACACCCCTAACAGCCACCAAACCCAGGAGCCACATTCACATCTAGTAAACTACACGTGGCTCTGATGAGATCAATGATTTTGCTACAAGATACCTGCATTTGGACAAAAAGATACAATCTATCAGTAACACAGGTAAACAGAATGACAATTAAAATTGCTCCATGTTCTGGGACAAATCCCCTAATTATGAGCCTCAGGCCCATTGCAGCTACCTGAACTCAAACCCACTGCAGCTGAGCAAGACCCCCTGTACCCGTCACTGCCACAAAGGGCACCTCACTCTTCTGCTCAAAAGATTTTTCATTTGGTAAATAATGTATTTGACAACTTACATTTTGTTTATAGCTTAATAATACAGTGGAAAGTAAACAACTGCTTTGTAGACACTGCAGTACTGATCAACTTGAACATATTATTAAATTAATATAAAATTACTAGTACTTGGGATCTGGTTCTGAAGATTGAGGAGGAGCAGACTCTGAGTTTCCCACTTTAAAAGTTGACTAAAACTAAGCTACGTTTCACCAGGATATACAACATCTTATTCAAATCTCTAAGGAATTCAGCACGTGCTTTATACTCTCACGTGCTAGTTTTGCCTGGAATGAATGAACATAAATTAAAGACAGCCCTAGTTTTAGCCGGCCAGACTGAAAATGCAGTTTTGGCCCCGTTTTCCCATTTACTTTGCCAGAGAGCAGGAAGACCTAACTTAAGATGATGAATAATTAACAGGGATGAACCAAGTTCAAACAGTGTTAATGAATATCTGATCACTAAAGGTTAACTGAATCAGCTAACCCAAAAAACAAGAGTAAAAGAATTTTACTCTCAACACAGGTTTCTTATTTAGTAGTCCTTTTGATTCCTATTTCTACTGAAATATGGCCTAAAGACAGCATGAACATATATCAAACCCAAGATTATTTCTAAAGGGAAAGCCAGAGAAGTAAAATAGGAATGTACTAGAAAAAGACAAGGATGAATGTGAGATGGAAAATGTCATGATTCGATAACTATCTACATATTTACTGAGGCAGAAGGATGCCCAGAGAAGCTGTGGCTGCCCCATCCCTGGAGGGGTTCAAGGCCAGGTTGGACGGGGCTTGGAGCAACCTGGGCTGGTGGGAGGTGTCCCTGCCCAGGGCAGGGGGTGGAACGGATCTTTAAGGTCCGTTCCAACTCTAACCATTCTATGATTTTATGAATTAATTGTATTCACACAGAGATGAGTGGAATAGGCATTTTGTTGCCTGGGTTCACCGAGATGAATGTACTTTGAGTGCCCTACATTTTCTGCTCTATCATTCCTGGCATCGGATTGTGAATAAAGCCTTGGAACAGGCTGCCCAGGGAAGTGGTGGAGTCACCATCCCTGGAGGTATTTAAAAGACAGGTAGATGTGGTGGTTAGAGATATGGTTTAGTGATGGTTTTTGTCAGAGTTAGGTTGATGGTTGGACTACATGATCTGAAAGGTCCCTTCCAACCTAGACAATTCTATGATTTTATGATCCCTCCCATCTGGAGGGACAAATGGCCTCTGCTGAAGTTTGCAGCCCACAGCGTCCTCAGGTACAGTCTCTACACTTCAATACGGCTCAGGATGGCAACAACTGAAAATATAATTCTGCATGCATTTAGCTCAGAACCATCCATACTTAATCCAACAACCTATTAAGTGGCAGAAACACACTGTCACAGAGTGGCTGAGCCATTACTCAGAGATAAGCCGGGAGGGTGACAGCAGCGCAGTGCATACAGACACTCGAGGAGAGGTGTGTTACCTGCAAGCCCACGCTGCATCAGCACCGCAGCCGCGACACTGTGCTTCTGGTAGTCTCCTTTTCCAGCGGGGAAAAGAAAAGGTCTCCGATGGTCATGGCAGGTAAAAACCCCATCCTGTTCCCAATGCATTCCAGCAGTCATCTTCTCTCTATTTAACTCCTCTTGCAGTCTGAATTGTGTGCAGGCCTTTTCACTCTGTAGATTATTTTTTTTTCAATCAAGTGAAATTAAAAGGATACTGACCTAAGGTGTTCTGAGTATAATGAACAATTTCCTTGCATACCATAAACCAACCATGCCTAAGAAAGCAGAGCACAGAGCCTAAGCATAACCAAATTAGATCTCATTAATAACCATCAGAGTGAACTCTTTGTGTGTTTAGCTCCCAGTTGTTCTGGGAGGAGCTCAGGGCTCTGGGATAATTAAGAAGAAAATGAGTGTAAGGTGGGCTCAGGTGATTCTCCATGGTTATAAATGTTCTCCCCTCCCACCACTTTGTGCTGTGAAGTCTTTATCTGAAATTTAACCCTACTAGTCAGATATAAACTCTTCTGAAAAGATAAATCACTTTCCCATCTGTTAAATGGACATTTTAAAGAAACAAGTAAGTGATAAATAAATACAAAAATATTTGGCCTATGAAACAGGCCTACACAAAGGGCTCTAACTTCTGCTCTCTCTTCCCTTTGCCCATTTGCCACATTAAAATTACACAGCATGAACACCGCCAGATACGAACCGCTAATTGCAGTTTAAGTAATAGCAGGAGTATCGTAGATGGCAGAAGCAGTCCTGGTGTACGGTCACTGCAATACATGAGTTCTAGCTCTATCTTCTCCCAGAGTGGCCCTTGCTGGAGACACGGCCAAAATAATGTCACTGCTGCCTTCAGACAAAAATGATTAAGGCAAGTTTTCAGACAAGCTTGATCCACTGTATATGCTGGAAAAGCATTCTTAGAGTAAAAAAAAAAAAACATTTTTCTGCATCTTCTCTGAGCAGCAGATATATTTATTTTAAAAAGCCTAAAGGGAAGATGCATAGTAGTAGTTCCTTAATAAAATATTGGCAATGTTTTAATAATGTAGTGCCAAAGTAGTACGTCTTCTGGAATGTGATTTATTAAACTCAGCCAGAGTTACTATTTGAAGAAAACAGGTCATCATGAATGATGAAAATATTTGTAATCTCAAAGTGTGGGAAACAGTTTACATTTTTATAATAAACTAGGAAGAAAGTGGAACAGCATTTCAAAAAATAGCAGTCAAAAGCTAAGCTTTTAAACCTATATTTAGATGCCTCTGGACAGATTCTCGGCTGATATAAATTGTCTGTTCCACTGACTTCAACACACTTAAGGCAACCTGTGATTTTTGCAAATCTGCTTCCTCAAACAGGATTTTGGAGGCAATAAGGATGTCAGGACTATAAATGTTATTCAAACCAGTGGGACTAATGTTCTTAAGAATGCTTTTTACAACTCCGTTTTCAGGTGAATGGAAATAATAATCATCACTTTTACTTAGCAAATTTCACATCTGAACAAGGTAATGGATTATGATGTTTTTGATATCTGAATATTTTTCTGAATCCTTATTGTCTCATTCCTGCTCAGATGAAACTAAAGAAAGACACAAGGCCGTATCTGCCGCCTTTCAACACTGCAAAAGCTGAGAAATGTTTATACCTCTCTCCAAAAGTCAAAGCAAAGTGGTATTGAAATAGGGAACAAGAACAAAATAACTTTACCTGACAGTGTTTCAAACAATATTTTGATAAACTACCAAAGATGTTTCTATGTGATATATGCCCGATTTTATACTAAAATGATTATTTAAGAGGAATGTCAGCGTTCAATACACACACCGTATCTATACAGGAAGTGATTCATCTGGATTATTCTCCTTTCTCAATTTGGAATAAAGTCTTAGCTACAGAAGGGCATAAGGGTTGTAACTCTCTACAGGTTTAGATAATTCCAATTTGCAACTTAACCTCTCCAAAGCATCTACTATTATATGTATTCTGCCAAGGAAGAATCTAGTCTACTTCACTTTATATTGTTTTAAAAACAAATGACTATGTGCTTTTTATACAGTTTTTATGATGCTGCTTAGAAACCTTGATCCTTTGAGTCTCCTTCTAAACAGTCTCACCACTTTTAAGCAATAACCAGCATAAATGAGTTACAAGTAATTTCAACAAATATGTATCTATAACCATTACAACAGGAGCAGGAGAACCTCCACCACTTTGCCTTGTTTCCATCTGATTTGTTTGCTAGAGATTTTGTAGTTGGGGGTGACTGGCACATGAACCTGCTGCAGAGCTACACGGTACCTTGGTACTGGAATTCATAAAAAGTTCGGCATTCCCAGTGCAGCATTTAATATTCTGGCTTATGTTAGTTATAGCATTGCTAAATGATTGGCCAGGGAATAATAACCCACGACTCATAACATTTCTGATTTAATCATTTTGTAAAATAAATTAAACCAATTAATTAATTATCCACGGGAGAAAAAAGGAACATGTATACTCCCCACCACCCCTTTATAGAGCTTCTACCCTCTATGGTTCTATCTCTAAATTTTGGGGAAAAAAAGAAATGGAAAGAAAGAATGTTAGAGAAAAATACAATTTTTCACATTATATTTTCAGAACAAATAAAAGTACACGTGGAATTCAAAGGAAGAAAAAATTACATTTTATAAAATTTCATAAGAGTAAATTCTTCTGAGCGAAAAAATGGCATTCTCCACCCCCCACTTAAGTTTTTGTTACAATATACATTTAATTGTGAAGCCACAACAGATACTTCATTATATATGCACAAAAAGATTGCTTTCACACCTTCACTTATTATCTACAAGGAAAAACTTAATAGATGGCATCCTTCTTGTTTCCATTTCTCTTTGAAATATTTTCCATGGAAAACTTTAGGTAAGACTGACCTTCTGGGCTTTTGAGTTATTGGAAGAAAATGTATCCATTGCCCTTTATCAAGGAAGATATTAAAGCATTGATAGCAAAATATTATACAAAAATAGGAACATTTACTTTTCAAAGAATTTTTGAGAACTTTTTCGCAGAACTAGAATGCTCAGAAGTACTGTTGTAATGTAAACAGTGACAGTTAAAAACCCCGAGATTCATTATAACTTGAGACATTTGCAGAAAAAAGCAAACCAGAAAATTACCAACTTTACATTATATTGCCTACAACAGGTAAGTCTAAACAATGATTTATCAAGTAGGCTGAATTTTGACAGCAAACATACATATTAGCAGCAATTCTCAGAAATAAGACTGTGTGGCTAAAACATATCGCCTGTATTTTCACATAGTTTTATTTTATTACAATCAAAGCCTAAAAATGTGCAGTCAAGCATAGAAAACATTGGTTTACTTTTCAAGACTGAGACCCCATCAATATAAAAATGGCTAATCAAAAGGAAAAACCGCAACCCTATCATCATCATCACCATCCACAAAGTGCTTTTATTCCTGACTCAATCCAGGAGTAAAATTACAGGTATGCAATATTTTGGCAATGCAGGAAGATTGCACTAAAACAATTGCAAATTGAGAGGACAGAGATAACTGGAAAATGTCTTTCAGAAATGTACTGATTTAAAGCAAAGAACGACAGAACAATGCATGCAAACATCGTCAAAGGAATACCAAAGTGCCGAACAAGACAAAGAATCTTACAAGGTATTTATACAATTTGTGATTAAAACTTACCAGTTTTGGTTGATTCCAGCCAGTTTACTTATTAACCACCACAATTTGCCTTATGCAGAGAGCAGACGTGATGCTGCAATACCGCAACAACTTCGAACCATCAGGACTGCAGCATGGTGCCACCGAAGTTTTACCCTTCCACAGTTTTCTGGTGAAAACCAGAAGTCTGTGCTGGAGGAGGGCAGCCTGGCTGCCCCTCCTGGTGTGTCCTGCTGGTCGGGCCACCTGCAGCCAGCTCCTCCGGTGGCTGTGGGACTATGACCAGTGCAGGAGCTTCCCCCACCACCTGCCTCCACCGCTCAGCAAGGAGGAGACCCAGTCCCAAGCCAACAGTTCTGCTTTTGCCTCTTAGCAAAATGTAGAGTGATGGCCTTCAATCTTAAAAGGAGTAGCGAGAAGGTACTGATGACTCTAATACTTTGGAAACTTCTCATTCCTCTCATGACCACCTTATCCCGTTTGTACTCTGCTGACACACACATCTCTGCCCCTTGTCCGGGCAGAAGAAACAGTTCTCTTCCAAGCTGCCTACTTCAACTGTGTGTATAGAGACAAACACTAACAGATCTCCCCTCAGCTTCTATTTTCTTAGATTAAGTAACACATTATTTTTAGGGTCTTTCCATATAATACACTCAGCATTCATTATTGTTCCTACCTGATTAGGACCTTGTTTAGCTCTTCCTCATCCTCAATTCATTTGGAGCTTTTCCAAATGAGGCCTCACTCATTTTTTATACAATGTCACAAACACTTCTTTGTCTCT
Organism: Alca torda; assembly: GCA_008658365.1. Taxonomy (NCBI): domain Eukaryota; kingdom Metazoa; phylum Chordata; class Aves; order Charadriiformes; family Alcidae; genus Alca; species Alca torda. The sequence goes on along the minus strand of CM018087.1, from coordinate 34,080,295 downwards.
AGTGAAAATACTTTGACAAAGAACATTTTGCATTGTCATGGCTCTATTAGATGGATGACTCACAGACATTTTACATCCTACCAATAAACTTGTCTTTATTTTCCAACATGATTTCTGATTGAAGAACTCCTAATTTATAACATAAATCGCTGTTAGTCCCTCGGTACAAGAGGGTACAAGGCTACTATTAAATTTCAGCCAGCTTTTCATTGCTCTCGTCATCAGAATTACATAGTTCTTCCAATTTTAGAGGCTGTACTTGAGAACTTGATCTACAATTTTTACTCTTCACAAAGCAAATTATATCTGAGCAATAGCTGAAGACCAAGAGAAATCCTGTTTTTCCCTAACATCATCTGCTAAGGACCCGCCCCTTTGGTAATGTCTCCATTGTACGTTATTTCCTAGTGGCACGGTATTGCAGAAAAACAATAGCTGTAATACCTACTGTCAAGAAAACCAAAGAAGAGATGAGAAGTCACAGCTTCAGTTGGGAAACAGTGAGTCATTGGGACGAGTACAACAAATGCAAGTATTTTCTCATCAATTACCAGCACCTACAGTTTCTCAGACACCAGTGACTCACCATTGGTAAATGCCGTTTCTACAGTTTTCCAATTTTACAAATCTCTACTGAAAGAAATCCCACAAAACCCTGAAAAGGTGTTTTCCGTAGCCCAAACAGCTCTAAGATCAAAGATGACACTAACTACTTTAATTTGCTTAAAGACTTTTGAAAAAAATATAGACAGGTTGTCTGTCTTCTTGGTGCAAACAACAGCGCGGGTACAGTTTCCAGATTCTTTACTGGGAGATGAAATATTCTTGATTGCTCTCAGGAATTCAACAGGATGTTAATGTTCCAAAACATTCAGTTTAGGAGTGGCAGGTCTGCTGACATTTGTTGCTATGAAGAACAATGAATATTTATGACAGAGCCCAAGCTCAGAAAATATAAAATTCAATGCAAATTAATGAGCTTCCATAGGAGTAGGAACGAGACCAGGCTTAAATATGACTGTTAGATAAATTAAAAGCTTTTGTTGTTACATTTGAAATGTGCTCAGAACATTCCTTTCCCGACTAAGCTGTAAATTTAGCTACTGGAGTTGTTTGAAGAGTTGGTGATTTACTTCAATTACTGTAATAACTCTGCGCCGTCCTGATGCAACCACAGATCCTCAGCATGCGAAGAAGCAAAGGGACGAACCTCAGTGAGGGGAACCATCTCTGAGCTTTGTGTATGTATGTGCCACGGTTCCTAGAATGCTTGGCCAAAAAAATTAGGAAAATTGGTAATTTATATTTGAGGTTGGGCTAAATTGTGGACTAGCTAGTCTAGGCCAGGCTATTTTTTAAGAGCAGAAAGCCAGACTGCCCTCTTCCTAGGGCAGGCCAAGGACAGATCTGCTTCGTAAATATGCTGGTATAATTATGCTATAAGATTTTTTAGGTTTTACTGATTCCTTCTTCTCTCCTATGAAAGTTCTTTCATCAGCCTGAATATCCTGGTTCCTTTGAACACCAATGCACTGGCATGGGTCTTTGATGGGTCTTTGTTACTAATACACAAACCAAGTTATAATCAAACTCCTGGAAAACAGCCAAGATGGAATGAAAATATAGTCTGTACTAATGGGAAATCTGCCTCATATAACTGCTTTATCACTTACAAGGGGAAAAAAAAAGCCCTGGGAAAACAATGCTAGGATTTAACCAACTGCCCTTTGGTAGAAGGGCAATAGCACCATATCCTTCTCAATATTCTGGATTTACATCCCATTTGAACACAAACTTTTGGTTTTCACTTA
>CM018087.1:32228484-32273484 GCA_008658365.1 Alca torda | reverse complement strand
ACAAGCAAGCTAATGATACTCTCAAATTAAAATATGGATAGTCGAATATTTCAAATTACAATGTGGGGGAAAAAAAAACAACAACCAAACAACAACCAACCCAAGCTGATCTGAAGCCCCAGAAGTTGTTCTGTGCCTCGTCCTTCGCAGTACCATGGGGCAAGGCAATACCCCACCGGCTCCAGGCTGGGGGGCGCGGGGGAGGCGGAGAGCTCCGCTCCAGCAGTGCCTTCTGCCGGCGGCGGGCTGGAGGAGCAGGGGACCAGCCACCGCCCCCTTCTCCAGCCCCCGCGCAGCTTATCGCGGCCGCCGCTTGCTCAAGGTGGGCTTTGTGGATGGGTTGAGATCCAAGGGAAATTTGATTGCCCGCCCATAAAGAGCCACGGATTTATTTTTTTTAAGTCCTGGGCATTTCACACCAAAAAAAAAAAAAATTAAAAAAAAATTCAAAATCTGTTCATCAAAAGAAATTACTGATAGAAAAGATTTCAGGTCAATCTTGTTAGTGGTACCCTGCAGCATCCTGATGAAGGAGCTTGGGATTGCAGATTGGGACTCAGGGAGGACAATGAAGACCAGGAAGAAAAAGCAAAAAATAAAAGGTTGGACCCTGCTGGCTGTAATTCTTACCCGAGTGAGCGCTGATCTCAGTAGGAAGCAATGCTACACGCGTGAGTAGGGCTTGCGGGACAAGGACCTTGTAGAGAGGCCACTCAGCTCAAAAATTCTATACTCAGCAAGCACATATAAAGTGGCTGTTTATATTTTTATAGTGCCACAGGTATGACTGGGGTATATGAGCACACTTGATATTTTCTGCTGGAACTTCTTTACTGTGGGGAAGAGTTCTGGTTTATGTCCTTTTGGAGAAAAAGTGGAAGCAAAGCTTTAGATGGTCTTTTTCTGTGCGTCCATCTTCCATGCTCAGGATACTTGCTTCAAAATAATTCATTTGTTTCTAAGCACAATGTTCTTTTCTGTATCAAAGGGGAGAAGAAAACAAATAATGGAATCATTAATTTTAATCTGATTTCAGAACATAGGGAACCATTCTAAACCCCTGTCTTGAAATATTTTCAGGACAAACAGTATAAATTAACTTTTTTTTCCCATTAGTAACTTTCTGCACAGAGAAAACACATTTCCAGGCTATTCTATTTATGTTCCACATGTTGCTGCAATTGCCTTGAATTGGATAGTGTAGAAAATCCTTTTTCTATCTAATCTCGCTCTTCGCCCTGTATATAAGTAGGGCAACATTATCCTAGAACTCCGAAAACTTTATGTACACAACATCTTATTTGAAATTAATGGGCACATTCACAGTACCAGAAATCCATTTATTTTAGAAAAGACGTATTGCCTTTTTGGGGGCTTGCCACGTCCCAACAGAGCAGGGTCAAGCTGAATATGGAGCTGTAGGTTGATTTATCTCCAGGATTCTTGCAATTTCTCAGATGTCTGCTGGCATCACATCCAGGTAGGGATAGCACAAAGTGACATTTACTATTTCGGTCTTAAAGTGAGTGTGGATATTGTTGCTAATAATCATCCTCTTGTAAATTATAAATGTCAAGGACACCCAAAACCACGTGTTCACTGTAGCTTCTTTTTTAGAAAGAAAGTCTCCCATTTGCAGACATTTCCAGGCTTGGGCTGGTCCCTTTGGCATACAGCACAGCGTTATCCTTTAAGGTGTTTGACCCCTGCCTTTAACTTCTCCAATATAAATTAATAAAATGGGAATTTTTTGTTAAGGGATGGCACCACTTAAAATCCATATGACCTACAATTGCTGTGCTTTAGGTTGCCATTGGTAATATCAGTTCTTAGAAATAAGAGTAAATGGGGCTGACCTGGGCCAGTCCTGAAATCACAGAATGTTCCCAGTGTTACCAGGAGCGGTACTATGGAGCTGGCAAAAAGTTTCTATTACTATTATTAAACCAAAAGCACTGCAGAGCACTGGGGTGCAGCAGATGAACGAGGCAGAGAGCCACGTGCTTTGCTGCAGTACAGGAGTGGTGACATATCCCAGAGGTAGCTGCCATCGCCCCGATTCTTCCTGAACTGTGGACTCTGACAGGGGCTTCCCAGGTGCTCAGCAGCCACTCTCCCTTCACCCCCAGCACATCCCCACTACCGACCAGAAATGCTCAGAGGACCCCATCCAGTAAACTCCAGCCAAGAAAATCAGGATCTAGGCCATACATGGTTGTGGTAGGAAGGTATTACATTAACTGAATGCCCCACCCAGTGTTGTGTCCCCCCCAGTCAGCCCAGTAGTTCTTCGCTTTGCTAAATGGCTGTTCTCAGTGCTGCTACGCAGCCGCCGTGCGACAGCACAGCAGAAGCAGCATTGCATGAGCAGATGAAATACAGCTAATTTATTAGGGTGAATCAAAATCAGGACTTAAGATGCATTTTTAAACCTTAAAGATCTCAGTAAGTGCTTTATAACTGTTACCTTTTCAAAGTTAAATAATTGGGAATGTTTATGGAAAAGATAACAAGTATAAATGGCTCTCTGAATGAGTGGTAATTCTCTAATTTGAAGAGTAGCAAAATGAAAAAGCGTGGAAGAATAGACCAGGGACTATAAACTGTAGCTAATCCACAGTCCTGCTTCTGATGTTGCTCAAACTACTGATGATTGGACTTTCTTCAGTAAAACCCTTGCACAGTCAGAGTACAGCCCTTAAAGCCTAAAAGGCTAAAGATTTAAGTGCCAATTCAGCAAATTATTTAAGTCTAAGCTCATGCTTAAATTTGTCCTTCTTCCAGAATGCACTGTTAAAATTTCTCATTTAGTGCGCGAGAAGGGCATATTTAATCTCATTAAATTTAAAGAAAATTTTATCACTAGTGCCGTAAATAAGGTTGGGCTTCAGGGTGACAAATGTGGGCTGGGTGAAGCATGAGAACACCGCCATGAAGGAGGATATGTCTGTAGTCAAAGCTGCACATTTTCTGAAGGTTTTTTCAGGGAAATATCAGGTATCATTTTTTTCTGTAAAATCTGGCTTTCCTGTCTTGCATGGAAATAGTTGTTTGGACCTTCAGTTTAGCAGGAGCCTATTGAATGCCCTGTATTGTTCTACACACACTCCCCGCGCCAAGTTATTCTAATTAATGGCTATTGATTTAAGTGTTTTCCATTCTATGAAAGATAAGGATAGCAAAACAATAATGTCCAGTTGGTTTCTCTATTAAATAAATCTGAAGAAATATTTGTACATAGGATGGCTATTAAGTGCATTGATCTGGATTTTATTTAGTAGGAGAAAGTCCCAGTCTTTGGGTCCCCACCTGAAAGACAAAAGCCCAAAAGGAGGAGAAGGAGATACATAATGCCAGGTTTGACTTCTTTCCAACTTGGTATAACAAGAGAATTTTGCTCACTCCTTCTGCCCCAATCCCTTCCCCAGGCTCCTCTCTGGGCACATACAGTGTGTGGTGGGTGGTACATGACACACCTGAAGAGGAAATGTTCAGCTGCTCCTTTATGCCATGAAAATGAGTTCTTCAGAGCTTCCTCCCATATTAGAAAAGCTAAAAAGCAAAGCAAATGGAGCAGGAATTATCAAGCTCACCTCTGATGGCGTACTGTATTTCAGGTTTCTTACATTGAACCTTTAATGAACTGGTTTTTGCAGTGTGCAGGCAGAACTGCTCTCGCCGGAAGGAGCTGTGGGGTCATGTAATGGTTGTAGAGAGAAGACACTATTCACACTGGTGGTTGGTCTGTGTCAGATGGACAAGACAACATCTCATTTCTTCCCAGCATTTCTACCTAGGGTGGTGACTATTATTCCTCTGGGAAAAGCGCATTTGCATACCTGTCCCAGATGGTATCCCACGGGTTTACTGAACAAGCCATACCGGAAAGATAGGATGTAGCCAAATATTTAGAATTAAAGAAGAATTAAAGGATGAGGTGGGCTAGTTGGCACATTCCGATTAGGAGGAGGCCAGGCTGATATTGCTGAGGGACCATGCAGGACCTCCTCTTGTCTCGGGACACAGACGATGGTGTTCACTAGACAGTGTTGGGTGGGAGGTGTTTAGCCCTTTTGGCCCCTTGCCATCTCTTTTTGACTCAGGGTAAACCCAACCATGTGAATAATGGAAGCAGTTATCCCAGTCACATTTTTTTGCATAAAAGATTGCTTTAATAGGGGATCCCTTCAAAACAAACAATGTAGTGCATTTAACGAAAAACTGTCAATATTATAAATGTTTTCTGAAAATGTGGTATTTTCCAATGCCTTTTGAAGTAATGACCATGAGTCACTGTCAGTGTCTCTTTCCCTATTACCGGCAAGTTTCATTAAAAATCAGCCCAAGGAAATAAGGTATGTGTTCCGTTAAATGCTTCCAGACCAGAAATCTTCCAAGCAGGATTAGCAACTGCAGCACTTCAGCTTTCATGATTTTGTCTTGGTCGTGCAACATTTAGCGTCTTTCTGAAAACCTTAGCAACTGGAGTCAAACAAATGCTTGGAAATCTCTTACAATATTTTGGAAAATATACTTTTGTCCTGCTAGAACTGCCATATTTTGAAGCCATTATTTTTAAGAGTTTCATATATGAGAGCTTGGTGGGCCTGGCATAATAGGGATATGAAGATGGATTATGGAGAGACCCAGAATACTCATTAGGGTAAAGCGAGGGAGGCCAGACTCCTTGCTGAACTGAATGACTGATTGTGCTATCCTACGCCTTCCTTTCAGAAGACAGCGTACTGCATTTTGTGTTTTAATTTTAAAGATAATTGCTTTAATTTAATTCAGTACTTTTTAGGAAGGTAACAGAGATGAGAACATTTGTTATGGGCCTATCATCTCACATGTTTGAATTTTTTCCCAGTTAGTGAGGAGCGCTGGAAAAGAGGCTCTCTGGCTGGCTTCTATGGGCCTTGTGATCTTCCCTGCGTAATGGTATCTGCGTCATCAAAAAACCCGTCACCACCTCAGCATATACTGTTTTAGAGACTTCTTCCCTGTAACGAGTAGAGAAGTCTAGAGTTGAACGTCCCTGAAGTCCTTGGTCCCTGCACGTTGGCTTGTTGGCAAAGTAGTGTGAGGCTGCACCTATTTAATTTTTGATTTAATTTTGGATCAGGAACGCGCTTTTGAAGCTTCCTTCACCTATGGCCCCTTGGTTTGCATTGCAGAGAGGTCTTGGAGTTTGCAGCTGTGCTCCTTCTGGATAAAACCCCAGCTGAAAGCCGCGCTCCAGGAACGCGCTAGCTGCTACGGGGCCAGAGCGAGCCCCAAACAGCCCTGTCTGAGACATGGGTGCCACTGCTGCACTCCAGGTCTGCTCCTTCGGGGTCACGACATGGTAATGCAGACATAGGCTACTGCTGCTCCTAAATCCGTATTCAGACACCTGATTTTCAAAGGATGCTAAGTATCGTACCTTTGAAAATCAATTTTATTAATTGGCACCATATTAACAAAACTGCTTCTACTCTCCCTGTATCTCCTTGTTCATAAACATTTATTTCATTCTTGTAATCAAGCATGGAAAAATTCTGGTAGAGCAGATCAGCCTTTTAATAGCACCTAGGTGTTGGCCACAGTGGCTTGTCCAGCATGGGAAGGTGCGTTTGAAAAAGCAAGAGCTCTGAGGGGCATCCCCAGAACGGCTGGTACCTTGAGCAGTGATTTCAGTCAGAGTAAGAACGAATGTAAAAAGCCCGTGTTGCTCACTTAAACTGGCCACATCTCAGGAAGCCACTCTAGTAATATATTTGTACAATGTGAGCTGTGATTAATGAATTGCTGAGTGATAACAACATAATTGCATGGGTGGGGGCATTGGATTACTAACCTGCTATACTGTGACTAAAAGTAACATATACTTCATAATGGTTTAAAAAAGTTTTTTCTACTTACTTTCCAGATTTCGTTAGGCATGTTTAATAAAGAAGAGGAAAGAGTTTCATTAAGAAACGTAAAGTGATCCTTTTTATAGAGCAAAGGCACTTTGCTCTTTACATGTCCTCCCTTAATACCATCTGCTTAAAATTAGCACGTGGCAGAGCTGAATATTGTTTTTAAGAAAAAACCCATTTCTGTGCTCCCAAACCAAATGCAACAGGAAAAATACCATTAATTCAGGACAAAATATAAAAAGGGGATTCAATTTTAAACCGCTTGTGGCAATGAAAAAATATAACTTCAAATGTGAGCCAATTCATTGAGGCCTTAACATTCATTTGTTGCAAATGGAGGGGGCAGTGGAACCCAAGGCCGGAGCCAATTGGCGTCTTCCAGGCAGGGAAAGGTCAAGTGGTGGCTCGCCGTGTGTGTGCTACTCCTGGGCTTTGTTAAAATGCTGGTATTAAACAGAAGTTACATCTGAGGTCAAGTGACCGCAATAACAGGGGACACAGCAAGCCCTCAAATCATTCCCTGTGATGAAAATGACATGGAGCTGACATAATATCTGAGGTGAGATGAAACTGAAATCCTCAGCACCTGAACACTTCACCTACTGATGGGTAACCTGACCCTAACCAATCTTATAATCATATCCATGTCAAGGGGGAAGCTGCATTTCCCGGAGCAGAAGGTACAGTCACTCGGTTTTATTTTTTTTTTTTTTGGCTCTGACTCTGCTTCTGGAATGATGTTGTTAAAAGTTTCGATACTCTGCTTTAAGCCTTTCAAATCAATGTCTTCTGCGAAAAATCAGCTCCCACCTGGGTGAACAGGCACTGCTTTCGCTGGTCTCTCTGTTCATTCCAGGTGGTTTCTGCTGTGCATTCACGACGCAGTAGCTGTGCGTGCTAAACGTGGTCCTCAGGGCATTTTAAGAGATGTGGGTTGGGATCAGATATGGCACTTTCAAACTAAAGACTACCAGAGAGCAAGTACTTGGGGTGATTGTGATTTGTTCAGTGATGGTAAGTGGTTTTTGGCACAGGAACTAACCTTTTTTAATGGAAGCATCTTTTAAGCAGAAAGGAAAAAAAAAAGCTGCTCATTGTACTGTTCCAAATAATGTCGTATTGGATAAATTTTATGGTACAAAAATACTTGGGGTTTCTTAATATCTAGATCTTACCTCTTTAAATGTTATCTTTAATTTTGTCTTTAAAATTGCATGCTGGAAGATCCTGATTTCAGAGACTTCTTTCTTTATGCTTTTGTATTCGCCTTTTTCTAAAGAGGACAAACCAAGCGGAAATTAAAATCCCCTTTACATAAGCAGAGCAGGACCAAAATGCTCCTACAATATTTTCAGAGCCAATATATTTGCACGACCCAAAACAATCATTGCACTCAGCTGTCGGATGAATCAGCATGTATTTAAATCAAAGGGAGCCAGGAAAGGCTACATCAGTTCTGTTCCACAGACCTGTCAAAGCTCCGAAGAGATTAAACGCGTGACCCCTTCATCCCTAACATTGCTCCACAAGAGACATTTCTGTCACTATTTCTGCCACTTGGCTTTCGAAGATGCCACGAAGCCTTAGGGCGACCTCTGCTACATTTCAGTGTTGTTTATTGATTTCTGACCCAGTGCTTAATAGTTTTCCCAGTCCCCCTGAATGGCTTTTGTAAGCAATAGGGTTTGTGCATCTCACCGATCAATACCTTTTATATTTACAATAAAATTGAAACTGCTTCTGCTGGGGGTGCAGCCCAGCATTTGTCATCCTTCAGCGAGGGAAAACTATGTCATTATCTGAATTAAAACATTTATTTCTGATTAAGAGAGTGTCCTATCTCATTAATTTTTCCTTTTCCAATAGAAAGGGAATAGAATCCTATTGATTTTTGCACTTTTACACATCTCCACTGCTGGGAAGATAATTGAGAAGTTAGCCAGAATAAATGAAGTTTCAAGTCTAGCAGGCCAGCCAATACCTTCCAAATTCAAGGTGTTTTTATGAAGCTGGATTTTAATTTGTTGGCAAGCTGAAGCAGTGGGACTTATTCGGCTGAGTAAATTGGATTAAGAGTAGAATCTCCTTGAAGCGTGTCTTGGTGAATGCTGAGGGGCTTGTTCCCCGTAGACAGCCACAGACTGGCTTTAGATTTATGCTAAGACAGCTTCCAAATTGCCCTCCTTCAAAACTCAAACTCGCTCCAGGAAGTGTGGATTAGCGGACCAAAAGCTTATTAACTTACTTCTCTTTCATTGTATCCACTGTCTTAAAAACAACCAAACTCTAATCAGCAGCTGAACTAGACCTTCAGATTTTCTGCATCAATTGATTACACTTTATTAGAATAATGGGATTAAATCAAGCTTCATTAAAAAGAATTCCCTTTGCATGAATCCCTGCTTCCGAGGGCCTTTCCGACATCAGCATTTGCAGTGATACTCCAGGTATAGGGCACTGTTCCTTCTAACGCTTTTCTTTCTGTGAATTAGCAATCAATGTATCTTCTTCATTTCCCCTATATAAAGGCCATGCGATCACCGTATATCCCACTAGAAAAGAGAAATGTGTGTTTATGCAATGAGAACTATAAAAGTTCGTATTTGAATTACCCAATATATTGTATATTTTAATGAGTTATGCAGAAGATTTTCTTACAGGAATTGCATTAGCTATTTTAAAGCAGGGAAATAGATGCATCTTCCTAAATATATTCTGAGTCCTCTAAGAAACTCTGGGATTCTTCCCTTTTTGAAGGTAAGAAGCAAATCTCTGCATAAAACTAAGACAGAACTAGGAAAAAAACATCTCAGCCTACAAAGTCTATCTCAGTAATCTCAATTCAGAGACTACTAGAATGTAGTCTGTTTTCTCACTTTTATTCTTGCATTCTTTACAACTCAATTTTGAGACATTGATTTGATTATTTTCAGTAATCGAAAATATACGGGCTGCAAGTTAAAACAAAAAGACTGGAGCTTCTAGTCCTTCTAAGTTTGTGATTTCTGACTCTGGTGGGGCTTTTTGGGAGGGGGGGAATGTTGTGAATGTTTGAAGCTTATTAGTTTCTAAGGGAGAAAATACAAAATATACAGGAAAAAGTCCCCTGGGAAAGCATTGTAAATGCCTTAGTTATAACAAATCAACAGCACTGGATTAAAAATGCTGTGTAAGTGAAGAACTTAATTTCTTGCTGCATTTTAATGCATAGTCCCAAGTACCAAAGTATGCAAAAGGTTGAATACATTCATCACAAACAGTTCTGTTTTCTCTTTTTACACCAATGAGAAATTACAAGATTACCAATGACCTTCCTACCAATGAAGCACCATAATTATGGTCATTTGTTATACAACAGAGATGAATGGATAGAATTTACATAGAATAAAAATATTATTTAACAGCTGTTATTGATGTGTGAAGTGTAATCCTAATTTATTTAAATGCTATAAATATATTGGTAATGTATTCTTTTCAAATTAACCTCATGAACCTTATACTGGCAAAACTTCAATTAATATTGCACTAAAATCCATTTTCTCACGTTGTGGGGAATGTTGCATGGGTAAAAATTTACAGCTACAATGGCAGCGTGCTATCTACAAGTCCTTGTTTGATATTTTCAGTCCTTGGTTCAAGCTTGTGGTATTGGAATTATTTTTAAAAAATCCTTTTAATTAAAATCATACCAAACGTACTTTTACAAAACCAGTTTTCTTCTACCTGCTATTTAAACATACAATAATGGTTTCTGAATGAATTTCCAAACATTATTTACCAGGTGTTTTTTAGGTACTGTATTTTTCTGTATTCCAAGACCTTTTGTACATGTAACAGGCTTGAGAATGAAATAAGAAAGAGGAAAAGAAAAAGAACCATTCAGGGCGTTTTAAAGTCAGTTCTTTCTGGTTTGTATACTCTAATGTTGCATTTTAAGAGAACAACAGGATGTCCTGAGTTGTGGCAGCTTTAGATTAATTTAGAGACACGGGTGGATGTTTGCGTGTGTGTGCATATGTGTATAATACTTTTAGGTTTATCTCTTTTGTATTCTGTCCATCTGCCCCTAGCTGTCATTATTCCATGTTCATCGACAGAAGAGTTATAGTTTGCAAAAACCTATCAGGTAGGCTGGACACCAGATAATTGAGGTGATGATCAGTGCTAGCAAAAGACAATTGATAGTGATAGTGTCAGAGGCTGTACCTAACAAGATCTGCACCCTCTGTCTCCTTTAGCCTTTCTTTGGAATGGACAGAATATGGAATAACATGGACATGTCTGATGTGCATCAATAGATAGGATGGCAGTGCATAATACTTCTTGGAACTGCAAGATGATGGTTGTATCTTTTGACATTGCAGCAGGTTATTAAATAGAAATGTGAACTATTAAGAGATGATCTTGACTCTCAATACATTTTTATCAAAGTCAAAAAATAGTTGACACCATTGAGTAGTTCCTCTCTGTGAAGGAGCAGGAAAAATCTGGCATTACAGGAAAGTATCGTAACTGCCCCGTTGTTGAAGAGGAAGGCAGACCTCAAACCACAGATGTTTCATAGAAGTAGAAGTAATTAACAAATGTAAACATGCATGTTTATACCAGAGTATAAATACCAGGGTATAAATAAATAGTTAGCATTTCAAATTCATGTGTAAGGCTACTGGTGAATTAACCATGAACTGGAGAGGACACAAAGCAGAACCTCACACTGTAAGAGTCCCAAGCTTCACTTTGAAGTGAGTTGATCCAGGTTGAGATTGGGAGTATGTCCGTATGTCCTACTCTCACACGCAGCTGAGCCAGGAGGGCAGGTCAGAACACAGACATCTCCCTGGGCCTGATTCGGAAGGAAAGCAGCTTTCACAGCTTGACCCTGCCTCTGAGGATATTAGTATCTGAAATATTATTCCCTGCAATTATAAAACCGAATGGATAACACTAAACTATGGGAATGTATTTAAATCTCCTTCTGCCAAAAGCACCTCATTCTCTTTTACCATTTTGGAATACTGTTTATTTTTCTGGACATTTAAAAACATAATTTTCCTTCCTGACTTTTAAAAAATGACATCTTTATCTCAACCCAAATGTTCCGTTCCTGGGGTCGACTCCGTGACGCTACCTCCTGCAGAGCTTTGTAACATTTTCACAGAACGGATGAGATCTTGCGTACATGACCCATTCAAACAACTCCAAGTGACACAATATTGCACAGCGGCATATTTTCAGTTCCAAAGGAAGGATTAGCCTGGGCAGCTTGCAGTAGGATTTATCCTCTTATGCCCATCTGTAATGTATGCAAGAAAGTCATAGCTTTGCATGGCTATTAAACACCCTATAGTCTATATAAAAACATGCAAAGTTGAGGCTTAATAGCAATAAAATATTATGGGTACTGCCCTCACTCATGCCTGAATGAGCATGTCCCTTGATTGGGTAATTGGCAAACTACACGCTGTAACACACTCATGAATAGTCATGCTTTTTCATTACGGTGAACAATAGGTTGCTTAACTGTATAACTCTCGGCTTTCCAAAATGCCTTTGCATTGGTCGCAGAGGCTCTTCCTCCCCGCGCAAGCTATTGCTTCCTGAGAGTCCTGCATTCTTCTGCCCAGCAGTGTGCTCGCAAAGCCATTACTTGCTCGCTCAGTGGCACTGAGGCTCTACTGTCTTTTATTTTTCCCTGAGGCCAGTAGCCTTTGGGAGGGACTAAGACATAATTAATAGAAAAGATCTGCTCCCTAATTCATGGCATTTCAGAGAGACCTTTGAATATATTGGGCTCTGGTTGAATTAATGTCATTTCAGTCAGGACAGTAAGTTTACAGTAGTTTGTCAACTATCGTTCATTTAGAAAGTCCAGTAATTTAACGTGTAGCAGAGGGCAGGGAGATGGAAGATGAACCTGAGTGAATGATGTGTGATTATTTTTAAAAACATGTGTGTAGCCACATGGGAAAGCATCATTCAGTTGATCAGAGTACGGGGAAATACATTCATGAAGTGGGGCTGATATCTGCAGTAAAACCAGCCTTAGTCAGCATAACCAGTACCACCTGGACCCCCCTCCCTCTCCCCCAACTTCTGAGAGGTGAGGTCTGTCCCTTTAATATAGGAAATTGATTGATTTATAGCTGCATGATAGATAGAACGATTGTCATCAGAATTATACTGAATTATGGTGACACTGCTTCTGCTCCACAAGCCACTCCCCATATGTCCTATAACTCAAAAGCAGAATGACAATAATACTATCTATGAAATTTATATTCATGATTATAAATTAATTCTTTTTGGCCAGACCAGCAGCGGCAGCAGCCTGGCTTTGCAATTTCCAAACAGCATTTATGGCATTGGCTTGGGAATACTATCTATCAAGCTTGGTGACAAATGTGGTAGATGATGGTCTTTCCCGCCGCTGGCTCAAACATCCAGTTGTGTTACAGGGGGAAAGAAAATGCTATAAAATAACAGGCATCCTTGAGCAGCAATTTCTGACCAGTGTTCCCAGCCTAACATCAAGCTGCGCAAGTCGTTAAAATGAATACTTCTTAGGAGAGAAACAGGGAAACTAGACTGTATTCCCATGTGGAGAGGAAGGAGACAGAGGCAGTACAAAATAACTATTGGAAAATGGAGAGGCTGCAACCTGGAGTAGGAGCACCAGCGCTTTTCAGGGAAATTCAGCCTCGAATCTGGAGCGGTAATCTGCGTGGTGGATTGGCAGTAGGGTGGAAGAAGCACTGGGGCTTTTCCACATACTGTTGGCTAACATTTTTTTTTAAATTTTATGTGAAATACCTTAAAAAAGGGAAAAACAGGAAGAAGGAGAATGAAGTGACATCTTCAGGCTCTGCTAGAAGTGCTGCAAATCTTGAAGGTGTGCTGTCGGCAGAGCTTGATCTCGCGGTGATCGCAGAGCGGTGCAAGTGCCAGGAATACAGCAGAGCAGTGGCTGACTTACACCAGGGACGCGAAAGGTGTAGAGTCCCTTTACCGACATTTTGAATAGCCTTGAAATGCCGGTAGTGCCCTTCGGAGGTGCTTTTTACATGCTGGTAGCTATTAGTCGGCTCATGGCCACGGAGTGAAAGCCACTGACAGGCAGTGGTAGCCCACTGTTTAGGCTTTCTGTGTTTCCTTTCCAAACGATCCTCCTTTGTGCCAGTGAAGGCTGTGGTGTGGCAAAGGCTGGGAAGTGGGATGCAGCTTTATCCCGTGCACTTTCTTTCCCAGATCACACCAAAAGCAGAATCTGGATTCATAGGTGTTCACCAGGCACTTTGCAAACACCAACGATCTTTTGCCCCCCTTAGCTTATCATCTACCCCAAACCAAGCTTTTAGCCTGAAAAGTCACCAAGCACACCGTTTAGAACTCCATCCTGTAAAATTTGTAACTAGTGCCATCATGTTAGTCAATCACGGGAGGCATCTGATCAGGAGAAATGCCACCACATGCCATACACAAGCAGCACAGGTAACACACCACCAAAATAACCATTCCAACCGTACGGAAGAGAGCTGCTGTCTGAGAGTGTTTAGCTGATGATGGGTGATAGAAATTAGGAGTAACGATTACATTTGTGTGCAGACATTTGTTACATTGACGAGCAACGTATGAACAGAAACTTGGTGCGAGATGATGAGTAAGTTACTTTTGAAATGTTCAGTTCGTGATAATAATTGCTTTTTTGCTTTAGAAAACACATCTTTGCCGAAGTTCCTTGCTGTTAGTGTTGCTTCCATTCATTCACCTGTTGTTAGCCTGAAGAACCTCTTTAGAGTTAACTGGCTCTCTCGGAGTTCTTTAGGTCAGGGTTTTTTTTCCAGGTGAGGCCCAATAAACACGTGAAGCGTCTCATAGAGGAGTGGTGATGAGCAGTTTGCACTGCCACTCACAGCATCAGCGGGGTTGGCTCCCAGCACTGCCTGGTGCTGCTGCTTTTCATCTCCTCTCTGGGGTTGAGGTCTAGGAACCGAACTGTTGCTGAAACTCTCACCGTCTGCGAGATCAGCTCTGAGGTCTTTGCTTCTCCTCACCGTAGGAACTCAGAGGGCAAGAGGAGCATTTTACCATGACCTCTTGCCACCTGCTGTCATGAGAAAGAGGGGCTGTTTGCAAGGCCATGACTTTCCTAATAGCTCTCTGGCACCTTTCAACTGGTGTAGCCCACCTTACCTGCTCTTGCATGGGTTGCTATGGCATCAGAAGCCACTGTTGTCCTTTTCTACAAAGCTTTACTAATGGCAATGACATGCTTTCAGGCAAGAGTCCCTCTGTGTAAAACAGGTTGTTGTGGCAAAGGGGTACGTTACCCTCGTGACCCCATTAATGTGTTGGTCTCGGGGGAGCAGGACAGTGAGAAGCTCTTCAGCAAGGCACTGAATTATCTTGAGCGCTACAAATAGCAGGGGATTCCTGCCATTGTCCTGGTTATAAACACAAGGTTGCGGGAGCAGCTTCAGGTGAGACCAGTCCCATTGAGCTCTGCCTTTGCATTCCTGCCTGATTTTCCTTGTCTACTTTCTCACTCCAGCCAGGTAAACTGGCTTCCAGCTCTCTAGACAGCCTTTTTCTACCCATTTCTTGCCTGGATTTATTTCCTACAGCATCTTCTTCACTCTCCCTTCTAGAATTTTGGAAGGACCTGCAGTCCAGCACTGTGTATAATGATACTTTGGGACAGTTGGGATCCAGTAAAAACTCCAGTTCATTTCTTCTCTGCTGCCTGCCCCTACCATCAGTAATAACCTGACCGTATTACCTGTGCTTTCCCTACTCTCTATTTATCGCTTTCATACCCCACTGCCATTCTGTCCAGCCCAACTTTCTCTTCTCCCATCATCTAAATGCTTTTCCACCAACCTTCTATGTAAATTCTGGCTTACGCTTGGTTATAGTAACAGAAATGCATGTTTATTACACTGTAAGTCTCCAACATAGTGAAATCCATTAATCGAAAAGGTTTTTCCATCCGTTCCAAGTGAACGGAGATGCAGCTGTATGGAATATAGCTATGGTGCTTGAAAATCTATATAGACAGCAGCCTGGAGAGAAAGGAAGATTGTTCATTTACATAGTTTGTGGTCTTATTTAGAAATTCCAGGTAAAAGATGGGCACATCTTAAGGCACTGCAGGAGTAGATTTCATTTGATTACAAGTGGTGTGCACTCTTAAAAGGCCAGGTGGGAGTAAATGGCATTGCTAGGAGAGCAGGCTGAGAATGGGGTTAATTCCTGCTTACGCCAGCTTTGAAATACTTTTTTGTATAAACCCAGAGAGACACTGAGGGAGAAAAGAGCCTACTGAACAGAAGTACAAGCAAACCTAAGCCTGTGATTTGGGAAGAAATTAAATAAACTCAAGCCCCAAACAGGTTGCCATGTTCTGAGGGCAGCCCGCGGATGCTCGCCAAAGGTCTGTGGCCACACAGGAGACTAATCCTTTCTCTGGTTATAAGTAGATCCCTTCCAAAAAAAATATGTTCCTTGGCTGTGGATCTGCATTTTGACTATCTGATGAATCAGACATAAACTATCACGGGGTTTGAGGAGCTCATTATTCTGAGCACTTTACTTGCTGTTCTCCACGGCCAGCTATCACAGCCTGGAAGAGTTTCTGCTGACTCGTCTCTTCCAGCCTTAAAGACAAAATCCTGACCTTGCACAGTGCACTTAATTGTGCTGGGGCTCAGTGGAGACCTCGGCAGCAGAAGTTCCACAGAGTAATCCCTCACTTCCCCACCTGCAGCACTGGTAGGAGTTATTGAAGTCTGCTGAAGGGAAAAATAGATTTAGATCCTTTATCTAAATGAAATATCCTAATGCTGGTAGTTCCAAAATCAAGCACAAATATTAATCTAATGGAAGCTAGAAGCTGTGGTATGTTAGTTGTTCTAAAATCGAAGAGTGGGAATTAGAAATACAGTAATTCCTCAAGACCACGGCTCTGCCAAGAGGCTGTTTGGATATATGAATAGAGGAATATTTTCAAAATTACTAATTTATGAATAGTCACTAGGTACAATTGGACATGAAACATGTGGCCTTTTTTATCAAAAGGGACAACTTTATTCCATCTATTTACATTGCATTTCCCTCCATACATCTCTGATCAAGCACTGAGGAATAGGGATATCATTAAAATAGAAAAGACTCATAATGAAAATTAATAGCTAATTATTTGTGAACCTTGATTGTAGTGTTTCTAATCCCTTTCATTTTAACCAGTCCCTTGAAACTGAAAGCAGGAGCTACTGCCCCTTACTTGTAGTTATGGCAGTTTCACAATCTCTAAGGAGCATCAGTGGAAAAAAAGTATAACAGAAGCTGGATATTATGTCACCTGAAAGGATCAGTAAATTTGAGAGTTTTCTTCATCTATATTTTCTGTTCCTTGTTTTCTAATTTTAGACTTCTGGTCAACCTTGCAGTGTGGAAGAAAAATAGGTATTACACGATATGTATTACATTATGGTTATGTGATTCTTGGTTTGGAATACTTTCCATAAATCTTCTAGGAAAATAAAATGGCAAGAACCCCAAAAAGCTTGCAGTTAGGCACACAGATGGCAGCAAACCCAGAGCTGATTCCTTTCAGAGAAGAAGAGCTGTCAATAGCTTTTGTGTGTCTGCCGTGATGGTGTGTTAGTGACAGGAGCTGGACAACCAGATTTTCACAGATTCACTGGGGGATCTTACACCCACAGGCTTCAAGGAGCAGTTTTGCTTTCTATGTCTGCAAACAATGGTGCAAAAGTGTGAAGATACGAGAAATATTGCAATTCCAGAGACTGGCAGCATTAAGGAAACCACAGTGCAGCCAACCCTGCAGATCACTGCTACCTGTTCAGAAACAGAATAAGCCAGGAAAGATGACAGGAGGAGAAATGTCTTCAGGCTTCCCCAGGGGGGCTGAAGATTGAGGAGTTAGTCCTTGCCACTGGATGGTTAGTGCCTGGTATTATTCTGCCCTACTGGTGCGGGATTTGGGTCACGGGCTGGCTCGGGAAGGTGGTTGGATTTCTTCTAAGCTACTCCCTGCTGAATTGAGCCTGTGTCCTCCCTGACTGACCCACCAGCCCTTTCCCCACACGTAACCAGAACTTGGTTACTCTTCCTGAAAGAGCATCTCGCCACGTTCCCTGAACCTCGCTGTGGCTGGGTCACATCCTGCGTGGCCTCCGGATACAGTCATCTGCAGTGTTGCTCACTCTGTACCATGACGGGATTCACTCTATTTACCTTCTGGGCATCTCTGCATAGGAGTCGGGACAAGCCAAAAAAAGCCATTATGAAAAAATATTTATTTATATAAGAAAAATGGGACTAAAATAGTATTAGGTGTGAAACAACAGAGGTGAAAAGAATTCCAGCCAGAATGAATCCAGCTATTGATCTGTAAAACAGGTGGCAAAAAGTACTATTGAAATTTAAAAAATATTAATGCAACCGAAGCATCCTCAAACATTGCTCTTCTGGGCTGTCTACAGTTTTAATGGAATTTATTTTTCAAATTTTGTTGAAAAAATGAATTCCTCTGCTGAAATTCCAACTTGCCAACTCTCAACCCCAGGTGGATTTTTATAGCCAAGATCTAAACCCCTGAAAAATAGCGGTGTACAGTATAATGGAAATGCTGACACAACCTACATTACAGCTGCATGAATTGTGCCAGTATAGTTTATGGAGAGCACATTTTGGTTTTGTCAGGTTTTTAAACACAGGCTGTTGTAAATTTGAAAGAAGACTGTCTTGTTAAAGCTTTAAGACTGTACATATTAGCAGAGATGGGTCTGAACCAAAATCTCCCCTTTCAGATGTCTTCCTGAACTTTGGGAGAACTGGAAGCATCACAGTGCCAGCGTTATCCTCTTTCGGTTTTTTTCCCTAGGAGGAATTATGAAATAAGCCACCAGGGGCAAACACAAAGTAGGAGGCTGTTCCCCTCCAAGAAATAAGCTGGATAGAAAAATATTGTGAGGAGAAACAGAAGTGCCATTCACACTGCACAAGTCATCCAGGTCAGCGACAGGGTCAGGATTAGGCTCCTGGTCCATTGAAATGGCAGCTCTAGTCCAGAAGTTAAAATTACGCTGTTACCTGGGGTCTAACGCGTGTGGCAAGTAAATATTTGTCTGTACAAATTGCACTGAAATGAAGGTGTTTACAGGATGAAGCCATAGCTGTGATTCAGAAAATTAATTATTCTGTCTTAATAAGTGCCTGTGGAGGAAGTTGAATTTAGCCTGAAAACCTGTTCTCAGTAGCTTTTGGGTAAGTTTATCCTGAACTCGTAAAAACAAAGTCATTGTGGAAATGCAGATATAAACTAAATGTCACCACTCGGGCCCCAGTGTAATTTGATTGATACATCACCAGGATGTCTCTCTAGTACAACTAGAAAGGTGGCACTTTCTAAAGTATATGAAAACTGGCTTACATATGCATAAATTAACCCAGAAGAATGTAAAGAGGAAAAATCTATTTAAATCTGCATTAATCTTTTATTGGCTTTTCCACTTCTCATAAACAGTTTGTAACCATACATGTATCATCATGCCAAACATCATGTATAACTTCTCACTCAATAATCCAATTGATATCAAGGTGATATATTCAGTAGCAACAGTCCTTAAATGGGCCATTTTATAACCTAGGCAAAGGTTAATCATCCTTAGCTTCTTAAGTGTGATCTTAACAGCATTGCTCATGCTTACCAGTGAATTTCAAGCAGTGCTGTGGTTTACAGTTAATTAGGAGACAGATTCTTCACTGATGTTGAAGGGAAAGTCATAATGTTAAAATATTATTAATAGTGCTGGGTGCCCTATTTTTGAGGGCTCGGCCGTGACACGTAGGACCCTGACTGACAGAAGCCAAGGTCTCAGCGTTTTGTGATTAGCAGGCTCTTTAAAGAAATGTCATGCTGAGAACCCAGGAATTGAGGATGTTAGAACCACTGACATTTTTGTGATAGTTGGCTTTGTTCAAGTCTTCTTGTAGGCTGCCAAAAGTCAATCAGCAGGAAGCCAAAACAAGACATCGCTCTCCATCAGATTCATATTCACAGTGAAGCAGAACATCTGACCTGGTGGCAGCAGAGTGACACCGTCAGCAGGATCAGCATAGTGGCGTGGTGGCCACACCAAAGGCTTCCATCATGCCTTAAGCGTCCTGGAAATAAAATGGTGACACAGCTAAATTTAATCTCTCTGATCCCTCTTGAGAACCTCTCTTCTTCAGGCTATTCCCGCATAGACAAAAAGATTTTGTCTCACTGAACCTATTTATTGACCGCAGCTGTCACCCCTGCTCTGACCAGTGACCTTATCTGAATATTCAAATCTATTGTAGATCACAAGTTCAAATGATTTTCTTACCCTTTGAAAGCCCTGTTTTCATAGAGAGCTGATTGCAAATGACAATATTATAAGGGGTGTAATTGAGATTCTACAAACAATTTGCACCTCAGATTTACAAAAATAATATATATGGAAGTGTGAACGCCGCTGACATTTCCTTCCCCCACCAGACTGTTGAGCTGATCCTCTGTGCAGACGTGTATGTCCCCTTCAGGTACTGAAAGACACATTGTGCAGAAGGAGTTTAGAAGGACTCTCTGAATCTGCTGCTGCAACATACAAACCACTGGTTCCGGCTCATCCTCTCGGCATGGGTGGGGATCAAGGCCACAGACGGCACGGGCCGCTCGCCTTCCTTCTGGGAGGGCAACGTGTGCCACGGAGGGCAAGCACAAGCTTGCACCATGCTGGGGGCATCCCAAGCACAAAGTCTACCTGCTCTCTGCCTTAAATGCAAGCCGATACTCGAACCCATCTCTCTTCCTTCCCCGAGCACCAGTGGCTTCCCTGAGAAGGGAACCTCCACAGGCAAAGGCAGGGGGTTCCTCTGCAGTGTCCGTAACCTGAGCTGCAGAGGTGCAACTCAGCACACAGAAACGTGCACGAACCATTCTAGTTACTATCCAGTTTCATGGTATTTGTTTGATTCAGAAATGCTCTGAGCTTCAAGTATTTTTTCCCTCTAAGAGGATCCTTTTTTTATTTTATTGCTTCTTTCTTTTTTTCTAGAAGAAGACTTAGCATTTTTAAAATATTTGAAATCAGGCTGCTACAAGTGAGGATGCTATACAAAAATGTTAACTTTGGCCTGAACTTAATTCTCCTTTTCATTTCCTCTTCTATTTTTATAGCATTTCCCATTTCTGTTTTGATGGTATTTCCTTGATTTTTTTCTTTGTTCCCTGATATTTTTTCACAAATAGCAGAAAATGAACATTACAATATCGAACTTAAACCTTAGTCTGTGCTATCCAAATGACTTACAAATTGTTAGAATTAACTGATCCTAATAAGAATTTCAGTAGAAACCCCGTATCTCAAGTGGTTCTTATCTAGCTGCCTGCCTGTCCATCCATCATTCCATTGACTTAGTCATGCTGCTTAAAGACGGTGTGTCAACGGACTCAGAAATACTGGAATAACCTGAATAAACTGGAATAAATACTGGATTATGTTGGACTGAGGTGCACACAATATTTATAATGAAACTTAAACTCACAGAAAACTCAGCTTGCTCAGACTTCTGTAATACAGCATGAATCAGTCCAAGTCTGTTCAGGGTCTGCAGAGGTTCATGAACTTCAGAGACGGCATCGGCGTAGCCTCAGCTGAGAGCAGGAAGCACATTGCAAGAAGCAGATTTTGAAATTTTGTGCCATATCAAAGAAGAAAAAGGTGAAGTATTACAAATTCTGGAAATTCAAAGCTGTACAACTGAAGAGCAAATAGAGGCTGCGGGTGAGAAGTTCAGTGAGATAACTCCCTTCAGTTTCTTAATGCCTTCAAAAGCATAAAAACATAAGGAAAGACGACCCAATCTGAATGCCCAACAGATGCCAAACGTGCAGCCTGATGATCTGTGGTGATCTGTTCAACCGGAGGAGTTGAACCTTCGTTAGCATGAAGGATGTTCTTGTGAGGAAAGCACAGACACAGAAATCCCAAATCTCTGGACTACGCTTTTCACGGACATCATGCAAAACTGCGTGGCAATCTCTTACGGGGCCTGATTTTCAGAGGTGAGGAGTGCTGCGTCTTCTCCTGATGTTGGTTGGAAACGGCAGCAGAACTTCAGAGACCTTCTAACACGTGATCTTTTCCCTTTCCTGTCCCGCAGTTTCCGCACCTATTAGAGTCACACTGTAACAGTTCCCAGCACTATTTGTTCTTACATACATTATTATGAACCGTCCAGTGCGGAATGTAAGGCTTAAGCGCGGCACCGTTCATAAAGCCTTTGGAGATCGTTACATGGATGGTGATACAAAAGTGCAGAGGATTGTCGTAAATTTGAATTTTCTGCTGTATGTTTTCGAAATGCCAATATAAATAGCGCAGGAAATAATAAAATGAATAAAACACACGACTTCATTCGAGTTCCATTTGGAAAGACAGGGTGTGAAATGAAGAGTTTTGTTCTCCAGGTGGTGATCTCCATGCATAGTATAGTGTTTGTCCTGAATTTCATTGCTTTAGAAAAAAGTCATGAAAAGTCTTGATTTAGTTGGCGTTTAATGTGTTTTTTATATAACTTCTGTGATATAATCAGTTACCGAGGGACTCGATGAGGAAACTTAAAGAGCAGTAAAAGCTTCAGCTATTGCTCTCTCTGCCTGGCGATTGGCTTGCTGGGTACACAAACCCCAAAAATCCCAGGTCACATCTACCTGCCGCCCGCGTTGCTGCCTGCGCGGCTGCGGCACCGTCCGGCACCCTCCCGCCGGAGCCGTCGCCAGCCAACGCACGGCCGGCGGAGACAGTCGGTGAGGCAGCGCGGGGGGCCGTAAATCACCTCGCCTTTCTGCATAGCTGGGAATAGTAATGCACAAGCCATAGGCAAGTATATTAATGTCTCCAGCTATCCATAAATGAAAAATCATGTACGGCAACATTCTCTTTATTGTTATTCCAACAGAGGGCTTTTTTCTTTTTTTTTTTTATTTTTTTTATTAGAGCCTCTGTTTTATTTTTTGGAAAACATTTTATCTGCTCAAAGCTTTCTGCCCTCTTTGGCACATGAGCATTTTTTCCCCTGAATAAAACCTAGTCTCCTTTATGTTGATTGAGTGGCTCTGTATTTATAAAATGATAGCATTAAATTACTCAGCCTCTTAATGGGCATTGAGAAGAAAGTCACAGGGCCAGCGATTTTGCCAAACTGGGGCAGCCAGCTACAGTTCTGAGAAACTGTAGCCACATTGAAACCTACTAAGAAGAATGTTGGCAACGTTTTAAATTAAGTGTTTTTAATATGCTTAACCATGCATTTAATTTAAGCTTAATGAGACAGTTATTGTATGCTGACTAAATACCATGAGGTTATTAAAAACATATTTACAGAGATTAACAATGATGTAATAGATACATATTTATTCCACCATTGGTAAACCGCTAATACTACATTTTTAATTAATTGGCATGTACTCAATATTCAGTAGGGCTCTGGAGATATTTATGATATTTGGTTTATGTTGATGAAACACCAACTGGTTTAATGAGGGTTAATTGATCTAACTAACTGTTAAAATATACAGTTCCTATTCTGTGGTTATCAGGGCTTAAATATTCAGTATGTGCTTAGCAGGCACGGGATAGTTCACGTGCTTATAGGTGAGTGGGGGCTTAAATGATCTGCTGAGTGGAGAGCAATTAAATTTTCCAGGGAATACCAGAATGATAAATGAAATTGAAAAAAAATAATCATAGAAATACCGAGCCATAGGTAGGGCATAAGAAGCGAAAGCCCAAAAGGTTTTTGCCGTGCAGCAGCCCTTCAGATTTCCTCTCTGGCTTTTGGTACTCAAATCTGATCAACTGCTTTGGAGTTACCGTTGGTCTAGCTGTACTAACCGGGCTTGTCTTCGTGCTGAGATTAATTCACACTGCTCCTGATCTCATTGCGATAAATGAAAGTTTGCTATGGCCATGATCCGACCCCAAATACATACTGAATAGCCAGCTGGTGGGGTTAATTTAACATGCAGTATCTGTTTTGATAAGTCGAAATGATGTGCAATATGCTTACCACAGACACCTAGTTTTACATGCTGCTGGAATGTGTGTGTGCCTAATGGAAGATCTACGAGCATTTTTGGAATGGTTAAAACACACTCTCCACTGGTTTTAATTTAATTTTACTTTTTTATGAAGAATCTTATAGAAAGGGCACAGAGAAAAAGCAATGAAGACCAAATTGCTGTACATGAAGTTTCATTTCTGGAGAGCCAGAGAGATTAATTCAGTTGGCTGTGACTTGTTCATTACTACCCCAAGATAACCAAAAAAAATGAAATATCACAGAGAGCAGCTCCTCTCTCCCGTAGGTCGTAACGGTGTCCTGATCACAGCAGTGCAGGGCCACGGAAGAGGAAAATACCCTGGTTAATACTGTGACAACGCTGTACCCGCACAGAGCAAATTATTTTGATGCTGCAGTTTTGTTTACTGATTCTGATATGATTGTTTTTCTGGCCCTTATTTTATTTTATTGTATTGTACTTGGACACGGGGCTTATTTTTCAAAGTGTTTCCAAGACTCATATGGGGACATAGCACATCATTGATCAGGAGGCTTTCACCCAGGATTGCTGAATCACTGGTTGTCCGTGTGGCTTTCTGAGCTCTACTGCCAGGGGATGGGGTACGAGAGTATATGTGTGTACTGGTGGGAATAATCAAAGAAAACAGAAGAAGGACCCTCTGTTAAGGTGCTTCAGGGAGATGAGATTTGTTAATTTGTTTTTTCAGGCTCCAGGAGGCCTCACAATACCGGAACCTTTATGGTAACAACTCTAATTTTTCATGATCTGCCTCCAATTGCAGGGTCTGGGGCTTTGCCGGTACCTCACAGCTTTCATCCCTGCAGCCAGAAAAAGGACAGGCTCTACAGAGGCACTGGGTTGGGGTCAGACAGACATAGTGCGCAGGAATACTCAGGAATAGTGCAAGCAGGAACCGCTGTCATCGCTACCCTTTGTCCCTGGGGGAGGAAGCGATGGCACGGGACAGCTACGTAGCTGTGGAGGTTTCTTGAGGTATCTGCTGCTGACAACCATTGCTCTCTAGGAACTGAAGTTTAGTGGTTTCTGTCCATCGTCAATGGGTGGGTGGCAAAATCCTGTCATCATTTTCTTACCTTTCATAAGCTCCGTCGACCTTCAACACCAGATTATTTTTTCTAAATATTAAATATTGACCAATTAGTAAAATCAAGACTACAAGTGTATCTTCATCAAGGCTTGGATCCAAAGAACTGTTGTGGATCATTATATATAACTCATGCCAGTGGTAAAATTTAGATCCAAATCAAGCTTTGGACTTTGAAAATGTTAACATTTCAGGATTTGGTCTGGATTTTTGGTTCAAGTGCATCTCTAAGAAGGATAAAAATAATGATGGTGATTCAGACGTTGAATTATTCTCTGTTGTATTGTCCATGAGGGTGAAAGAGGCCTATAAAAGATCAAAGGTGGTATCCTGACACAGGGAAATTACTAAAAATATTATACTAGGCCTTTATTGGATACTTAGCTTGTCTGTAACAGTTTACAGCAGAACTTCACAGCATCCATTTATATTGCTTAAATTTTTTAACGATTCTGAATTCTTTGTTGAATCCTCTTTTAGAGGGAAAAATGTTAACTCTTAATAAGTGACATGGCATTTTATTCTGAATCAAAAGCCTTTTCTTTGAAAATGGCTTAATTAACATTTCCAGGTTCATAACATTTTCATTTATTCCTCTTTTTTGTTTTTAAATGGTTTTTTAAGTTTTCCAGTGATAGTGATAGAGGTTTCCTAATGTATTAAAAAAACACAGAGTGTGCCCAGTGGGATCTGCAATCTGATTAGCTTTCAGTTTGAAGCTGAAGAAGGAGATTAAGCAGAGAAGGACTGCTGTGCTATTAAAAAGAAAACTTGATTTCTTTTAGCCATTAGCCAATAAAATGAGCACCGCTGTCAGCAGAATGGCTAAATATAGTACATAGCAAGATTATCAGGTAAATATTTGAAAACTGTGCAACTTTTTGAATGTGGGATAAGCTAAACTCTGCTCTTACGGATGACTTTTAAAGCTGGAGTCATTCTACTGTAAACCGCAGGTTTTGGTATTCCCTTTGAAGAGCCTCTTTGTACTGTGTTTCATCCAGCTCCCAGCACAATAGGGTCTGGTCCTTGACTAAAGCTCTAAGTTGTTGCCACAGTAAATAACGAAAATAAAATTCTAATCCCACTGAAGTCGCACAAAGCAGCTGCAAATTTATATTTGGAATTTAGTGCAATGTGACTTCACTCCGGTGATTTACCTCTGTATACCACTTTCCCCCTAAAGACTTCACAAAGTCTTTCCAAATAGTGGTAATGCTGCTGCTCTCCATTTGGTCCATTTTGCTGTTCTGAGTGGTTAAAACTGCAATGTCCCATGTAAAAAATGACAGGTATCCAGCTCCTATTTCCAGTCTTAGATTTTCCAGTGTTTTGGATGGATTTCACAAAGCAAAGGATCCAAAAAGCAACTTCTATAATATTTTCCATGAAGGTAGAATATAGGTTTAGGGAGAGACA
Source organism: Alca torda (assembly GCA_008658365.1). Classification (NCBI taxonomy): domain Eukaryota; kingdom Metazoa; phylum Chordata; class Aves; order Charadriiformes; family Alcidae; genus Alca; species Alca torda. The sequence goes on along the minus strand of CM018087.1, from coordinate 32,247,920 downwards.
ATAGATGGGTTTTCGGAACTAGATGATACATGCTTTTTGAAGTTTTACAAACACATCAATTTCTGGCATTTCTTGAGAACTAGACTTTTGTATACACACATTCGGAGGCCGTTGTATCCTCTGCTGAAATCTGTTCCCATCTAGAACACAGCAGCTATTTAACAGGGCCTATTTTATAAGGATGTGTTCAAGCAAAATGTCACGGGAAAACAATTTTCCCCCTGAAAACCAACTGCTTAGCTCAGACAGCATCACATCAGAAATTAAATCAGAGCACCAAAGTGCTGTATTCGATTAGAAATGAGGTGTTGTGTGGAAGTCCTGAAAGAAGAAGGGTTAGTGGTAGATAAAGTTGTGGTAGGGGCTGAGAGTTTCCAAATGCACTTTTAAAAACCAAAGTAACGTATTTAAAACATCAAAAGGGTAATGCAGGTATTCAAATTGGGGAAGAAAATAAGTATATGCAAGTATATACATATTTTTCTCATACACACAGAGCCGTTCATGAATGCACACACACACATCTCCTGAGATGTAAAAACCGTGCAAGCTGTTTAATATATCTTTTCTACACCTTTCGTAGCATTCGACATGTTATATTTACATTTAGGCCCCAGCTCTGCACACCTTTATGCGTGCACTTGATTTGATACATCTTTTCTGTTCATGGCTGCGTAGTTAAGCACGTGCTTAAGAACTGGGTCTCAGACCCGAAGGCGGTGGGACCATGCAGAGGTGAAAAGCAAAGTGACGGGAAGCAGATGTTTAAGTTCATCAGTATTAGCAAAGCTCCTAAAGTCTAAAGATAAGTGTGTGCTTAAAACCCATTGAGTTCAATGAGATTAAGGCTCAGAGCTGAAGTTAAGCATATGCTTTGGTGAACAGGGATGGACTGCTGTTGGATGCCACAGCACAAGAATTAAACATATGTATAGTCTTAGCAGGCTCATAGCCTTTGATTATAAAGTCTTCTGGCAGGATCTGTATTTATTTGTTTTCCTGTAAAGCATCTTCCTTTCATACAAAAACATTTACAAGCTGGAAATACAAAGAAAATAACATTAGTCTCATTTTACAATCAAGTGATTATGAGTAAGGGAAGACTGGCTCTGCCCATTCCGTACTAATTCTCCTTTTCCACAGCTTTTTTATCTTCGCCGAGGAGTTCAAGGGTTAAGCCATCCCAACATGCCTCACTCTCAATTTATAAAACGGAAAATCTTCCATAAATCAAAAGTTACAAACAGACTTTGTAATGTCATAACTCTTGTGACGGCTTTCCTTTTGATTGATTCCTATACATACATTCTGTCTGATTACCATAATGTGTTCTTGTGGGACAATTCAAGCAGGGGAGAAGAAAGGCGCAAGGAAAGAAGTAAATAACAAATGGTCCTGACTCCTCCTCATCGAGAGTGATTTCAGTCCAATGTTCCATCATATCAACTGGGAAAGAGAGTCTTAGGGTTTAGGCAATCAATTACAGATATGTGTAGAGGCAGACACAATCATTTCACTGATTGTCACCAGTCTCGAGCAGTGACACAGGGAAGTGATCCATCAGTCTATTTCCACTGACAATCAGAGAAAGATGGCAGACACTTGTAGACTAACAGGCACCTGGATTGGCTGGCTCAGAAGATTGAAAAATAGCTGTATTTCAAACATATCTAAACCTCTAAATACCTCTGTTCGAAGATTTCATACATTCCTAGAAAACATTTAGAGCTATTACAGGAGTCGCTCGTATTACAGTGGGTGGGGAGGAGAGTAAACCTGCTTTCAAGTGCATTAGAATAGATAGAGTGAAGTAATCATGTTTAAGCCAGGAATATCAAGGTCCTTTCTGATTTGCCAGCTTTTATTTTCTTCTGCTTTAATGCTGTGTTTTTAATAGGTAATCTGTTTTTACGCATCAGAAGAAAAGAACTGAAAATTAGCTATTCTGTGATCAGAAATTTAGCATTAGATTTAGAGAGCATTTGTTCTATTGCTCAGTGCTGCTTTCCCCTCAATATACAGGGGTTTATGTCTATTAAAAATCACCACGGACCATCTGCAGCAGGGTGTGAAGCTCAAAGCGCGGTTGGTCCCACCGGCCTGAGAAATACCCTCTTCCGATAACCTTTATTTACATTGTCAGAGCCCTACAGAAAAGCAGCCCACACATTCACCAGGTCTTTAGTAGCCAGCCAGTTTCAGACTTAATATATTTATTGTTTTCTTCTCATAACAAATTTCTCTTAAAATCTGGAGCCAGCAGAGTAACAGAAGCCACACACCAACTGGTTGAAATAGAAGCCGCTGAGCAGCGTCCCTCGAGCCGTGGAGGGCTGGCTGCAAGCTCAGGATGAGTGTAGAAGCTCATGGACTGGCTGCTGTCAAAATCCGAGTGTTAGATGAGTAATGTTTTGGCGTTGTGAACTTCCCGGGCACGTCTCTTGCTACTCCTCCCCTCGCAGCTCTTCACTTGATAATTGGGAATCAAAAATTTACCACCCGCGGTCAGAGAAACCGTGTTGTCCCCTGCTGTGCCTGCGGGGACTGCTGCGCGTGGCTGTGCACCCCCTGCGCCCCTTCTGCAGAGGGGCAGCCCCATCTTTACCCTCATTCGTGATCCTCGCCTTCTTCCAATATCTCCGCCAGTGTTTGGTTTTTAAGGATGAACTCTGAAGGAAGGGATGCTGTGCTTAGGTTAGGCAAAGGCAAATCTCCCCTGAAGGCGCAGGTAAATTAATTAAGTGAAAATCCTGCCTCGTGGCCCAGCAGGTCCTGGGGAGGTGGTGAAACGAGGAGCTCTGCCAAAGCTTGGAGCGAGGTACTGCTGGGTGAGGAAGAAGCCTGCCCCCGAGGCAGATGGAGTCGGGTTTTTTTATGCTGCACCCCAACAAAGGACATATTTTTTGCAGCTCAGGGAATGAGGGAGGTTCACAGGCGGCCAAGGCATGTTTGATCCTCCCACCTCTAAGCTTCTGAGGGAGGTGGAAATGGTCCCACAGGGCATTCATTAGAGCAACCTCTTTCATCTGCCTGATGGGTCATGGTGGCATCCAGCATTTCCCTTGAGGATCCCACCCCTAAACTGCCTCTGCTGCTCCCAGAGCCTTACACCCGGCTCCTCAGGTATGTCCTCCACACCAGGCAAGGGAGCCAGTCCCGTTCAGTGTCCTCACCCCTCTCCCCAGCGAGACAGGACGTGCCGAGCTCTGTATTTATAATATTTATTGATGTCCTGAGAGCTGTGTATAGCTGAGTGGTTGTTTGAACCTTGATCCTGTCTTCCCAGTCCTCACGCACTCCAAACACGGGAAAGCATCACATTTTGGTGCTTTTTTCAGGTGGAGAAGGCATAGAAACAAAATCTGAGAGCTCACATTTTAAGCTTACCCAGGCCCCCTCTCTAGGACATCGCTGACAAAGTTCTTGGATAACATTAGTCTGACGGCAAAATGTATAAAATAGAATTTATTATTAATTCATAAAGAGCTTTGATATCTTATCTATTGCTCTTCTCTTGTAATGATTTTTAATGTCATCATGGTTTTTAATTTTGCATGAAACCCATCGTCGTCTGTTTTCATTTGTTTGGTAAACCTTGTCTGTTTTATTAAGAAAATCCCAAGGCTTCTGTGGGTATTTGTGCAACACTAAGAATAAAGAAATGTTAATAGTAATTTGTTTCTAGCTCAATGCAACATTAATTTCAGCACCACATTCTGAGGATTTTATTTTTATAATTTCTCAACCTGGGGAAATATACTTACCATTCCCAAAATCCAGTAATCCAAATGAAGAGTGAAAAATCCTCAGCGTCCTAAGATCTTGTACAAACCTTAACTTACCTTTTATTTACTATGTATGCTACTGCAAGCCAATATGAACCATAACTCCATTTAGATAATAATAATCAAATTATCCAAACCTGGGAGAACATGTTTTATAGATTTTGGTCTAAATTTAATACAAAAATGCAGTAGTCCTTGTTTGGAAGAGTTTATTAAGGGTTAGCAAAGAAAAAGCTTTTTCAATAGTCTATAACTCTCTAATGGCCTTTTTCAAATAAAATGGGAAAGAATTTGAAAAGAAACCTATATCAGTGAGCCGCAATTGTAACATTACAGTACAGGTCTATAAATCTTGACATGTTCAGAAGATTGCCTAAACCAGCAATACAATCTGTCCAAACCTCATTGTCTCCACGACCAGCCAGACTCATTTTAAGAAATGTATGTGGTCTTCAACCTAATTTTATCACCTTCATTTGTAAACTAGTCAATCAATCAAAGCATCCTGTGAGTCTAAATAGAAAAAGGAGTGCATTTTCATGCATTTCCAGACAGCACAGTCAAAAATTAATCTCCACTTGATCAGACATTCCTTGCCCTCATCTCAATAGACCATCATTAGGGTCAGCAATGTATATTAAAAATAGAGTTGCAGCGAACTGTTCGCCAGGGATTCTCTGCAAGCTACCTGCTGCCAGATCAGTGAGCTCATGGCTCCCGGGGAGCCTGCAAGACAAGACTGGGTTCATCCAGGAAAGAGCAACCTAAAAATAAAGTTAAAAATGGGGAAAGGAGAATTGTCAAGAAATTCAGATGCTCCCCCAGCTGTTTCCTGCACCCTGAGCACAGGGGAATAACCACTTGATGAAATGTAAAGTGGGATCCCAGATGAGACCTCATCTTGTGATCCCTTTCCTACTTACATTATGGACTATCTGTAGACATTATTCTTATACATTTTCCTACCAATATGTGTATTTACCGTGTGTAACATGAGGCTGAGGCTGGGCAGGTTTATGTTGAGGAGATGAGCAGTGGGCATGCACTGTGCCCCAAAGCCATAATTCCTACTTTTCCAGCATGGAGCTTATGGCCTTTGCGACTGGACTCTTTTGGTGCGCTGCTGTCCTGTGGATATAGCAAGGTGTATTGGGACCGACCCCTCCTCTCCCTTGCAGCTGCTTTCCTCATCTCAGGCACCAGCCAGAAACCCGTAAATTGCTGTAATGGGTCTCGCAGGGATTTCCAGGTGGTGCTGGAGTGCTGTACAAACAGGAAAGCCACCAGCGGCTCGCGGGGAGCCGCGACTGAGCAGCCTGTGTGTGTCCTGGGATACTGCTCTGGCCGAGGGGGCGCTGGGGGCTCTTTGGGCTGCCCAAGCAAGAGCAGCCCCCAGGCTGCTCTGTCTGTGGCAGTGGCTGAGCTGTGCTGGGGAAGGTGTGCAGAAAACATCTGGGCAGCATCTGAGGATGCGGCATCTTTTTTCCAAATCTTTGGTTTGTTTTGGAGTGTTAGAAAAATTCCCAAATGAGAGACGTACCTGAAGTCCTCTTTACACCTTCCAAATCAGCTTTTCTCTGGCTGCCTTACCCTGCAGCTGCCACCTCACTGGAGAGAACAGCATTTTGCGGATATTTAGCAAAAGCAGCAAGTGGCAGGAGGAGTTGGAAGCCAGTACAAGCTAAAGAACATGGCAGGCAGGTGTAGTTGCCAGTCTCATTCGTGTTCTTGTAAGTGAAGCTGAAAGGGTTTGTTGATGTTAAGACCAAGTTTCTGAGTGGGACCTGACTGCAGCAGCAGTTATCAGTTCCTCTAATGAGGAAGTATTGTTTTCTTGCTCTATGAAAATGGCTCAGTCCCACGTCAGTTTGGTTTTTGTTTGGTTTTTTTTTTTTTGGTCTCTAATAAGTGACCTGCAGCACAAAACCCATTTCCAAAAAAAGTCTCAAGTCAGAATGGCGGTGGTGGAGAAGCTGTTGATATGGCAGAAATGGCAGCACTAACGAGAAGCATGAATTCTTCATCTGGGTAAAGATTCCCTTTTTAAGAAACGCACACAAACAGACGTTGCTCCTCTTATCACAGACTCAAGATCTGCTGGCAAACACCAGATCCTTGCCTCTGCAGTCTTCACGCTGGATGAAGTGCGGCTGAATGAACCTGAATGTATAAGGCTGGTGTGAAATGGTCGCGTGCTCTTCCTCCAGAGTACCTGTTGTCTCCCCCATTACACATGCTGCGCTTTTGGCTGCAGGAAGAGTCATTTGGATCTTTTACACTCAAAAAGGAAGGAAACCCATTTCATATTTCCAACTGACAGACATAGTCCTGCTAGACCATCATCATAATTTCCACCAGGATACTATGGTACCCTGCACAGAAGGGATGCAGCTGGGATGATGTGCTGTCTACCACCCATCAGTGGTTCAAAAACACGAAACGAGGTTTCCTTGTGTTGTCCACAACCGATGGGTTTGTTCATGAAATAGATAGTTGGGGGCAGAAGACACACACATACCAAATGCTGAAGAAACTGATATTTGCACTTAATGTATAGAGAAAAGTATTCAAGGACACTTCATCTTTAAATAAATTACTCCAGTAGCCACAGCAAGGGAGAAACTGACTTACAAGCTATTTCTAAAACAACATAGAGGAGATACAAAAGAATTTACCCTAGCTGTTGAGCCTTCTGAGGTGTTTGTACATCCAACCAGAATAGGTCAGGACCTACCTTCAAGATGGCAAGAGAAAGTGGTCTCTGCTCCCACTACACCCTTCCCTTCTCTGCAGTGTATCCCATTGAGTGAGTGTTGCTGCAGAATCAAATCGCTTCACTCCTGTTCAGGTACTTGGCTCCCACTGAGAAAAGAAGTTGGAACAGACTTAGAAATCTGTCCTGAAGGGGACAGTCCAGGTCATAGAATCATAGAATCACTTAGGTTGGAAGAAACCCTTGGGATCATTGAGTCCAACCATCAACTCCACTCTACAAAGTTCTCCCCCACACCACATCCCCCAACACCACATCTAAACGAGTCTGAAACACATTCAGGGATGGTGACTCCACCACCTCCCTGGGCAGCCTATTCCAGGGTCTGACCACTCTTTCTGTGAAGAATTTTTTCCCAATGTCCAGTCTAAACCTACCCTGCTGCAGCTTGAAGCCATTCCCTCTTGTTCTATCGCTAATTACCTGTGAGAAGAGACCAGCACCAACCTCTCTACAGTGTCCTTTCAAGTAGTTGTAGAGGGATGAGGTCTCCCCTCAGCCTCCTCTTCCTCAAACTAAACAGTCCCAAGGTCCTCGTGCTGTTGGTGAGAAGACTCCCATTGTCCTCAGGTGGAGCACAAAGGAAGACCAGATGAAAGCTGGGCTGGATTCAGCCATCTGATAAGAGCAGGCTGCAGGCAGGTTGCAGAAATGTTGGTTTATACTGGAATCTGTCTTGGAAAATGCAAGAGGGTTTCAGGGAATCTGTGATATCCTCTCTACTCATACTTTCAAGGAGAAAGAAGTTTCTATTCAAGTGGCTCCGCCCCAACCTATTAACTGACTGGGAAACACTTTTCACAGAGGTTTTTACTTCTTTAATTAAAGCTGGAGTGCAGAGGACGTTAGTCATTTGGGAACAGGGCCTTGAGCTTCTCCTGGGTGCTTCTTAGTGCAGTGACAACTGTTTGCTGGGTTACATGGTGGATGTCTTAGATTGATGATTATGTGATTCTTGGCCATCTGCTTCTTGTTTGCTGGTGCAGGTGACAACCTTCGCAGAATGGGATGAGATGAGGAAGTGCATACACCATGTAGGGCCCTGTTCTCCCCACTTACACCTGTGTAAATCCAGAGGGTGGTGCTTTTTGTTTGGTTTGTTTTTTTTTTTTTTTAAATAGGTGTTTCTGATTTACTTTAGCAACTGCAAAGGTTAAGCAGGAGAGATGGTTTCACCCGCAGCAGCGTGGCGAGGCGGTGGTGGTCTAGCCATATCTTCTGCGTGGATGGAAAAGGAGCTGCCTTGGGAGGCTGCCACAGAGACCCTGACCTGGAGACCCTGAACTGAAGACCTCCCAAAAGCTTGGGACTTCAGATGACTTTTCAGGGTTATTAGTCCATAATCCCTGACCATCAGCCTTTGCAAGAACAAAACATTTTGCTCTTACATATCTAGATTCCTCCTCTTTTCAAGTCTTTTTCCCACAAGGGGTCATTGCAGAGCAGAGCAAGGATGACTTCAAAAACTAGGTGATTTTTTCCTTTTCTGAAGCGTAGTAGACATTTAAATGCAATTATTTTAACTAGAATTGTTAGCAGTATTAATTTGTAGCTGAAAAATACCATAATGCCTTAATAATAATTATTTGGTTGGTGTTCATGTCAACTACATTAAGACTGAACAATGTTTTAGTATAACTACATTTCTTTTAACAAAATGCTAACATAGAGAGCCAGTTCAATGGGGGAAAGTATGGAGATTTGCCTCCGTGTATAAATGAAGCATTTAAAAATAGGTATAGATTTCTGTGTGGTAATTAGGATGAAAGGAGAAGATTGAAGAGGAGATGTTTCTGAACTGAAAATTAAGTTCAGCCATACAACATCCAGAAAAAGAGTATCGGAAACAATTGTCAACCATCAAACTACTGTTGACTCCCAGATAACTGTCTGATCTTATGTTTCTTTTTTCTTTTCTTCTGTTTGGCAAATAAAGCCTTTTCAATAATTCAGGCAAATGGCATGATAAATACAAATAATTGAGCATATTAAGCTTAAAAATAAAAACATATTTTATCATATGTAACTTAAAAAGTAATCATATAATTAATGGGTGAAAAACAGAGAGAAAGATTGCCAAAGATTAAGATTAAGCCCTGCAGAAGAGAATGTTCTAACTAGAAATTGGTTTAATTAATAGCACATTTTACATAATGATTACAGTGTAATTGCGCTGACTAGCAGAGTGTCATTAAATATATCCATGCTCCTTTACAACACCCTAAGGCTAAAAATAATGAGTTACATTGAAAATCACTATGCAACAGGTTCATAAATAACATTTAAGCCTATACAAGGCGAATACTTATAAATAATAAATATTTGCCTTTTGTAATTGAAGAAAAAATGACAGCCTTCTTTTTCTACTACCCTGTAGATTGTCATGTTATAATGCTGAAAAGATTTTTTCCCCTTGCGTTCTCTAGAAAGTGTTGAATAATTTATTCAAATGCTAATATTCCACATAGTCTGACTTTGAGGAACAAATATTCCTACATAAAGAATAAATGCCAAGTTGCTTATTACCGGCTTCGTTTTACTTTGCATCGTGCAGTCCCCAAAAAACTATCACAGTCTATTACACATGTCAAATGAAGTTAGCGGCCAGATTTTCTTCCAGAATAGTTACATTCTTTTTTATTTAAAAATTACCCCTTCTCCCAAAATGTTCATCATGCTCAGAGCTGTTATGTAGCAACAGCTGCTCCTCAGCTCCAAAAAGGACGACATCGTAAACCTGATAACTTTTTAATCTGTGGGTTTTCTCTGGTGAATCAGGAGTATCTAATAAAAACAGGTTTGATTTCATATTAGCGCTACACTGACATTTGAAAGACCCCCAAATGGTTAGTATTTAGCTGCCTTACCAAATGCAGCAACCTCTCCAATGTCAAAATAAAGCAACATGCAGAAACCTCCATTCAGGAGCTGGAAATGTTCTAGAGCGCTACAACCTCGCTGCGGGTTTTAATTCCACCAGCGCTTGAGCCATGCCAATAAAGTTGGTGTCATCAAAAGGTGGGACTGGTTGGGTGTCCTCTTCTCCGGGGGCAGAATGGGATAATAACTGAGGTATTAGGGGAAAGGGAAAAGTGCAGTGCTGCTTATATATTTGTCTTTGAGTCTAGAGGTTTTCCATGTCCTGCGTGTGATCTTCCTGACCCATAGAGCTGAATCTTGGTCTCAGATGAATCGATAACGGTAATGAAAATGAAGGAATTTCACCTGTGTGAAACCTAAGCGCACCATAGGCCGAATACTGGAATCACAAGTCCTGGGGCACTCAGATGACTTCGGTGCACACACAGCGGTGTCAGCTTTTCACACTTTGTAACGATCATGAGATATTTGCTGACATTCTCACACTTCTTGTTATAGATGTGGGATTGTAATATTGTAGTATTAGAAACAAACTTATAGTGGGCACTAATGAAACAAGGTGAGCACCTCCAATGGAAAGAAAGCAGTTTGGTGCCAGGAAGAAAATATGGTATTTGCTGGTGATAAAACATTCTCAGGATGAGGGCAGAAGGAAAGGTGTGACAATGCAAGGAAAGGACTCTGTATTTTTTGGATGATAAAAAATCCAATTGTCCTTACTCATTTATGCATTATTTTCTCTATCGCCAAAATGAACACAGGTAAAATTGTCTTGTCCCAGTCAGACAGTTTTTCCCCCCCTTTTATGGAAGCAGGAATGATACACCCTTCTATCCACAGGAAAATGACCCCTTTTTGTCACTGTCTTAAACACTGCACAGCAGAAGATGAAACCCTACATGTATTTGGAGTGTTCGGTGATGCAAAACAAGTGTTAGTCATAATGGAATTTGCATAGTGGCAGGGCAGATCATTAGGAGGATCCCAGTTTTCTGTCTCAGTCTAAAGAGAAAACTACATTTGCATCATTGTTGGCCTCCCTGCAAAATGACTAAAACCTTTTCTTTATTTCTAATCATTTTTACAGCTTACAACGTCCCACTGGGATCTCCAGAGCCCACTTCACTTCACAGAAAGTGCAAGCAGAGGCGGGAATGGAGTACCGGTGGGAATCTGGACTGAGGTGGCGAGAGAGCGACTGCTCCTTACATATCACACCAGAAATGCCTTTGTCAACATTAATCAACCCCGCTGACAGCTGTGGGAGGTAAGAAATACTGCGTATTTCCCCTTTTATCATTAAGGGACTGACAAAAAGTTAGCTTAGATGACTGGTATTGCATCACACAAGTCAAAAGTGGAGGGAAAAAGGAACCCAGGAGTTCTTAATCCTTCATCTTTGCTTAGTTTTCTAAAATAATTGTGTGCTAATGAAAACTTTGGTATATCCAGCCATTGCATCTGGGCATCTCCTGCCATTACTGTGTGCGTAGTATTATGGTGCCAACTTTTGCAATTTTATTGAGGATCTCAGAAATAGTAAGTTTCTGGCTTTTCCAAAATACCTTCAGCATCTGTAGACATGCCTACATGAGAGCCTTGTTTTATCTTAGGGAGAAAAATGCTAGCCTTCCTGACTGCAAGCAGAAATTCCAGAAAGCAATTATTAAAGATTAGCGCTTTTTAATTGTTCCATCTCTCTTTATTCTTAACGCTGGAGCTAATAGCAATACAAACATGCTGAAATTCTTCCCTTTATGGTAAAATGAACACCCTGTGTCTGTCTGTGGTTCTCTGTGCTCCCCAGGCAGCATGGCACTGAGACAAACCGGGCTGAATCAATGAGTAGTTAAGCTGCTTTTGCTCAGGTTCAAGCTCTTTAGCTTGGGAAAACAGCTCAGGTCCAGAACAAGGGCTACCGTGCAGCCTGAGGTCCTGCGCTGCCATTGCTCAAGTGTTTCTGCACCACGCTTGTGATTCTGAGTGCGCTCATCTGAAAGCACCCGGCTTGTACACGCACCTGAAATCTGCTCCCACTCACACAGGACTGGTTGGGTTGTGGTTGAGCTGCACCTCCCCACATCGGTTCTGCTTTTTTTCTTGGGGCAACTAGTTGCTTCCAGCACAGTTACCTTCCACCTGCGCAGCTTAGAAGGAACGTCCCTCCCACAGGCTGCTTATTTCTGGCCCTACTCTCCTATTCTCCCTGGGAGGATTAAGAACAATTAATAAAGCCTTTTAAAACTTACCTCCTGGCAGGATCCCCGTCTATGTCCCGCCGGTCAGTTGTGGTGCTGCGGTCACCAACACAGCCCCGAAGGAACCTTGTGGCAGGTCTTTTCTGCGTGGACACCACGCACCAGTCTCAGTGTTTCACTAGCTCACAGTGCCCGCGCAGGCTGGAGCCCAGCGTTGTCAGGGAGCTCCCTGCTTTCAGGGCTGCGTCCACAATAATAGCTACCTTTTGGCTGCTGTGATGAACAGGTTGAACAGTATTTTTCACATTAAAATGCTCCAAACCACAAGTAGATCAGGAATTGCTTGCCCTGGACCTTGGAGGGGATTGCAGCATTTTGTAAAGAGCACCAAAATATGGTGGGTTTTTTAGAATCGGATAGTTTGTCCCTTAATTCTCTCTTTTAATACCATAATTAATTTAGCCCAATAATTTTAAAGATCATACCTGACATGGGAAACGTAATGCGTTAGTGTGTATTTGGATCCTGATCCAGAGTCGGTTGATATCGGAAGTCCTGCAAAGGCAACTCTTTTTATTATTATTATGGAAAAAAACAGGAATGCTTTTTGCTGCAGAAAAAGGAATAAAGCCCCAGCACGTTTAAAGAGCTTAAATTTACTTAGCTGAAGTTCAGACACAATACTTCTACAAAAGTACAAAAGGGCAGAATTTAATCCAAGAAGAAAGGTTAAGAAAGATTAAGAAAGAATGTCTTCCCCTGTTTATTCACTTCTACTGGGCAATAATATAATTTTCAGTCTCACGTCTCTATTTCAGACCACATATGGCAGTAATATTGGATCTTCACCATCGCAGCTTAACCATGACTAAACAGGTTGATGAATGTCATGCATCTTATCATCATACATGCATATTTTTAAATATAATTCACTTTTGATCTGCACCCTTGTGCAGTGGTGAATGAAAACAGTTAAGATTTCTTCCACTGTCTGCCTTTAAATGTATTAAACAGCCCTGCTGTCAATAGATTATATTCTTGTACAATGATAATAGCCCAAAAAACTAAGAGGCCTTGTCAGGAATTGCAGTTGTCACAGTTTGATGCAAATGATTTTACTTGGTGTTCATCTGCTGCACAATCATCTCATAATCTGGATATACATCACAGCATGACATGTAAATTTCCTGCTACTCTGCTTTCATTTCCAGAGGCAGCAATCAAATGAAAACCATTCAACCTCACCAAAATGTATAAATAATTTTCATTCAAACATATTAACAGTCAAAATATGAGAATTTATCACAGAGCACTACGCCTTTTAAGAAGCAATAAAGACTTTACTTTTTAAGCATATTTCTACTTAGAAAAGTAATATGAACAGTAACTTGCAATTTTAAAAGAGGATTTAAAAGTCCACACATAACACCTAATCTTCAAACTTAAGTGTGCTGATGCTGCTTTGCTACACGTACTGCTTGGAAAAAATAGCCTAGAAAAGGGTTGGGAAAAAGGAGAACGCCACTTGCTTCCAAGGGACACTGTTCAAATATCTACTTTCTCCTCAGATTTGTCCCATAAAATAAATATAAGCATTCAAATAAAAGAACAGCAAATAAAATACTGTGTCAGAGAATCTGATGACACGGCAATTAAGATTTCCTTTATTTTACTTCTTCATTTTCATTTGTACTCTAGATTAGATTTTAATTCAGTTGAGTTTAAGGATTTTTTTTTTCCTATGGACCATCAGCAATTTTTCAAGGGAGGTTATGAGCAGAAGCACCCCCAGAAAGACCTCTTTTAAAACACATGTTATGAAATTCAAAAATACCAAACAACATCAGCTTGAGCTCCAGATCCCCCAGTGCCAGCTGTCAATTATCTCCTTCCTGATGAATATAACAACTGAGGAAGGAAAGTATTTGCCCTAACTGCCTGGCTGTGAAGTTGAACGGGAGATGCAAGTCTGGCAGCGTTTTCCAGCTCGTGGGTCTGCCTCGGCGGAGGCTGACTCTGCCATGGAGGTTTGGAGTCACTTTTTTGGGAAACGGGGGACAGGCAGGCTCTTGGCTGGTTCAGTCATGGCTTCACCCTACCGGTGCTGGAGAGAAAACAGCCGACGACTCCGGTACTGCAGGACTGGCCGTTTGCTGCCATCCCAGCAGGGATGTACTGGCTCGTACAGGACCCAGTGCTACAGCACCGGCTGCCAGGCGTGGGGCACAGCACCCTCTTACCACGGGGCGCTCGTATCCCTGCTATGCAGCATCAGCAGGGGGATGTTGTGCTAAGTACAGGTAAAGTCAACCTGCTCCTATTTCTTAAATGAACTATTTTTGTGCGTCTCAGCAGCAGATTTGCCCTACTTACCAAGCTACACTTCCACGTCACCGAGTCCACTGTTTTGCCCAGATCCATTCACTCCGGGGAAATGCTGAGGTCCCTGGAGCCGGCCACTTGCCATGTCATAAGGGGAACAATCCTCTGCATAGACAAGGCATGCAGGAACAAAGGCCAGTTTGCTGCTCTTATTAATGGTGGTGCTGAAAAAAAATTGCTGCCTCCCTATAAATTGTGTGCTTTTTTTGAGAAACAGGTAAAAACTGCTAAGATGACAGTTTTTCCCATTTTTCCAGTGAGTGTATCTGAGGAAGCAGAAGTGCAATAACCTGGGGTACAGCAGGCTCAGCCATTTGAAATAAAACTTTGCAGTACTAATGTTTTTGTAACTGCTTTCATATTGTAATGATATTTTTCCAAGCACTGGTTTTATTTGATCTTAAATACCTTTTTGGGAAAGTCCAGTGAGCTGACTCTAATAAAATCATGCTATTGAAAAAAGGTTTAAGTGGAATGTTCAGAATAAATTACAAAACTGCATGCAAGAATACCAGCTAGTGCTGCAATAAAAATCTGGAAATGAGGATTCTTGCAATATATTTTAAAGAAGTAGTATACTTTTTTTTTGTTCATTTTTTTCACAGAATGTTTCATAATAGAAAGCCTTCGCAACGTGAAAGAGAGTGAGCGAGTAACAAATTAATAAACTGCCAAAGAAATTGCATTTAAGAAAAAAAACTTACTTTTTTTCCCCCTACAGAATATATTTCATATCATTTTCAATAACTTCTGGAAGATAATAGGAAAAGTAATTCTGTTCCATTTTGCTGTGCCAAAATACCAAAATTACATCATACTTAGTCGGATTTCACACACACAGACACGCACACACGCGTGTGTTCATACCCTTTGTATCCGGAGCTAATATCAAGAAAATGACACAGTTGTTTTTTCTCCATTCTCTGGAAAACCCTGAAGAGTTCATAGTGAAGGGCTTCCAGAATCTAACCAAGGTTTTCCACAGAATCCCTTTCTCCTGTAGATCAGTCTAATTCCTGTGACTGAATCCAACTCTAGGAGTGGAACAGGAGACTGCAGACAAGTATCATTTCTCTTTCTGTCTCACTTCTGCCAGGAATCCCTGGAGAACTAGGGAAGGCTTTTCCAGTTGTGACACATCTGTGTTGTGAACTGCATAACCTGAACTACGAGCAAAACTAGGATTCACGGTGAGGTGGGTCACTTGGTGCAGATGGTGCTTTGGACCTAGCTGGAGGAGCAAAAGACATGACAAAACACTGATGAACCTGGGGAAGCACCTACAGAACACTACAGACACCCTCTCAGCTGGTCACCCTCTTGATGGATTTATGTGAAGGCTTGCCAAGGTTGCCCACACGCCACGTTTGTTCCACCCAGCACACGAGCAGCTCTGCTTTAGCTGCACTGACTTTGCAGCAGCCCGAGAGGCAGGGGAGGACATCTCTGCAGCCATGGCCGGCCCTTCAGCCTGGGGGCAAGGGATGCTTGCCCTGCAAGACAGCTCAGATGTCCTGCAAGACAGCTCATCCAGCCTAGCTGCTGCCCTGGTTGAGTGGAGGTGTCAACCGTAGAAGCAAGCTTCAAGGAGGATTTTGATGGAGGACAGTGTTGCAGATGACAGTATGGCAGGCTGCAAGGAGGGACGTATGCTGAAATATTAGTCCATATCAGCTACAACACCAGTCCTGATTTGTCTTTTCCTTTTAAAGAACTTAACATGAACAAGTAACTTACTGCCTTGTTATACTGTTCCTCCACTTAGACTCTCTGTTGGGTCCATGTAGAGGATGTCAAGTGATGAGGAAGAGAGAAGCTAAGCAAAGGGACCCAGACTAACAGCCCATAGCTGAAGCAAAAACTTCTTTATATGCCAGTTCTCCTCCACAGCAGAGAAGATGATGCTGTCAGTCATCACCTGTAAATCCCTCCTGTCTGTAGTTACTTGCATTGTGAGGGGCAAGAAGGCACCGCCACTTACTCAGCTCTGGTAACTTTTGCCTTCTAGCCTGTCCATTGGCCCAAGCTTGAGACAGAAACTTGAAAAGATCTTCTCAATATGTCTTAATCACAACTTAATCTGAAGCCAGTTCAAAGCTGGTGTTCTGTCCTGTATCTCACTGCCTTCAGCTTAAAACCGAGGTCTTCTTTCTTCTTACTGGTCTTGTGCAACTTGCTCACACACCTCCCAGCAAGTACAGGTGGAAAGGAATACGTCAGACTGAGATTCCTTCCTCTGCCTTCCAGGAAGAGATCTTCATGCTTCCAGTTCATCCCTCAACCTGGAAATCCACCACTTTGCTCCCCACCTCTGCCACCTTCCTTAACAGGCTCTTACATGAGTGCAGTGTTCTCTAGAATCATGCCCCATGCTATACCAACACCAAAATTTAACTAGACCCTTGATGTGATTACCTGGCCAGTTAGCTGCATGCTGGCAGGGCACAACGGTTAATGGGACAAAGCTAGAAAGAAGGATTAAATAAAGACCTGGAGCATAAGTCTTGAGTGGGAAGTGAAAACAGAAAGATGGAAACTATGGACTCAAGATATTGTAGGATGCACTACAACTGATGCTACAAATAATGTCCATCACAATGAATGCTTATCTATTTTAGGGTTTTGGCTGCCTCCTCATTGCAAAGTACTTTGGTCAGAACCATATTAAATCAAAAATCAGACCTCCAACACTGTGAGAAAGCGTGGATTCAAACAGAGCTGAGGGGCTGCCAGTTCTGGTTGGGCCAAAATATTGATATGAGTGATAAGACTGTATGTACCGAGACAGCAAAAGAAATGTAAAGTGCTTCTTCGTTTGTGCAGCCTCACCGCTGACCTAGCATCAACATTCATGACTGTCCTCATTAATATCTGTGTATCTATCTATTTACTAACAGCCTATAGCTAGACAGAAGTATCACAGATGACCATAACAACTTTTGTTCCCACACTCCTAAGCTTCATTTCCTAATATTTAGAATTATGTTGGTTTTTTGTAGCAGAGTGGTAATTTGTTAATTGTATCTGCCTACTGCAGGAGAAAACAGAGCATACAAGTATAACAATCACGTCATTTAAAGACATAACATAATAACCATAATTTGAGATTATCAGGTTTAGTGCTATTTTATGTTGAGACACGTCAGATCCAAATTTCAGAGAGACTGAATTTGAGGCTGAAGCCCATGAATCCAGACCTGAGCTCCACTGTTGCTGCTTTTTCTAAGTCGGTCAATTCTTCACTTGCTCTCTTTCCAAAAGGTGAATGAGAGTTATTTCCTTAGCTCATCAGAGAACTCTGAAGACTGATTTACAAAACAGATATCAAGCATTTTGACAAATGAAATAATTGCTAAGAATTTTTTGAGACTTGGTAAACACCATGCAGCTGCTGAGCACCTTCAGTGGGGTCTTTTTTCAGGTTTTGCATGAGCATTTTCCTATATCAGGGTTCAAAAGGACATGACAAAGGCAGACAGCCATTGTCATCAGCCCTGTCTCCGTTCTGGAGTTCACTGCACTGCTTATAAAAATGAAAAAAAAAACCAAACCCAAACAACAAAGCAATTTCTGTAGTTTTCTTCTTTCCAATTTCCAGCTTTCACAGTGAATGGGTCATCCAGAGAAGTGTCCCTTTTGTACTAGCAAGTACTAGTAAAAGCAATGTTTGCTCAAACCATACACAGACCTACAAAATGAGAGCCTATATATCGCAGTGTAAATTAGCCACACAGTGATTTAGGCAACAAACCTGAAACCCCTAAAGATTTCAGGTCAAATGCTCCTTCTACTTCTAAAAATCGGTTTAATCTGGATTTATATAGGTGTCACTGAGATCCCGACTGGCATTTCTGATCTACCAGACAAGGGAAATTAGCCATCTTATGGAGATAAATGGCCCTGATGTGGTCAGCATCAGACAGAGATGTAGCTACTGAGAATGAAGGCAGCGGATGGGGAGACACAAGGCAAAGAAGCATAGATCCCTTGGGCTACTGGAACTGGAGAGGCAGGAGGGGAAAAACAGTGTTTGGCTTAATGATGGGCCCTCTTTCATTCCTTGTAGCAGGGCATGTGCCACTGGTGAGGCTGAGGGAAAAGGAGAAGGTGGAGATTTTCAGAAGTTAGTGAGGTCCTATGGAAATAAAAGCCATTCAGGGTCCAAGGAGAATCCTTCAAGTGTTTTTGTAGCAGCCGATATTGTGATCCTCTGTCACCTAATCTTGGTGCCTAGAATGTCTGAAACCTGAAGGCAGTTCTGTTTCCCTAAGCATTTACAGGACTGACTGCTTCTGTGTGGAGATAGATGCTCTAACCCCCCAAGCACTCCCCTTGCACCGTGTGGGTAATGAGAGGACCTAACGCAAGGCTGTGCATTCAGTGGCAGGGCAAGGCACCAAAATATGACATGCTGTAATTTGAACCGCGTGATGCCTTCGTAGGTTTGGGTCTGAACCTTCTGGCTTTGTCTGTTCAAAAAAATGGTGAGGTGGGTTCCATCTGGAGTCATGGAGCCTGGTCAAAGCAGGACTGCTCAAAGAGCAGGCAGAGCAGTTTGGAAAGAAATGGGACCAGATGTCTGGGAAACTCTGATTTATCAGATCCTCCTTGAAATTTCCCTTACTGCTGCTCCTAAAACCCCCCCAGGTGGTGTCTGAAGCTCTTTACCCCATGGTGAAATGCTTCAGATTTCTACCAGGGCATGAATCCCAGTCAGCATTCAGTTGCTTGGAGGAAGACGGGAGGAAATGGGTATTTGAAATGCTGCACTTTGAAGCTTTGATGGAAAAGTTCCACAAAGAAAACCGCTGAGTGCCAAGAGAAGAAGTAATTTTCTTTATGGATCAGCCTTGCTATGTTCGATTCTGACTCACACTTTTTATAGGGAATAAATACATACTCCACAAATTTTAATGACCACTCATATTTTTATTTCGGTAGCTTAAATATTTTTCTTTCAACTCTAGGAGGGGAGAGGGGCAGTGCATTTCATACTGCTGTCCCCCAGATCTTCTGCTGACCTGGGCACTCCAGGAAGATTTTGCTGGATTACTAGCTGGAAGCACTGAGGAGTCCAGAGCAGCTCTCCTGAAGACCAGTAGTGTTTGGTGCCTTTTGCCCAATTAATCCAGCAATCACATCCAGGTGAGCAGGATCTTGCATCCATGCAAGAGCTGTTGTTGACTTGAGTGGGGTCCCTCAGCCATGCCAGCCTTCACCACATCATTTCAATTGTAGGTTGAGGCTCCCCAGGCAAAGCGTCTTCAGCAAACGTGATCTGAGGCTAACCTCCTCAAACTAGGACACCTCCAACACTACTTTAGTAGGCCAGTGGAGCTTTTTCCCTGCAGAAAGCTCTCAGTTACCCTTGAAAGCTCAGAAACCCCGTGATATCTTACAAGGGCATTTCTAAAGGCA